>OY982565.1:10283892-10485762 GCA_963859945.1 Euplagia quadripunctaria | reverse complement strand
AAACGCGCTTGCACCGCAAGTTTAAGACGCTGTTTGAAAGATTGTCACCTGTTTAGGCACTTCCAAGCTGCTTTGCGTCTTCATATCGGCAGGAGTAGGAGTGCGGGACCGTTTGAATGTAGTTCGCAGGCGCTGCATGGCGGCCGGGGCGGGCTGCGCGCGCGCTCCTCATGTCGCGGGCCCGCCCCGCCGCCGTCGCCCGCACCCCGCGCGGAACCACCACTCACCACTTCTATTAATCACATAAACATGCTTGTCATTACTATTAGATATTGTATCATTAAATATTGGGTTTTTGCGACACTGTGATAAAACATTTTTATATTAACTAATATACCCACCTATTAGTTGTACCTATATATAAGCAGTAGCTTATTAGGTACATCGTTCTGAAATTATTTGGAATAGTTACACTTGATTGCCATTAATTGCAGAAATACAATTTATTCAAAATATATATATTGCAGTTTTCAGTAATCTGTTGTTATTTTTATTTTTTTATTTTTATTTTATTTTATTCAGGAAACAGACAGTCACATACAGTTTTTGCATTAGGAGACAATAAGGTACTTATAGACTTTGAGTTCCATAACAACGGCTAGCAAGAGTAGTGAGGAAGTGACGACCAAGCGAATTTTCATATGATATATATTCATGATTACCACGGTAATCCAATGATTATTTAATAAACCTATTTTGGATTTTCTCAATACGATTAATATGACAAGCATAATATGAACTCCAGATGATACAACTGAAATCTACGAGTGATCGAACAAAACTAAAATATAATATTTTAAGAGTCTGGGGATTTTTAAAAGGTTTAGAAATTCTTTATATAAAACCAAGTTGACGGTAAGCTCTATTTATAATATAATCTATGTGTAAGTTAAAGGATAAATTAGAATCCATAATAATACCCAAGTCGCGTACCGATGTAACCCTACTTATGAATGTATTATTCATTTTATATTCAAAGTTGTGAGGGTTATGTTTACGAGTATATAATATAACAGAATTTTTGTCAAGATTTAGGTACAGTTCATTTATGCCGCGTTCCAATAAACAAGAAACGATTCGTTTTGCTTACTGACGGTAAAATTTTCATGGAAAATTCAATGAAATTTTACCGTCCGTAAGCAAAACGAATCGTTTCTTGTTTGTTGGAATGCGGCATTAAAGAACAATATTCAGATATTCGTTGTAAATCAGATTGTAATAGTAAGTAATCATCAACGTTTGCAACTGTTTTGAAAATTTTTGCATCATCAGCATTTAACAAAAATTAGAATTATGTATGTATGTATGTACCTATGTCATTGATATATAAAATAAAAAATAATGGCCCAACATGCGATCCCTGAGGAAGGCCCGATAGAATTTCCAGGAACCATGAGACATACCCTTTTATAGATACTGCCGTATCCATCGAAGCAGATCGCCATGTATACCGATAGTCCATAGCTTCTCTATGAGTAAATCGAGTAAATGAGTAGTTATGGTATACTCACTAATATGAGATAGTTTTAAGTACTGCCCATAAAAGGATTCTAATGTTTTCAAGGCTCATGTGTGTATGTATGTATGTATGTGAGTTACTTTATTCCATTACAACTTCTAAATGCCTGAACAGATATGGATATCCCATACATCCAAATCTGTTGAGGCATTTAGAGTTAAGGTATCGTTAGAATCCTTATCATCCCCATCATCCTAAGTGACACTAGCTATGCGTTTTTTTTTTTCAGGGCAGTCGTGTTTTTTATTTATTTTTATTAGTAACTAGCAACCCGCCCCGGCTTCGTACGGGTAGCACAGACATCTTCAACAATCATCAACATATTTCAATCAATTTACACAAAATCTTAACAAATTATACACCTAAACTTTCCTCATGAATCACTCTGTCTATTAGTGAAAACCGCATGAAAATCCGTTCGGTAGTTTTTTAATTTATCGCGTACAGACAGACATACGCAGCGGGGGACTTTGTTTTATTATATACTAGCAACCCGCCCCGGCTTCGCACGGGTACAAATTATATACCAAAACCTTCCTCATGAATCACTTTGTCTATTAGTGAAAACCGCATGAAAAACCGTTCAGTAGTTTTTCAGTTTATCGTGAACAGACAGACAGACGCGGCGGGGGACTTTGTTTTATAACATGTAGTGACTAGCAACCTGCCCCGGCTTTGCACGGGTACAAATTATACACCAAAACCTTCCTCATGAATCACTCAGTCTATTAGTGAAAACCGCATGAAAATCCGTTCAGTAGTTTTTCAGTTTATCGCGAACAGGCAGACAGACAGTCAGACGCGGCGGGGGACTTTGTTTTATGATATGTAGTGATTTGTTTTCTCTCTTTTCTCATCCAAATCAGACATTTTGAAAATGTTTTGATGTAAAAGCAAAAAATTAAAGGTATTTTTAATTTAACGTAAGCAAATCAACTAACCTAACTTTTATGAATCATAGTATATCTACATCCTACCACATTACATAATTTAAATTTATATTTTCCCTTACTTGCCAAGCTATTGCTGACGTACCTGCTTCTGTATTGTATTTTCTTTAACTATTTTGTAAAATTTGTAGTTTTTTAGTAAATGACAATGTTAAAATAGTTATAAAAAAATTATACCAAAATATTTATTAATTACTTTTTTATCTAAGTATCTATAGTGTATCTAACTATAATAGTCTTTTGAAATAAGTTTCAGAAGATAAAAATAAATAAAATAGTATAACTTTTGTACAAAAGACCCTCTGTTTCAATCCAGTTAAATAAAAAGCTACTCTGACAACGAGCTAATGATCTGCAAACACGCTCGCACACCTAATACCGCTAAAGTATACATATAATATATGCATGGAATCATTAGTTGAGAGTTTTTCGTACTTTGGGAGCGGCCTGTACATGAGGAGGCACACCCACAAAATATAACAAACGCGTTACACTCAACTGATTTCAAAAATATTGCTATATAATGCCCACAATAAGATTTTCAAATACTACATTTTTTCTACCTTCAATGTATCTTTCATTTACTACATTTATCACCCGCGCAAGTCCCGATGCACTGGGAACATCGGGATAAGAGTGTCGGGATAAAATAACCTATGTGTTAATCCAAGAGTCCGCCAACTGTCAAACGACTAACAGTTATGTCAAAAGCGCTAAGATTACATTAGAAAAATTAACATGGTCGTTTAATTTTTCTAATTTTCTGCGTAACTTTCTTATTATTTTCTTTTAAAACCTTCTCTTGACAATAACAAACACAAAATAAAAGAATTAGCGTAATCGATCCAGCCGTTTATGCGTGATGCCGTGACTAAGGGAAATAGGGATTAATGTTTTTATATTTATAGATTTGCTAATAAGCAGGATATAAAAATACAACCAGTAATTTCAGAAAACATTTAATTTTCTCTCTTTTGAAAATCGTTTTAGGGGTAGCAACTAAATACTCTTTTATAATATTTAAGATTATAATTATTATTATTCGTATGGGGTTCGAAAAATATAAGAACTCTCCAAGCGGCTATAGTGTAGTGTCCAAGCCCTTGTGAAGAATAGGTGGGAACCTGACCCAATACGAGAACACCAGTACTTAATGGATCTATGAAATAATGAGTTTTACTTAATAACGTGGTCCAGGAATCCGTGAAACGAGGTCTGATGTTTATTCCGAAAATCTTATCGAAAACAATAAACAACCTGATACTGAAAAATCAATAAAAAATAACAAGTAATTCATGGAAGTTCATACCTAAAAAAGATAAACTAAACACAACCCTTATGTGGCTACAAATTAAACATAGCCAATTTGTAGTAAAATATAGTTTTATTTAACTTTTTGTTTTTGTGAGTAGTTACTTAGTAGTACTCAAATAGACCTTTGTAAGTTGACGAGATACTTTTTGGTAGAACAAACAAATTATAACTCCGTTTTTATCTATGACAAGCCCTGTCAAACTTTTAATATAGATAAAAAATAGATGAAACCATGACACGATATATTACAATAAACTAATATAGTAAGCAAACGAAACATTCGGGTGTATTTATCTTAATTGACATGTTGGTTATTTAACTGCTGCAATTAGCCACATAAACTAAATGTCATAAAAGACAGTGCCAATACCGACTACGTATTTAAAAAAAAAAATTAAGAGGTTCTATGTACCATACGTGGTAGAAACTCAATTATGCTTTGTCTAATTTAGGATGATAATTTTGACAGCTCACGCCTATGAAGTTTTGTATTTATTTTCGGTAAAATTTACAACAGATAATGTCATACTTCATTGATGAAGTGAAGTGCCACACGTAACAAACAACCAGACTATCGAAAATAATCGTATTTATAGTGAGTATTAAATTTCGAAAAACAATATAAGTGAAACATACGTAGGTGTAATCTTTAGATTATTACCGTATCATTGTCATTACACTGTCATCAAACGGATTTGGGCTCATGTTAAAGGTTCGTTTGTTTTTTTTTTTTTATAATTATACCAAATACCTACGTTTATTAAATAGGTTCTTAAGTTTTATTATTATTTTTAGGCCATGTGTGTGTGCGCGCGTGTGTGTGTGCGTGTGTGTGTGTGTGTGTGTGTGTGTGTGTGTGTGTGTGTGTGTGTGTGTGTTCGTTTTCGGAAATTATAAAATTATACATGTTTAATAGCATTTAATCAAGGCTTACAGTGAAGAATCACAGGATATAAAATACCAAAAAAAAAACAAAGACAACAAAGCCGCATTAACTTTTCTCATTCAGAACATTTTGCGTCAATCATTAATTAGGCATAATGTAACTAGGTATATTCCCGAATTAACAATTCAAAGTTCCTTAATCGTCACTGACTCACTCGCCGATTATCAAAATACTCTAAGGTAGTTCTAGCAGAAACACAAGCTTTAAATTTTGAACAATTAGTGTTTCACCTAGTATAAAGCAAGGAAAACTTAAACATACTGCAATGTGAGTCCTGTTTTCTGGATACACATATGATAAAAGATTACAAAGTTACTTTTGCAGTCTGTACAATTTTTTGTCACTTCCTTCTTTGAATATGTAAGAACCTGGCTAGTAACAGAATGTCTTATGTCGTACTCGTTCTAAAGCATAAGTTTGTATAATGAATAGGAAAAAACAATAGAATTAAGACTCTCGTCTTGGAATGTGCCCCTGCTATGAATAAGTGATAAATCAAAGAGCTATAATTACTATAGAGGGAATGTTTTAAGTAAGAGCACAAAACATATCTACGGCTTCGTTCTCACTAAGGCGTCAAGTCCATAACACAAAGTGAGATAGCAATAGATGTCTTCCGTCAGTTTCAAATGCAACGCGCCGTTTGTTGATTTTCTGTCTTCCAGCTGTACATGTTGCCGTGTCGAATGTTTTTCGTAAAAAACACTACAGAAACTTATTGTGTGTTTGTTTTGAGCTCAAGATAAAATAAAATGCCTACACTTTGTGCGGCTACAGGCTGTAGAAGCCGGATGGACGTTTTGACCGAATGCGGTCAAAAAATATCTTTCTTTCTTTAGTCATACTCAGTAAATTGATAATTATCAGCCACATTACGCTTTATTAGGATTTGTAAAGTATGCAAAACTGTAACTGATCGTTATGTTCAACAATGACACACCTATTAATTATGTTAATTACTATTAAAAATTACTTTGAGAAAAATTTAGATAAAAATAGACCGCGACTGACGTTTTATGTACCCGTGTAGTGTTGTAACTTTGATCACGTAAATATATCGATTTTTGAAAGGGTACTTATCAATATGTATGATTGTATATTTGCAACAGTGCCAATAACAATGAGAGTAGCAAATGTAGCAATTAATGGTACTAGAATAAGTCAAAGGGAACGTCTGGATGTTTTTGTGTTTGTAAATTGAAAATCTTCTACAATATTAACACTTCGAGGTTATGAGTGAATCACTACAATCCTGAAACTCTCAAACTTTTCTTGTTGTAGGTTTCCAAAAGACGCAGAAGTAAAAGAAAACCGGGTTAGAAACATGCAACGAGGAGAGTGGAATCCTTCTAATTTTGCTCGGTTGTGTTCACTGCATTTTGAGTATTTTGCATTCTTATCGTGAAGGAACATCAACCGTTGGGCCGAGGTCCGCCAGGCATGATTACCTCGCCTGATCATTCTCCATTTGTGTTGGAGAGACATAACACCCGTTCCTCCGCAGTGGTGACCCCGACGTGATTGGAAGCCGCCCTCAAAGAGCAAACCAGCAACATTATCATCGCCACCGTCGTATAAACTCCTACAGCAATAAGCGGTTATCAAGGCTCAGCCAGCCAGAATCCTCGGTCTCAACAGGGATACCACACTCCTGCAATGACCGCTCCAGCCTGATTACACCTAAGTACTAAACCTGCATCGCGCTATGTGCACACATGAATTAATGTGTTCTTGGCCCATTGTTATTTATACTATATATTAATGACACTCCTAATAATTATACTCTTGACATCCTATCTACAATTAAATGAATAATTACTTGGCTAAATGAAAATGATCTGCATGTAAATTTGATCAAAACTAAATACTTCCAGTTTAGTATATACATGGTAAAAATCAGGATGCCATCAATATAACCTATGAAGGTAATACAGTGTGTGAAGTTAATGTGACAAAGTTTCTCGGTATTGTGGTAGACTGGTACTGTAACTCGCACATCAACCACGTTTGTAGCCTTTTTGCAAATAAAACTTGAATTGAATTGAATTGAGAATTCTCGCGCCGATTAGTAATATAGATACAACATCCCAACATCGACCGTTGGGCCGCGGTTCCGCCAGGCCTATCACCTAGCCTGTGGAGGATCCTCCCTTTGTGTTGGAGGGATACGACCGGTTTCTCTACAAAATTATTCATCAGATCCAATATTATTAAAATCAATTATAAGATAAATGCATTTTTATTTGTATCTACATGATGAGCAAAGGCTCTCCTTATGTACTACATATACACATAGTGGGGTAGTTCGTCTCGAACTGAGTCCTCGAGATTTCACAACTTCACATTTTATCTTATAAGCCATGAAGCCTAAAATGAGAAACAGTATTTTTTTTGTAGAAATAGAACCCTTTCATTTGATAGTTCCAATTTAACTTTATTGTCTCGCATTGTAAATTTTAACCCAATTTTTGAGTCGTTACATCCTAAAGATCTCAATAACCCCCGAACACATTTCACATGGCAGCATGGCGTTAATCAAACGCAGTGTTACTAGCCCGTGAGCTAGCAATAGATTTTCATGACCAATTCCCTCTCGGGGAAAAGTCATAAAATGCTTCAGAGAGTTGTATCATGAAGCCTCGTGAACGTCAGCTGTGGTTCCGTCGGGGAGTTGAGGAGCAGCAGCAGCGCACGTAGAAAAAAATATAATTTTTAGTCATTTCCTGCCGATTGAAAATTGTATCAAATTATAGCTAACCCAATATCTTGTAGAAAAAGAAAAGTCAGCTGATTATAGAGTGGTGGATTATACGTCAGCTAGTCACATGAACGTGAAATAAGTATATCCTTATACGTTCAGTGATTTCCTCTCAATTGAAAATTTATCAGATGACATTTTATATGCTATTGTGAATAAATAAAAATGTAAGCTGGCTGTATCTCGGTGGAAAGATTGTCAGCTGATACCCTGAAAGGTGTAACGCA
This sequence comes from Euplagia quadripunctaria, assembly GCA_963859945.1. Lineage (NCBI taxonomy): Eukaryota > Metazoa > Arthropoda > Insecta > Lepidoptera > Erebidae > Euplagia > Euplagia quadripunctaria. The sequence goes on along the minus strand of OY982565.1, from coordinate 10,478,048 downwards.
GGAGCCCGACGGGAGTATCAATCGCCTATTTAGACGCACCATCTGCATTAAATATCATAAAATAGGCATTTTTTGGAATATAAATATAAAACGAAACATTGTTGTAACCCCTTTACTTAATAGAGATTACATAGATCGCGGAATGTTTTGTGTACCAACAAAGAAGTATAAGTGTATTATGTGTCTATACCATTATGACAGAAACAAATGGATAGACAGGACTATCATCTCTGCCTATTCCGGAGAAACGGTTTATTTACTTTTATTGCGTGAAACCCTGACCACCCCACCGGCAAAGTAAAGCGGCTGTGTTATGGGCATTCAATTGACTTAAACTATATTGTGGTCAGTCACGAGAGCCTATAAACAGAAGGCCGGTTATAAGCTAAGAAGTCAAAATCAGGAACGTAAAATTCTGAAACTAATTTGAAATGGTTTCTGAGCCATATTTTCAGGACATACGACTCTATGTCTCTAAAACCGCAACTTCCAAATGAAGAAAAACTACTATCAATTTAATAGTTAGCTTAGCATCAGTCTGAAAAATATTGTACGAAAATTCTGTCGATCTGTCGAGCGTCACTTGATAAATTATATTCGTCCAAATGTACGAAATACGTTTTTTTCTTAAAAAAGTGTCCAAAGAATTGGGGACTTTTCGAACGTAAAAGTTAAATAATAAATTAGAGCCGAGGCAATTGGCTGCAAAAAGGTTCATAATTTTTCTGTAGGATTGATCTCTTTGTACGATAAAACTCTCTCAGTTAATCCCGAATCTCAAATCAACTTTGTTAAGAATATCCCAATTTGCGCTGTTATATCCTGTTATATATATGCTAGGTTATTATTTTTGTTGCTAAATTCTTTAAATAAATAGCTTCGGTAAGATGATATACTTATCACAGTTTTGACAATCGTGTATTGTATATTTCAAATATTATTACTCACATTACTTAGTTTTTAACCGTTTCGTGACTAGTATCCAGCTGTCAACGCTACAAAGGACACATCAAAAGTATAATCGCAGAACAAACCAAAGTACACATCATGTCCGTAAAAGATCGCATACCATTTTCTGGAGTCAGAATCAGACCAAGGTTTAGTTATGTGAACAACACGCCATCATACTACTTCATAATAGTAAATGTGTGAAGCCTATAAAATCAAGAAATAAAATAATACCTATGGGTCTGTCGGACGACGGATAGTTCTAACAAAATGTAGATCAAATGCGAGTAGTTACCGAAACTATCATCATGACTGTTCTATCGTACCTTCTAAATATTACCGCGATTAATTCCCAAGTTATATCTATTTTTTATTTCGATAATGCCTTCTACGAATTAATATTTTAATCGTGTAAAATTCTTTTTTTGGAAAGTTCTTCTCATGAATGTACACAACCGAGGCCTAAAGAAATCGCACCAGGTTTCTTGATTCCACAGCTATAGTGTGCACGCTTTCAATCGAAATTATTATTACTACAGAATACATGTGTATGTTGTGTTGATATTATCGGTTGGCTAAGCTTAGCAATTAATTTTGTCACTGTGTACACAATATGTACGAACTACGAACTGAACGGCAATTTGAAGCCCAATTCAACGTTCTGGCAATTAAAGGAATTAAAATGGACTCTATTTTCGGGGCTGACAACAACAGAGTTCTATAGGTTTGATCAAATGTTAAAAAAACTAACCTTTACTGTTTGTATCTCGTACCTTTAACAAAACATCAATGACAGTACAACTAATTTGTCAGATTAAACTAGAAAAACGATTAATGGCACCAGTGAAGTGATTTAGTGTTGTTAACCCTGTACAATGCTCTATCAATCTTTCTCACCAATAGAAAATAGCACTATGCCCTACTAGAATGGTGGTACTTCCTTAGTCGAGTAGTTCTATTCTAGCAGAATCTCCATGTATCCTACCCTTCGAAACAGAGTCCAATCTAATTAAAAAGTTCGTACCCAAAACCGTTAATAACGATAATAACGTTAATAAAAACCTAAAAGACCTTTAGGAGCTTGTAGGTTTTATTGCCCTTTACGACTAAAATAATTTCTAATACCTACAATATAGAGCTACCATAAGATAAAGATAAATATTCCTTCTGTACAAAAGGTCCACTATTTAAAGATAACTAAATAAATAGTGACTATCGTTGAGTACTGGGGTAATAATCGCATTAGTATATTCCATCAAAACTATAATGTGAAAACGAGAGCCAAGTTCAATATTAAGAATATACGTGGTTTATCGACTACGCCAACAAAAGAATTGAGATCTAAATGATTGCCGAGATCTGTAGATAATCCTGAAGATTTGACTTAGCTAGTGTTACAGCACACCATCTTTTAGAAGAGTAAGATATGTTGAAACAACTTCCAAGTTTTCTTATTTTTGGCTAAACAACTTATCTTTTTTATTTTAAACGCAAGTTACTATATAGTACTGTATTTATATTGTAAGGTCAATATATCTTACTCTTCTAAAAGATGGTGTGCTGTAAAGACTAGCCAAGTCAAGTCTTCAGAATTATTTACAGAACTTGGCAATCATTTAGATCTCAATTCTTTTGTTGGCGTAGTCGATTACCACGTATATTCTTAATATTGAACTTGGCTCCCATTTCCACATTTTTGTTATTGATGGGATATGATTACTTTTTAACCGACTTCAAAAAGAAGGAGGTTCTCAATTCGTTGTAAATAAATTATTATTGTTCATCAGTCAAAGGTGACCTGTAAAATTAAAATTTCTCGTGCGTTCACGTTGTATAGTTTTCTTTTTGTTCTATTTCTTGAACATTAGAAATATTAGAGCGCATTGCCCATTCATTGATAAAGCCTTCCTTCCGTAACCTACATTTTTGGTACTGATTCTGTACATTTTCAAAGTGTCTGTTAAAAGTTAAAATATGTAAAAATTCATTGTTTTCTGATTTTTTATTTGCAAACACATAATTTAAAGCTAAAGCTGGACACCAAATTTCAACTTTCTAGGTCATCGGGAAGTGGATTAGGTTTTTGATCTATATGTCAATCAGTGATAAAATCGCTGATTTTTAAACGATAATATCTCAATGACTGTTTAAGCTGTATTTATTAAATTTGGGGTTCGAGTTAATCTAAGGGCTTTTAATAAATAAACAAAAATTCTAGTTTTTATATTAAATAGCTTATGAGTTATTAAGCGGTCAAAAGTGGCTCCAAATGGTTCTATAATATAACACACGGCTGCTGCGTCGCCAATTCCTTTTTCTTGAACTTGGCTTGACACGCTGCCGCGTGTCTAGATCATAGTCATGTCAAGTCATGATTAAAATGACTATAAAAGTTGTACCTAAAACACTGTGGTAACTCGGCAAGAGTGCGAAGTTAATCAAAGGTAAAAAATTTCATCCACAAATAAGTTCTTTGTGCCCACACAATACGTAAATCATTTAAAAAGCAATAATTTTCAAAGAAAATGATCTTTAAAGGAATCGATTAACACAATTTGTACGTAGAAAGAGTTAAATCAATTACCTACATGTAATCGTAATATCGTTGAATCACGGTGTAAATAGATTGCCATCTCGTACTTGTCTCAAATTTATTAATAATTCTAAACATAATAATTATATTATACTTAATTATTAATAGCAAAAGTCAGGCTGCATGTTAATCCAAAGCTTTACTGCTTCATTGTATAAAAAAATATCTAATTTTATCATAAAAGAACTAATGAGAACAAAAATAACTCTCTAGTGGTTTTCTCAAATATGTATGTTAATGAAAAATGTTAATTATCTAAGCCTTTTTCTAAAAAAAATAACGAAGGTACAGTTATGTAATTACTTGTAATGTCGAAGTTATTTTTTACCAGTCAGCTGTGAGTTTATATTAACAAGAAGTCTACATTTGAATATTTATCTACTTGTATGTTTCTTTTTTACTTTTTTTATTCTTCACAATGACGTACATAAAAAACACAGATTCTTTATAAGTCTTAATTGTAAAGTAGAAATTAAGAATACAGTTCCGACATTGACAGTAAATAATAAAACATTAAACCAAATATTAAAATTAATTTAAAAACGAATCATTTAACTCTGATCCCTACTTCACTCCCGTGCAGGAACTGCGAACAAGGTAAAATTTAATATTATTACAGCCTTTCATAACATTTAAGGAAGATACTAAAGGATAATATTATGTTATTATCTTTTATTTTATCCGAGATCTTTCTTTGATGGGGGTTAACACCTATGCAATGTGAAAAAATATTAAGATAGGCAATCCCTAATAACGTAATTAGTAAATGTCAATAACAGTCGTAATAAACGTACTGTTTATACTATGTAATATATAACATTATTTTACTCACATCATAAACCAGAATTTTAAACAATTTCAAAACGAAAACCAACAATTTATCATTTCAATTTTACAAATGGAATCTACGTAAGCACACTGAAAGTTTCACGACTATTCATTGTAGATTCTAGAAATAAACATTTTTATCAATTATTCCAGTACGCGATGAACACGTAGTAGAATATTTGGACTACGATATAAATGTATAAAATATTAAAGTATGCATGTGTAAAGTATTACATCGATAGATATACATAAAGTATGGCGAAACGAGAATAGGATTACGATAGAAACGAAAAGGCTTAACAACGTAACACCTATACCTATTGAGAAATAGGACGCACTACATCGGTAAAAGCCGGGGTAATCTGAAAATCCGATTGCAACCACAAGGTATCGGATTACACAAACATGTGCACAGGTAGGCTTTCATAATGTCATCGCACTTACTAATGCCATGTAATATTTTCCCGATAGAGAAAATTACATCATTTTATCAGGTGGGAGGTAAAGCATAGCAGATGTTTACACATCTCCAATAAGTATATCCTAAAAAAACACTGAAAGCAGCAGAGATGGTCGAAAGAGCTCCTTAAGTATTTATGAGGACATCTCCGTAAAAAAACTTAAATGACGATGTTTTATAAAGTTCAGATGCTTAATAATTATTAGAATGAATGTAAAGAACGGTACGTACTGCATAAGTACCGCAAGATATTTCAGTAGCGGATCCTAAAAATTTAACCTGATCATACTAGACACCCTACGGGAATCGACACCAATAAATTATACTTTAGAAAGCTAAAAGAAACATACTTTAATAGCAAACATTATTTTCATGTCAAGCATGCCAAACTTTTTTAAACTATTATTTATTTTCGTATCATATCGTCATCCGCCCAAATTTTTAAGTGAACCGTAAGTTGGTGAAAAGTTAAAAGATTCCGTTACATAGATAGGTAGACAAGGTTATATAAAACGTGTATAAATATATCTTAAGAAACGAGTCTCTAGCTTTAGAGTCTTCGAAGAGCTATTATTAAGAAATTAATTTATTAAATCTATTTAATATTTACATTATTGTCAGTTTACTTATTTACATTAATAAGCTACTCTAATTTGAGGGACACTGATGAAACACTTTTAATTTAAATACAGAATACAAATACTTTGTCCAACTTCTGAATAAATGAACTTGTAGCTAAATGCAAAATATACAATAATTAATTCATTTGTCATTTATTTTTAGGCACAGGAAGAATCTAGATAGAACCGTATTATCATTCTGTTTGTTTATCAGAGGGTTCTTGTATTTAAAAAGCATTAAGACTTAAGATAAAACATAGACAAAAAGAAAGAAAAATAAACAAAAAAATTCTGTAAACAATTGAGAATGGCTGAAGAATCAGAATTATTATATTGGCGACTGAACTAGCTACATTTAACAATATAACTTTACAGTGGCTTCATAGATATGGTGCAGCAACTTGACAGTCGTCCACTCTCACTGCCCGCTGTACCACTTTTTGACCCAGAATATTTTTGTTTATTTTTCTTTCTTTTTGTCTACGTTTTACTCCAGTCACGTAAAGAAAGACTGACAATTGTAATTATTACTGAAGCTTAACCTTAAATGATATCGACACTTTTGTAAACAATATGTATATAATTATTATTACACAATCATAAAGTCGACCATAGATATATTTAGTGATTCTCCATCACTTACAGAAATAGTTTTTAAAAGCGCCACAAAAGTAAACACTGTTTGCATAAAAAAAATAGATAAGACATAATAAGGAATGTCTAATATAACTTTCGTAACTCGTCGGAGGGGCCCGAGTGTGTTAAATAAATAATCGGCCGCAATGTCTGAAAATGCATAATGTCTGAAAATATAAAAAAGTAAATGTCTCTGGAGAACATCGTCCGGAGGAATTGTTGAACATGGGTCTGTCTTAAATACTTTAAGAAATAAAAACTATTAATGAGCGACAACGACAGACATTTTGAAATTTGTTACTGGAGAAATAATGCTGAATATATCTTCGACGATATTCTCAACAACAAATTCATTTTAGGATCACGGTATTAAAAAGCGTCGGTTCTTCTTTGGTCATGTGTTGCAACGAGGCTTGTATATAACGATGTCTTTCTAGCGTCTTATAGTTTAGGGCAAATTTTTAGGTTAACAATTGAACTTGCACACCAATTAGGAAGAAGTAACATGCATATTTTTTAATTTACACGTACCTATCTTTATTTGTACTAATGAGTGTGCTGAAATAAGGGCTGTAGCTAACGTTGCGCTACTGGTGCGTTAGATAGTAAGTAAGCAGTGAAAGAGACAGGGCGGCACAATATTAGAGTTTTAAGCCTTCCTAATTTTTTACCGTGACCACTATAATATCTATTAAATAACGCGAACAATTAATGTGGCGGTAGCGTAATTTCGATTTAGTCCATTGTAGTTCTTTTTGAAGAGAAGCAAAAATTTGGATATTTTTTTTTCGGCTCTTGTCTTAGGATTACTCCAAAACCGTCCATGGTAAAAAATGTTTCATGGCCAGATAAAAAAAAAGGTAATTGGAGCTAAAATTGTTTTTTTTTCCTGTGCGACTATTTTCTTCCTGTGTACCTGTTGAAAATCACCCAAAAAAATTGGATTTTTTTATATCATTTAGTTTTTGTGTATAATATATGTATTTAGGTCATTTCTAACATACGGCGACTTCTCTTCAACAAAATACGAATGAAGCAAGTTAAATAGAAAAACTTAAAAGACATATAAACCAATATCACGAAAATATAAACAAAATGTATATTTTATATTTAGTCACAAACTGGCTCCTTTATGTACCTATATCGATTTTATCACAAGCGCCGCAACACTTTTGTTCTAAAATCAAACTGCTGGCACTAATTCTAAATATAGCTCCAGACGTTCAAAGGTGTTGCTTTATGACCCAAATAAATAAACTATTTGCTTTTTTGTAGACGTAGCGACTCGATAGTATTCAGGTAGTTTTTTGTATTAGGTGAGTATCGGTTTAAGAGTAGAAGCGCCTGTCTACACATCGTTAGCTTATACACTCTGTGCGCTATCGACTTTATAACAGGCACTCTAACGTAGCTTTGCTTAGTTGATTTGTATGCTCATTACGCTCCTATGGCATCTGAAATCAGTAAAGATGTAGCTATATAGGGCTTACATACCTATCTATCAAAGTACATTAAGAAAAAGCGTTATCGTTCATTGCATTATTTTAGTATTTTGCGGATTTTGTACACCGACTACAGATGAGAACCCAATCTTAACAACTAGTTTAGTTGAAGGGGTTACCATGAATAATAGCAATGTGTGCCATGTTCTTATCACCCTATTTTAAAAAAAGTTTCGTTTGTGGTTGCACTTGATTATAATGAAGATATATGGAAAGCCAATGAAACCAATCAGATAGGATATTTTAATTATTACACTTAATGTTACTAAATTTGAACTTTCGCAGGTAAGTCAAAACCTATAGGGTACTTCCTAATGACTTAGAATCATGAAATTTGGTGAGGAACAAAGTCTCACAGCACAAGTAAAGGAAAAAATCCGAAAGTCGTTAATTTGTTGTTATATCACAAAAAAAAAAAATTGTGATTACAAACTTATATTTTACGGTTGGCTAGTTGACTATGTGGTAAATCGTCGTATGGGAGAGCATTTTTAGAACTGCAAAGTTAAGTTTGTCTTTTAGAAACGACAGGCAAAAATCTTCGAGAATTGACGACCGAGATGGAAGTACTATCTAAATACAAGTTTGTTTCCTTACGGAACTCTCGGTGCGAGAGTCAGACACGCACTTGTCTGGTTTTTTAGTAATATGAAAGTGCAATAACTAGATTCCAGCGCAAAAACACGGAACCTGACTATGCTTATGTTCCATGGGTTCTGCGTTGTATTCTTTCTTGTTTAGATAGATAGATTTAAGATATTAGGTACAACTAGTCTAAAGATACGGATTCTGAATCCTGTCTGCCCTCCTACGGAGCTTTGCTAAGTCACTACAGCAGATAAAGCAGAATTTAAGTGGCATTACGCAATCTACGCATACGCAAATAATACATTACGAAACAATACGCGAGTAACCCTACAGTAGTTAGAGATTCCATGAATATCACTATATATTATAAAACAAAGCCCCCCGCCGCGTCTGTCTCTTTGATCGCGATAAACTCAAAAACTATTGAACGAATTTTCATGCGGTTCACCAGTAGATGGAGCGATTCATGAGAAAGGTTTAGATTTATTATTTGTTAGGTTTTGTACATTTTTTTTTTAAATATGATGATGATTGCTGAAGATGTCTCTGCTACCCGTGCGAAGCCGGGGCGGGTTGCTAGTTTCATAATAATTTCAAGAAGGCACTCACCACATTCGTAATCACCAGTTTTATTGCTAGTAACTACGTATTTTTCAATAGGCTATAAATATGATGCTGATGATTTTTCTTTAATTAAAAATGAGAACGTATACTGAAATCGTTATTGATGTAAAATGTCAACCTATGACAAAATACAGAAACGCTTTTGATGATAATGTTTTGCCCTCAAAAGCTTTACTGGTTTTGTCAAAATCCTTAAAAGGATAAGAAAACAAATAAACTAATTGTTAAAAAGTGTCAGTCATAGTACTACAACGTCAGAAGTGAAAACTTCTTGTCAGATATATGTATCCGAGCGTGATGGTCACGAGAGTTCAGTGCTTTTTCCCCGTCCCAAAAGTGCCCAACGTACCTTAAGAAGTTTTCACTTAAAAAAAAATTATTAACAATAATAATTAATTTTCCATAGATTATTCATAATGTCGGACTTACGACACTAGTCCATTATAATATTATGTTTAAGTCTACACTAGCCTTGAAAATGTTCCATATTGCTAAACAATGCTGTGCTCTTTTGGCTACAGTTTTTTTCCATACGCCCTTTTTCGGATATCCATAGCTTTCATTCAACGGTTCATACGCAATACGACGTCACGCGAAGCACCATGATGTAATATGACGATTGTGCAGATTATGCTCTACGTCACTGCACACTCTGTACAGACGTAATGAGAGCCTATTGAAATAGTAATAGGTACTTTTAAGTCTCTACAGTCTTATTATTCAAGTAAACTCTAGATTAAAACACCACTAAATTTTAATTTCTTTTACAATAACACAAAAATAGACATGGTAAACCAGTTTACATTACTGGGATTAAACATGATACACATATTAATTGGAAATCACACATTCAATAAATTTAATCAAAATTATCTAGTTTTTATTACGCTCTCCGTGAAGTAAAGACCACTGGCATACAAACTGCACTTGCCACGTATTTACACCTACAATTTCATATGGCTGAACTACGGAGTCATCCTGCTGGTAATTGCACGGACGCGCCTGCATCGTTCATTTAGCAAAAAAGTACCTAATTAGAATCAAAAAATTGTTAACACAGACGACACAGAAAGGTGCCACATTTTTGCCAAATGCCAGTTACCACATTTTTAAAAACTAAAATTTTTATCTCTCCCTGGCATGTATATTCCAGAAACTTGTAACTTTCTTAGGAAACATAAATGTTTTTACACAAAAAGAGATGACCAATCACAGTTCACATTAAGACATAAAAATAGAAGAAGTTTCCCAAAGTCCCGGTTAAAAATGCATTCAGGCAGTCGATACGTCATGTCCATAAAAATCTACAATAAATTATGTACGGGCATAAAAAGTGAAGACAAGGACAGTAGATATATTTAACCATGAATTAAAACAAATTTTATTACAAAACTGCTACTACAATATAAGTGACTACTTAAATGATAAATTCTAAACCTTAAACTTATGATTATTAGAAACTAAGGTGCTGTTCTTCCTGTCTCCTACGTTTGCCGAGCCCGACAGGATCCATAATTATCACAACACTAGATGTTGTGATGATTATGGATCCTGTCAGGCTCGGCAAACTTTTAAGACCGTTTGTAACATTATGGAGTGCAATACAGATTGAAATTGAAATTATATAAGTACTAACTTTTAAACTTTCGCGTTCCATGATATAATTATGTATTTATTTAAACGGGAATTAACGCGATCATGAAAAGGTATTATGTACCTCTGAATTACCTGACGTTTCGAGCAGGTTGCACTGGCCGTGGTCACAGGCTGACTCGTCAGTCAGTGTATTCTGAGTGTACAGGCTTATTCGAGCCAATTATGGTCATGGGCACCAGTGTGCCCTCAGTAGTTATTATTAAGAGTGCATAATATCTCGATGCATGGGCACGTATTAATTCAGCACTTGAATCTTGGAGTAGCAGCTCAATGGGATAGTATCTGTACTACAGAAAGCTCCAAAATAACGCAGCAATTTCTTCTCTATTTTTTTTGCTTATTAATAGAAGTCGCCAAAGTACAAAAACTACCGGTGTTGTAATCGTTAAAAACATAAGGCGAGCTATATGTTAGTCGTACCACGTCGTAACCACGTGTCCGACTGAACACAGTAAATAATAGTTCAAGAACCCACCATAATGACGATAGTATTGGCAAAGCTTAGCAGTAATAGACGACGTGAATTATTAGAAAGTATTAAAAGTATTAATACAAAATTATTAAATTAAAGAAGACTGGTGACTTTCGTCATAAAGTTCACCAGCTTACAGACAAAGACATTGTATTTTGTAGTTAATGAGGCCATACATCACTTAACAGAATATATTATATAGAGTAAAAGATAAACTGAACTTGACGCATCGCGGCGCCGGCTGTGCATAATCGAATCGGGCTGTCGCGCTCTCGGAATTCGCATGTAACGTAACATTTGGGGCAATTTCTTTGAGCACTTCCATTACTTCCAATTCTGATGTCTGAGTTTCTTTAACATTACTTAGTTTCGTTTCTTCCTAAGGTTCCGTTTCTCAAAAAGTCTGTCTTGACCCTTACTCAGGAACACGTGAACGCAAATATATAAGTCTGCGTTTCCTTGAAGCTGTAATATAATCAAGCTTTTAAGTCAACGCAATCAAAAGATATGGCCACTGAAACCTTAGATTTGACCAAATTTGAATATTTTGCAGGTAAATCAAAACCTATAAGATACTTCCCATTGACCTAGAATCATGAAATTTGGTTATAATCAAGGTCTGACAGCAAAAGTAAAGGAAAAAGTGAGAAAGTCGTTAAATTGTTGTTATATCACACAGAAAATGTTTTTCTGATTACAAACTTATATTTTGTGGTTGAAAAGTAGACTTTGTCGTACATCGCAACCGCAAAGTTAAGTTTGTCTTTCGAAAAGACGGGAAAAAATCTTAGAGAATTGATTCCCGAAATGGACGCACTATCTGCGGTGCGAGTGTCAGACTCGCACTTGTCCGGTTTTGTTTAAATTAAAATATCAGTTTAGACAATTGATTTTTAAATAGATTGATAACAAAATACAAGTCAAAACAAGCTAAATAAGTTACCATATGGTCGTAAAACCTAACAATTTTTTCATATAATTTTATGGTAGAATCTTAACATTTTGCCATATATATCAGATGTATTTACTCATTATTAAGTAAGTAAGGCTTGAGAGCGGGATAAAGGTGCCTTTCTTCAAGATCAAAAGAGCGCAATTCCTCCACAAAATACTTTTACCTAGTCTGTTTTAATAAATATGAAAGTAGGTCTGACCGTTTCATTTAAATCGAACGTAATCAAATTATCTAACTAAAAATTAGGTAAAGGAAAGTTTAAGGCTTTCATCAAAAATAGTCAAACAAAAATAATGTCAGCGCTATTCTCGCCTTTGTTATCTATGACATCAAAAGGAATTCGCTGCGGCGTACCTACCCGATGGCACTTTTCAGGTCATATGTCAAAGATATGACCGCGGTAATGTTTATTTGCCGCTATTGCGAATGTGATCTTTTCGACGTCTTTTGCCGGTCATACTCGATTCTATTCACGGAGTATATTTTGGGTGGTTTCGATTGAAAATCATTGTTAGTGACATTGTTGCAAAATAGAATGTGATTAATGGATTTTTTTATGAAAACAATACAACGTCCAGTGAAGATAAAAGAACTTCATACATATTTCAACTAGAGTATAAAAGCCTTCCTGAATATTTCAGTCTTACATGGTTACATAAGTATAGCTGGGTGATGTTCGTATCTACCTTTCGTTCGTATAACTTGCAATTCCCTCTACTCTTACACCACGAGGTAGAGTGCACGAAATACTGTTTTGAAGGTTGTAATATAAAATACTATTTCATTATGTAATATTGTTAGACATAAACGTTTTTTCCTTTTTTACATGAACACATGAGTCATGAAGTGTTAGCACACTTCAGCAGTAGAGGAAATGAATAATTTATATTATGTACTAATAAGAAGTATATATGTTTCAAAATAATTAACCTCATTTAAGTATTTGAAAAATATGTTCGATGATTGAAATGTTGTTTTTCTGTCGGACCTTTCTTCTTTGTCTTTTTTTACCTATTGATGTGAACGACCTAACCACCTACATTCTTAACGCCTGTAACACGGTACCTAATAATGTAATTAAAAATTAATACAATATATTTTAAAAGGAGGTTTTTTATGTAGAACCCCCACGGGTTGTCACCTCACCGGGCCAAACGGTAAAGTGGTAAGTCGGATTCGAACCGACTAAAACCACACAGTGTTCCGCCACTGGGTCTTATTGCCTGGGCCTCAGGTGTACCCAGAAAAGACAACCTTGTGAACCCCGGTAGACTTGCCCGCCTATTGAGTAAGGCGATACCACTATAATGTGCCTGTCCAATCTAGTCTCAGGTCTGCTTCTGCTACGGCGACAGATAACCCTGTCCGTCGCCCTCGGGCAAACGCTCATAGAGGCTGGAGATCGTTTTGCATTCTAAGAGTACTAGTTCTCTCCCAGCGGCGGAGGCGGTGGAATCTCATGCACTCTCACTCTGGACAATACACATGGTCATGGTCTCCGGTGAGAAGGTACCCAAACCGATAGCTGCCGCGAGGTCGGGTGCTATGCCAACGCAGTGCACTCCACAAAAGTGTGGAGTGCGGTATTCTCGCGGCAGCCCCCACAATGGTGGCACACAGACGTTGGCTCCTGGTCTTTGCGACATAGGTACTTCCCGTAGCAGCCGTGTCCAGTGAGTACCTGCGTCATCCGGCAAAGAGCGCTTTGTCGCCTTTCCAGCTAACCCTCCATGACGAGCCTTACCGCCACGGTTGCGACTGGTTTATACGAGGGACAGTTCTCAGGTTCTCGCCTCCAGGTCCCATGGTGGAGTTCCGACCAGAAAACTCGAAGCTTCTAAGGAGACCGTGCGGTATCCTCTTATGACACTGACGGCCATAACCTGTTGTGGGCGTTGTAAAATGGTAGCATTGCAGGTCATCAGGGTTTCAGCCCAAATTGGGGCCCCATAGGAAGCTTCGGGCCCCCCAAATTGGAACGGATATTTTTGCCTAATAACGTAGTATACATTTTTGTAATCATTTCTTTCTTTAGCGTAAATTGTTATTTATTGTTTGATATTAATGTTTAATTTTAATTCAGTTTTATAATTTTTTTAACAAAAAAAATCCCCACTTAAATCGTGTTATCTATATAAATAAAAATCAATGTTTGTATGTTTGTCCGCTATGCGTTCCGAAACCATTGATCATTTATTGTGATGAAACTTTGGTAGAGTGTTCCTGTGTCCCTGGCCCAAAAAAACTATACAAAAATGGCATTGCAAGTTGCAAATAAAATGATTATACACGTATAACCCAGTAGAAGGCGGCGAGGACAATCACATTATGCATACATATGTACGTATTACCAGAGACGGCTTATAGCAGCTCACGTCTAGTTCCGACCTGCCTTCAAATTATTTACATTAACATTTGCTATGTAGTGGGTGTAAGCATACTTTAAGCTCGTTGAAATGGACTCGATTCTTTAGTATTAGTTAGTCATTATATTTCTGTCGGAATTGGCAATAATTAGTACCCAACACGGACACTTTGCTGTCAACCCCGGACGCAAGCGCCATCTGTTGGCGCTTAACAGTTTCAGTTCCGTTATACTGTGTGATGGCCTTAAAACAGTTGTCGTAGAAACTGTCTCGCGTTCCGTAGTTGCCTAAACACCTACCTAGTTAGACAGTGATTTCTTTGTTACGTAATTACTCGGGACTATAGCTCGTTTGTCTTTATTTTCGTGTTCACTTTATTTCCTACCGGCCCACCCTGACCACAAAGCTATGGCCGACGAACAAATTAAAAATAATGATAAATAATAAGTACAGACGTTATCAGAATTGGCATCAGTGCCGGTACAGGCTTAAAGAGAAAGTGAGCATTGAAGTAAAATGACATGCTATATATTGTGTTTCGCCGAAAAACCACTGAGGGGTGGTGAAATATTGCTGAATATCTGAAATAGCATACCAAAGAATTACATGAAGCGAGTTCAAGGTACCTACTTTTTACTTCGTGATTTGTTTCATCTCAGCTAAACGTTAGCGTGTACCCTTATTAATTTAAACGGCGATAAACCTAATAATAAGGAAACGTTAGCTACGTATGCGAGACATTTAATTACCTCATTCTCTGGTCGTTGGAAGGATTTGAACAAAAAAACAAATTGCAAATACTACCGTCCTGGCCCACATATCATAGTTTGATACGAGGTTGCAACGATTGTTTTCACCACCGAAATAAGAACGAGGTACGAACTACAAAATGAATCACAATGCTTTCTTGCACTTGAAACGAATAGCACTACCGGTGGACTAGCAAATGTGTCTGAGTTTTCATGACCGGCATGCGTGTTCCCCTTATTTCCCAGCCCTCAAAACTATTTCCGACAAATAAAGTGAAAATAATGTACAGGGGTTATATCTTTTAGTAATATTTCTTTTTATATATTTGAGCTTAGGATAATTAGCTAACTAATTCTTTAAATAGAGCATCAATGAAAAAAAAGCATGTTAAGTAGTTACCACAGAAAAAACATTTTTCCATATAAATTATCTTCACAACAAACACAGAGAACGCCTGAATTGGACAATGGGTTTATTGACTATGCAGATTAAATCCCGCAGTCGATATTTACAGCAGTACGCGTGCATATTTCTGCATACAAATCCACGCACGTACCTACAATTTTTTAGAGCCAGGTATATAAAAATAGAACCTTTTTCATTTCGCAACGTTAATAGGTAATGGACGACTCAGTGTTGTAATACCCAGATTTCATAAAGGAGGATGTCATATAACACTAGATACATACATACGGTGTTTTAATTTTTTTAAATGTGCTGATAATATCGGTATAGTTAGTGATAGATTTCTTTAAACAAATTCAAAATCATATAAACTGGATTTCAAGCTTCTAAACACAGTTTATGCCTCATCAATCACAGTCGGTAATATTAAGTTTTCAAAAATACTAGCCAAGTTCCGTTACAGTTTTACCCTTGTGTATGGTCACTGCTCCGCTTCCAAAATTACAGTTCGATTCTATGTCCATAAGATTCGAGCGTTCATAAAAATAAATTATTCAGCTTATCAACATTTATATAAATTTATGGAGTACACTAACCAAAAATTAGGAAGCTATTTTTGTACAGCCATTTCTGAAATACTGTATGATGTGATAAAAAGATGAAGTGCTACGATGTTTTATAAATTTTGAATAAGTATTCAATGACTTTTGTCACTGACTGCACAAAACCATACATTTTAACCTTAGGAGTAGTTTAAATTATCTTAGATAATTGCGTCTAGCACTAAACTAAAAACAAACCCTACCACGTGTCTAAGTATATATTGAATTTATGCGTTTTATGTTGCTTCTTTACAAACGGGTTGACATGTCACCTACCTATCTGTCATTATGTATACAGTCCACTAGAGTCCACTATTCTAACTGCATTTTTAAACAGTCGAGAATAAACGAGCAATCAATACACATGTTGTTTTAGTGAGAAAATTCCCGGCAAACGAAAACAAACCTTAATACTTCAACAGCACGAATGTATAAGAGTGGACAAAACATCTTAGAAACATGCAAATTCATTTGGTTCGGTCAAAGGTTTTCTCGTATTTTAAAAATGCTTAGCCGAATTTCGACAGCTGGGTGAGCACAAGTAACAATAAAATCATTTAGATGTTGGTTAGCTACTTAAAATTGTAATCGTACCATCTAAAACAAATCTATGAATGAAAATAAAATGCAGAGTTTGAATTAAACCAACATTAAATCACAAATACAGCCGGTAGTTGGCCGTCAAGTAAACCCAGTATCTTTTATGAGATCTAAATTCATTGCAGGTTTTATAAAATGTAGCAGGAAATAATAAGGTAAGGGAAGGGACTCTGAGGAGGGTAATGTATTTTTCCCTCGCTCCACAAATCTTAAACAGAAAAACTTTTATTATAATTCATTATTTTTGTGATAAAGTGTTAAAATATTACTTTAGGTAGGATACTAATTAATAACCTTTATTTATAAAAAATAATATGACAATTAATTCATTCAGATTATTACGTCTTACGTCTACTCCAACGATTACTATTAGTATTCGTCAACATTCGTAAGTATCCTATTTACGACTAAAGACATGTTCTATCTGGCGCAATTTTCGCCACTCATTGCCTTTTTTCTACAGTCATAATTGATTGATGTAACTAAAAAAATATTTTTACACAATCATCGACATGATAATGAGTTTTTGAAACCAATTTTAAGAAAATGATACGTTTATTTAAAATATAGTAGCTTTTACCCACGGCTTGCACGTGTAGTTCTTATTAATACACTAAGCATCGCAAAAGTACCTAGCCTATATTTTTCCATACAAATTTCCTAACAAAAATTATAATAATCTGTTGACACAACGATTAACGAAAGAAAGACAGATTAACTGCCAGACTTATAATGTGAAGCTCAAAATGATTTCCTGTGTCATCAAATAAAACGTATATAAATTAAGTACGTTTTAGTTGACACCGGGTGCCAATAGTAAGTAGGATGCTTCTAATTTCCGTTTAGAGCTAGGTTAGTTTTAGGGTATCTTGTTGGAACCTTTTACTCTGTTACAATGTTACCTCCTCTTAAAACTTCATTTGAACATCATAACATAATATCCAAGGTTTAATATTTTGAGGAGCAAGCATTTGAGCTTGCTGCTCAAAATATTAAACCGGGCGGGGAAGCTATCATCGACTCCCGTCATTTTATTTCTCACTATTTATGTGAAAGAAGTTAATAAAACGTATATTTACATATTCGCATAGATACGTATTTGACGTTGTAGGTAAATAATGAGAGTAATATAAGGAGGTAGGATAACATTGAAAAGATCGGGCGAAACCCCAAGTGACAGCTGATGGCTTTCATAAAGCCAAGCGCAAAGATTTATGAACATAAAATTAGTACTATGTAGGTACACGCGTTTATTTATAGAAGACTTACTTTCTTAAAAAAAGGACCAACAGTTGAATACCGGTTTAATTTATTTTTACCTTGGTGATACCTAAGCAAACGACTCGTCATATCCTGTGGTCGTTTAGACCTTATGAGCTTATAAGCACTTAACATGTTCTAATTTACAAGCCATTTTCGTAAACTAGACACTACAGAGTTCTTTATTAAAGACTAGCTGCGCCCCGCGGTTTCACCCGCGTAAGTCCCGATCCCGTGGGAATATCGGGATAAAAAGTAGCCTATATGTTAGTCCAGGTCTCCAGCTATCTACATACCAAGTTTCATCGCAATCGGTTCAGTAGTTTTTTGCGTGAAAGAGTCACAAACATCCATCAATCCATCCATACTCACAAACTTTCCCGTTCAAAATATTAGTAGGATATACGGTTTTATTCACGTGTGTATTTTGTTGTGGCGCCGCTGTCTGACGCGGAAGATCGAAAGAAGACCTTGATAAAGGGCCCCGTCGGGTCCAAAACTAGTCGGGCATCCTCGAAATACACATTTAAGTATAACAGTAAATCTTTAATAAATATAAAAACCGCTTACTAAAGTTTTTATTTTAACTACAGAGTTTGTTTGTTTGATCCTTCGTTTTCTGGTATGTCTTAGGTGGACGTCAGACACACAAATATTTGAACAAAGACTTTGTTCCCACATTTGGACACATGTTTGTTGCACCTGCCAGACATGTTTTGCGGACACGTTCCCTTCAAAATATTCAAATAGACAACAAACAGGATGGACGATGATTTTGTAGAAGCGGTATACCTCTATTATTTAAGTGTACGTAATTATTTATCACATGTGCAAAAAAAATAACTAAGGAGGACACTTTCGTTGCTCCAATCCATATTGCAACTGAACAAAGCGTTCTATCGCTCGGTGATTAAACGAGCAACCGAACTTTGCGCAAGTGTAGCAGGCTACGCATACATTTGAACTTTGAACGCTTTGATGTGCGCTGAAAAACCGATACCGAATGGTAAAATGCAAATATTTAATCAAACTTTGAAAAAATACCCCAAATGCCCGTGCCTGACAAATGTTCAAACAAGTCTTCAAATAAGTTTAAAATATTTTTGCTGTGTCTGGAGCCACTCTACTCACTCTGGCTGCTGACCTGATTCATGAGTTTCTTGGATAAAATTGATTTGCTTGAGGCCGTGAGTAAATAAAATAGAAAGAAAACTCTCAAACAGTCAGTATAAAAGAGAATATTTTTTTTGTATTTTAATACAAATGCAAAAATATGAAATTATGATATATTAAAATATACCATAAAAAATATTCCACTTACAAAACATCCTTCAGGCATTTTAATCACGACTCATAAAAGTAATAATGTGTATGAAAGCAATATTTTTTTTATGAAAATAAATAAAAAACCTGTCACTAAGGATGAAATCACCTTAAGACACTGTAATTGAATGAAAGTTATAAGAAAGCTAACGCAAACTAAGTAAATTATACAGGTGGCTCAAAAAGAAATTCACCTTTGAAACCGTGCTAATTTATAAACATATAGTTTACATATATATTTTAACTATACTAATTTTGATTATGTTTTTGTTATTATAAATATATATTTTTTGATTAATTATGCCAAAACGTACGTGACGACCCTTTACGAGGCGCCATCTGAAAACCAGCGCTACACATGTTGTTAGGTGCAGCAGTATGCTGAGATGGTGAGCTATTTAGGCCCGCACAAATGTACGAAAAACTTTTTAGAATTATAAATTTTTTCTCTCTTTTTGTTATTAATGTTTTAAATGTTGCGGGTTTTGAATAAATATATTTACTTTCTTTCTTTCTAAACGTAAAAGAGAAGGGGCGCGGGGCATGTCTCGGTGCATAGCGAGGCTATTGCAATTTTAATAACCGTGAGTCCACCAGATGGTAGAGCAAAGTGCGTTCTGCGTCCGTACCTATTAGGAGAACTTTTGATCTCATGTGAATGTTCCATGCCTTTTCCGTGTTAAATTTGAATTACGGCTTAACAGTGAGTGTCCGCGTACTAATTTAATTAAGTAGTGGGTAAGAGATTCGAAAGAACAGGATCGACACAAAAAACGAGGCCCTAAGGACGCAAAAGAGTAAGACGCACTGACTAAACCATTAGGCAAATTCAGGAATCTTAACGCGCGAATCCAAGAAGGACTAGTCGTAAATGTTCTTCTGCTCTAGATGTGTCTAGCTCCACGTTGCAGCGAATATCATCATCATGATATTCGCTGCAACGTGGAGCTAGACACATCAATCATCATCTCGATATGATATTATATCCTTATAAAATTAAATTAGTGTAAGAATTGCAGGCAGCAGAGTTTGAATCAAGATTAAATTTCGTAAATGAAATTTACTTCACCGACTATCTTCTCAGATGAAGCTTACTTCGTATTCGTACACAATTTCGTGGATAATAAAAACTATCGCTATTGGGCTGCAGAGAATCCCGGCGTAAATACCAGAAGCTGCTTCACTCACCTAAGTTTACTGTGCAGGTGGGAATCGCTAAATCGCGGGCCGAGTACCCGTAAATTCAGAGCGTTAAATGGCTGTGCTGACAATTTTTCTTGTTCTAAAATTGATTTCACGGAAGGGTAACATAACCTGGCCTCCGCGGAATACCGAGATGAGTCCAGCAGCCTTCTTTTTATGGAATTTTATTACCTTGTAATTGTTGTCTCGATAAATTCCTGATTCACACATCTAATTATTTTTATGGGGATCATAGGGACACCTCAAAAACAGGATATACGCTAATAATCCGACAACATTTCGGCCATTGAATCCCAAAATTTACCAACAAATGAAAGTCATTTCAAAAGAAACTCTTATTTAAAGATTTAAAAAAAATCGTGCAAGTTTGGAAGAGTGGGTATCGTATCCGCCAATTATTTAATTTTTGAAAACTAACCTTTAATAAACCTTGTATTGTATAAGACTAAACGCTTTTAAAAAAATTGTTTTGTTTTGTTTCTATTTTCAGAAATGATATTTTTGTGGCCATCCTGTATTTGACGTCAGTATCTTTTTATAGGAATGCCTTAGGCGCCAGAAAGGCACGGAGAAAAATCGTGGACAATACAACCGCCAGTTTTGCCCTGAAGCTGTTTCCTGCCAGCTCGAACCATTTTATACGCTTTTAAATCTACAATAAGTCAAAAGAAGAAATGTACGCTTTATGCGCTCAACAATAACAATTAACTGTGCACGGAAACATAAAATGAATGTTATGACGACCTCGTTTTACTCATGAAAATATTTCATCAAACGCAGCAAATACGCGAACTTTTAATATAACTTAAAACATTCATTTGATGCTGCTTAATATTTTCCATAGATAGTGTCTTAAATTTTTTTACATTTATATTATTTGTAATATTTTCTCTGGTTGTTATCGTTATTAATCCTAATAAATTGAGGTGGATTTTTCCTCTACGTTCCACGATTTTCTTCCCATTGGTTTCATAGCTAAAATTAAATATAATTAAATAGTATTTATAGATTCGTTAACATAGGCTCCAAAATTTAATTTAATTTTCTTTAAACGCTAATGCTTTTACCTCAACATATACACTTGATCCCCTGAAAGCGACCTTCGCAAACATTGTGAAAATCTCTCAGATATGCAGATTCCGATGATTCACGTCAAGATTAAAATAATTAATTTATAACACGAATATAAGCTTTTGAAAGTCAAAGGTTACCGGGGATTGAACGAGTTGACTTGAGATTTGTGTTGTAACGCTTTGTGTAGGGCTCAGCGAGGATGCAACAGCGCCGCTATATATAATAAAAAATTATGAGAGTATAATTTTCTAATTTTCTGTGATTTTCTTTTTTATTTTAGAACAATATTATGTTACATTGTCCTCACATTAAATTGCACTTATAAGCAATGTAACAAGTACCCTGTAAAAAAAACATATTGAAAAAGAGAGTCCTTGGAGTTTCTTGCCTGTTCTTTTCCAAAGGATCTACGTATTAGAACAGGCAACTGGCTTCACGACCGACTTATACTGACTGACTCCTACTCCTGATAATTCAAAAATACCTACAATGGGTTTACTTGCAATAAATAATTTTTATTTTGAAGTGTGCTAAACTCACAGTTGGAATAGTAAATATCAAATAAAACTAAAATCTTTACTGCATCTTTCTCTCAATAAAGCGATATGAATTTCATACTTTACGTACTTTTTTTTAATATAATGACATATTAAAAAAAAAGTACGTAATGTATGAAATTCATATCGCTTTATTGATGATGAAAGATGCAGTATTAATTTTTGTGTTACATAAGTTTATAGGAAAAAATGAATATGACAATATTTATTTTACAAATATATATATATATATATATATATATATATATATATATATAAATAAATAAATATTGTCGTGTGATAATTCACTATAAACGCGATAATCGCAAAGACTATTTAAAAAAGCCTACATACCTACAGCCATAACAAAATAATAATTTCTAAAACGAATACTTAAATTAAAAAAGTATGAGTTATCGTTACTTTATGTTACAAAGTAAACAGCCTCGTTCTACTTGCGTGCTACCTTACAATTAATCCAATGTACTTTTTTATGCATGAAGCGTAATAATTATGTATGGTAAGCCCCACACAGCGTAGGGCTCCCCTTGGCCATTAAGGCAGTGTTTTATAGCAATAATTTATTGGATAAGACAGAAAAAAATATACTTAATTAAAAAATTATAATGAAAGAGACTATTGTGTCTAGGTTATCGGCATATACTTTAAAATTGTAGTTTAGTAAAACTAATAAACACAATTTAATGGCTAACCGAATTAAAAAGTAAAAAAGAGTTCCTCTATCCACCTACTTTATTATCAGGCCATGGTTATCAAGCCCAATCTATGGACTCGTTAAAACAAATCATATGAGCCCAAGCCCGAGGGGTTCACTAGCCTGCAGCCACGGAAGAGTTATAAGGGTGAGATGCGGCACTGCCAACAGTTCTTTATCTTTTGATCTACTGATTCGTAATGCATCGAAACCTGTTAAAATTAGGTACCTCAGTTTTAATCGCGTCATTAAGTCAAATCCCTGGTGCCTTAATCATCAATTTCCTTTAGTAAGAGAAGGCCCTTACAGCAGCCCTGTAATTAGTTGCTACCATAAATCATTAACAAAATATTAGAGAATTCCTACAATTCAAATGATTTCATTACCAATTCCAACACCCGTATATTTGAAGTACATCATGAATTTATATTTTAATACCATTGGCGTTCTCAATTGATAATTACGATAACGAAAACCCACGGTTCGTTCGTTTAATAAACTCGAACATGCCTATAGAAGCAATTAATTGAGTCTGATATTACTGACTCTGTTAAATTAAACAATATCTCATAAGGTATATTTGGACAGCGTCTTAATTTTTCTGTTAATAAAGATCGTAATGGCAAACTAGAAAAACAGTCACAACTTAAAATCGAAAAAATCGATGTTTTTGAATTTGAATACCGCTGTCCCTCTTTAACATCGCCTTAGTCATTGTAAACTGATATTCAGACAAAAGAGATAATTTAAAACTATACTCAATATCATTTTGGTTAATACTAAGGTTAATAAGACTAGAAATTGCCACTTCTGTTTCTTGAGATTCTTTATATTTATACGAAACTTTACAATTGTGATAATACTTTACAAATTTCAGAGTCCTCTAACTAGTAAATAAAAACATATCGGGTTGTAATTCACATACAACATGTAAATCCTTAACCCAAGGATAAAAGTCGTATCTACTTAAAAGGCAAATATCGGATTTAAGTTATGTGATACCCATGTAACAGGGTTTTAGGTATTTTTACTTGGGCTTGTGTAATTTCTTTATAGAGAGCTTTACTAGCAGAACTGAAACATAATATTTTATTATTTTTTTACCGAGTCAAAAGAGAGCGACACTTCGAAGCTTTTTAGATGTGCTTTGAAGCGGTGAAAATAATATTATCGCAATAGTTACCAGCAATGATGCCAATATGAAAGATGTGTATCGTATTGTTAAAATAAAATGATATTGATGAAATAAAAAAGGAACTGTTTTATCTTTACATAATAGAGATCCCCTGGTGGTCGAAATTCGCCCATGATTCATATATTTTTTATCTATTTACTTCCAGCATAAATTGAACTGTGATTGTTAGTCCTTCCGTATCATGACAGGTCGACATATATAAAGACCGTAATAGCTAACGTTGTGCTAGTTTTATTACTTACATAATATTAAATGAATGATGATTATTATTTAATATTATACTGGGCGCGTGTAACTTTATGTAGCCGTATTCATGTAAGTTTTAAAATTGTAACGCACATTGTTTGAAAATTTGAACTTCTTGCATTTCTTCTGTAAGTATATAAACTTTAAGTTTAATTTCACGTTCCTACGAAACTTTCTTAAAAGAGCGTACAATTATAATTAGTACAATTCTGTTCACGTATATTAATACTCGTATGTAGACACAAGCCGTTTCCCGCAACTGCGTTTATGGTCGGTGCTCCGCTCTTAAGTGGCGTAGCGTGATCTTAGATAGCCTATAACTTTACTTAATAAAGACTTCTACTTCTAATACACTTTCTAATATAAAAAGAATGATTAAAATCCGACTGTTAGTTCTAGAGGTTAGCGGGTTTAAACTAACAAATAAACAATCAAATAAAAAAATCTCTTTATCTTTATTATATTGGTACAGATATATATTTATCCTAAAAGAGAATTCGCATTTGACAATGTTAATAATCATCCTCAGTGTATTGTTATACTTAGTTATTAGCTCTGCTAATTCATTTTTAAAAGGTTAATCACCTTTTAAATGACAGATCGGTTAACTTTATCGTATCTTAACTTTATTTTGAATATTAGTTACTGTGTAATTGTTTTATTATATCCAGCAGTCCATAGAACATTTTTCATTAACCAAATGGTAGTAATAATAATAATAATAATGGTCCTGCCAATGGTGAATATTTGCCAGGATTGTACATCAACATCTAGCCCTTAAATACAACCTTGTGAATTCAGAGGTGCCATATTACAGGTATGTGCCCGACCCAGTTCTCGAAAATGGTCGAGCCACATTGTATTGGGATCGATCTATCATCACTGACAGAACTATAGTTGCAAATAAACCTGATATAGTGGTGATAGACCGATTAGAGCGCCGTGCAATGATCATCGATATCGCTGTTCCTCATGAGAGCCAGTGTCCTCCCTTTGTTATGTGAACATTCATTGTTTCTGTTTATTTAATAAAAGAAATTTTAATACAAAAAAAAATAAAAGTAAAACTAGAAATACTAATTTAAATGCGCGGTGTGTGTGCGCGTGAGTGTGAGTGTGTGTGTGTGTGCGTTTGTGTGTGTGTGTGTGTGTGTGTGTGTGTGTGTGTGTGTGTGTATGTGTGTGTCTGTGTGTGTGTACGTGTGTGTGTGTGTGTGTGTGTGTGTGAGAGAGAGAGAGTATCCGAGAGAGTAGTAATGACTAATTTTATAAAAGATCAAGTTTTTTAAACCCGAAAATGTTGCAGTTACATCGATATGCCTTAATATAACGTTTTATTAATGCGTTGCTAATATAATACCACAGTGAGAAATTTATACCTGTACAGTTGATGTTACAGTATAAGACATCACTGATCATGATATTTGTATCATGCCTCTAACCCTTCATCATCAGTGAGGTTTCAATAGGTAATTAATAATAATTTTGATTTATTAACTTTCAATTTATATGAACTAAGTCTACAGTATTAATATTTTTATCGTATAGTGTAGTATATAGTGTAGTAGCACGCCGGAAATTTCCGAGAGTTGGCGATTTTTACTTATTAATAAGTGATGAAATATTAGTTTCAATCATTCTTAATGTTGTATCTTTCATGATTGTATCGCTCATATATAAAAGCTAAATAAAATACATAGTATCGCCACATCGACTTTCAATCATCTCTAATGGCCTTTTTTATGGTATAGGGGGCAAACGAGCAGACGGGTCACCTGATAGTAAATGACTACCGCCGCCCATGGGCACTTGTATCTCGAGAGTCACAAGTGCGTTGCAAGGTGGGAGTAGGAGAAGAGGGGGAGGGGGGAAGAGTGGGAAGAGGGGACAGGGGAAGGACGGGGTTAAGAGAGAGGGAAGGATTAGGGCCTCCGGTAACCTCACTCACGCGGCGAAATGCAATGCAAGCATTGCTTCACTGCCGGTTTTCTATGAGGCCCTGGTATCGAGCGGAGTCGAGCCGGCCCATACGTGCCGAAGCATGGCACTCCCACGTATAGTTTTGGTCTTTAATGGTACTTTTTATTTATCTCAACTTAGACATAAAAGAGATAAGACAGACAAACGTATAGTATTAAATAGATATGTACTTATTTTAATAGACCCTATTATATATATAGTTTGTGTATCGCTACATTGGAGATGTGACGCCGCCGTGATGGTGGCACGGTACTCCTAGTGGTGCAGGCAAGCGTGGATGGTGTCTGGTCTCGTGAGAGGTCTCCGATGCGCTGGACTGACCAGGTAAAATCCCTGGCAACGCGACCCTCAATAAAAACCTAGCCTAGCATCAGCAAGAGACAATTGAAGAGCTGCAGCTGCAGCTGCTCCAAACAACATGCCTGAACACGACTGCTGTGTCAAGAGCATACGAATAAGAAGAAGAATTATATGTAGATTTTTTCTACAAATTGAATAAAATGAGAATCAAAATATTACACAACCTACGCCAATACCTACGCTACAAGGACGTGATCAAAAGACCCCTGAACGCTTGCGATATAGACCCCAAAGGTTGGGAGGAGCTCGCTGCGCATAGATCGTCTTGGCGTTCTACAATCAATAACAAAGTAAAGACTCTCTAGGCAAACAGAATCTTAAGTTAGTCAGTCTTTTCAAACCACCCACAAAAACACACACCCCCCTCACTTACACACAAACATACACGCACGCACACACACACACACACACACACACACACACACGTGCACACACACACACACACACACACACACACACACACACACACACACATAAAATATACATACAACCAAATACTCCCACATAATTTTCATTTTGGTTTTTGTTATTTTTGTTGTTTTTTATTTTACTACCAATATTTAATTAGTATTAGTTTATCAATACTGTAATTGTTACATGCTTCTTTTTTGTAAGATTGTTTATGATGAAACTTTGACGGCCCCAGGCTGGATGGAGGTGGCGTTAATGGCTGCGACACAGTTTTTAACTAATGCAGACATTATCGTATATTTATGTTATTGTACTACTGTCTAAGTTTCCAATAAAGATTTATTATTATTATTATTTATTATTAATGCTAGATCAACAACGCCAAAGACGAAAAGAGAGACCTAAGCCCTCCTACACGTATACATACAATTCTTCGGGCCAATTATTTTGCGCTATGTGTGATCGGATCTAGGTCTAGCGAGCCACATTAGGGCTCATGAGAGGAACTAGTCTCATCATGGGTCGCCGTTACCGAAATCGGTAAGGAGGACTATATATAATTGAATATGTTCGACCCTATCAACATATTACATCTAGGTACTTTCAAATAGCTATTTACGCCCGTATGACCCTGTAAGAGTAAGCAAGCATCGTTGTATTACACAACAACATTACTCTTGAACTCACCTAATACACAGGCGATTGCCCTTTTAATCAGGTTTTTTAGACCTCGTGCATCTACTGAGAATTTACCCAGCCCGGCAATCGAAAAGTGTCACTCACGAGCGCAAGTAAATATAAGCCACGAAATTTATGAGACTCACCTTTGGCATATTACCCTGACATAAAATATTTTGTATTGAAATTTTTGAACTGATCGAAAATACTTCCCGAAGGGTATTTTGACGGATGTTTGTGCTTAATTTAAGTGGGTCTGAGGGATTCCACTTACACGAGTACTTGAAAATGGACACTTTTTACGTGGGGACATTTTGTGTATGGACATGTTATCGCCACGTCAAAAACTCGTATTTATATTATTAAAAATATGGACATACTATAATAGATGATAAAACAGTTCACTATTTAACAAATATTAAGAATAACAAGTATGTGAATTTCTTGGCTATAAATATTTCAATTGTGTGTCTGAAGCTTTTAAACACTAATAGATACTTATTTTATTAAATTTCAAAATGGCGAAGATCAAATGGCTTCAGTTTGATAACGACGTATGCGTCCAGCGTACTTGAATAATAGAGGCCAGTGCTCTAGGTTGATTTGTCTCTGCATCTGTATGTATTATTCGCAATGTAACAGATTCAATGTAAAAAAGATCAATGCAAACCTCATTATTTTGTATTCTTTTCACTGTCAACCAATATCTCCATTCTTCCATGATTGGATTAGTTTTTAAATCAATGAAAATAGTAGTTTAGATTATTCTCGATTTTATTATATTGTGAAAAAAACCCGGGTTTCTCTGTAAAAAAAAAAAACAGTTGTGCGAGTTAAAATGAAAAACCAAGTATGGTTTTGATGCAACTCAGTGCAGGATTTCATACATTTATGAGCATTGTCCTTTAATTCAATAACTGACATTTTGTATTTAGCGTTACAGAACCAATTTTTTTTTAAGATTGGGGCATACAGGGGCGGGGCGGAACGACGCGGCTACGCGGCGAGAGCAGATTGTAATGTACTAGTTAATGTAACACCAACCCTTAAAGGTTAATTTTCTTTTAATTTTTTATTTAATGAAAAAGTACTAATTGCAGAAGTACATCGCTCACAAATAGTGTTTGGTTTGACACCTTTATTTGCAATTATTAATCAGTTTCGGAATTCGGTTTAATACTAATATTTTTTAGGGGAAAAAGCTTCTAAATGTCATTGGTTTTGATCATTCATAACGGTCAATGACGTATAATTTTATAAAACAGATTGAAAACCTTTTTTTCCTAACCTTCTCTCGATCTCACAACTATCACTATCTAGTCGCAAGCCAAAGTAGAAATCGCCCGGGCCATTTACTCTTTCTAACAAAAAGTGTTATCAAAAGAAGAAAGAAAAATAAATACTCGACGTATTTGTTTTTCTTTCGGAATTCTTCCTTCCGAATATATCTCGATGATAAACTTTTATCTTAGTGACATGTGTCATCATAAGCTGCAGATGGAAAAAAGACATAAAGGAAGTAGCTCACAGCAGATATTTATTCGAAATAGTAGTATAGTAATATATATATATATATATATATATATAGTGTATATAGTATAGTAATATATATATAATAGTATAGTAGGTACTTCTGTTGTTGCGAGTGTTAAAAGGCATAGGTAACCATCAGGCGGACCGTATGTTCGTGTGCTAAGTACTGTGATCAAATATTATTTAAGGCTAAATAGATTCTTTTGTTAGAAGCTTGTTATGTGTTTGTTATGTAATACCTTTTAAATACTGCTCACATTAATTCTCATCACTATAATAATTATATTATCATGGAATGCGAAAGTTTAAGACCACACAAGGAATAAGATTTAGCTTACAATATAAAAACTCAAACAATTTAATATAATAAGAATAACTGACAAATTTGATCAGGCTCAACATTAATGTACAAAAAGTAATTTTTTTAAGTGAAATCCTGATTGCCAAGGTAAATATTCAACGTTTACTTCACGATTACGTCGTGAAAATCACGAAAAGCTTTTTTCTGTCGAAGAAGCTTGGCGCTCAATTTCCCTTTGTGTAATTAATTAATTTAATAGAAACGTATACCCACTTTTGCAGAGTTTTCTCTCGAAGTCGTGCGTAACTAAGAAAGTTGTGTGCGTAAATAAATAAAAGATAATGCTATTTGAACATCTTTTTGAATCAAACAACTTAACTAAATCGTAGATAAAAAAGACGAGGGCCTTATATTTGACTTGTATCTAACTGTATAGGTACATGGCAATACGATACAATACGTAACTGTACCTAAAAGTTACAAATGTTAAATATATACAACGTGATAGAAACTTAAATACATATTTTATTATCATTATGTATAACCATATTATAAGTTGTGACATGAAAAGCATAGTCACCCTAAGATAGCAAGTAGGGTCATGCAGGGCTTTTACGGGGGGAAATCTGCAAACATTTGCTTTAAAGGGTTAAAGCTGCAACACAACAAAAAAAGATTCTAATTTATTTATTTACACTGACATTTTCCTTTCATTCAGGGCAGTAGTTCTGTGCGTAAAAAAAAGTCTGTAAAAATATTCGAATGTGTTAAATATTCACTGACATGCTTAGATTTAACATTACAACAATTTTAACTTGCTTAAGTCTCGGAGATGAACCAATATTTTTACATTAATGACTTATAAATAAAAGATACTTACCTGTAACCCTATGGATACGTCCGCGGTGAAGAAGCAAAACTTCGACATTTGTTTAGGCTGTACATCGGACTTGTCACTCTTTCTAATTCTGCCGAGTTTACCTTGTCTCGCCTTGTCTAGCCTTGTAAGTACTAAGAAACCGAGTCTAGATTATTGGCAACCCCTGATTCTATGCTATGCTAGTATAAAGATATTTATACTGAAACTACTTCATTAGGTTTACTCTTACTTAATTATTAAATTTAATCGTTGGTTAACAAGCTAGGAAAACCTCTCAGGAGACTTGTAACTTTATCTGAGAGTACTTCACAACAAAGAGAAATAGATAACTATTTCATCAACAAATTCATTTGAAACAAATTACTAAATTAATTGATAGATAAAAACCCGCTGACGTTTTAAATTATTACCAATTTGGGCATTATAGAATACCTTATTTCCGTTTCATTCGGAATCGATAACATTACCAGAAGACTCGGAACATTATCACGCTGAATAAGAAAAGCTAGTCCTTTTAATGAGAAAAATACTTACCCCTTGGTCAATTTGACAATTCTTTAGAGTATACGGGCACTCGGACCCAAGTAAAGCGAAGCGAATAGTTGTGTGACGAGCACAATCATTTGTTCTGTGCCTGGGTGTAATTTATTTATAATATGTATGTATTTAATAATATATAAGTATGTTTACCATATTACAGACTCTGCTTAGTTTGGGATCAGACGGCCATATACGAGGTAAAAAACAAATCGTCAAGATTGTGTTGCATTGTAGGGAAATGATAAAACGTGTGTGACCTACATAATTTCTAATGTTGTGAAACTGATTTAATAAATTTTAGTTTTAAGCTTCTCCCTGTGTTGCGGGAATTGTAAACTAACGACTATCGGATATAAACAAGCAGGCAGAACACTTATCGAAACGCTTATAAATATTTGGTGTAATCTAACCGAGAACATAAAACATCTGAGCCATAGATGTATAATATAGCAGAAAAAATGTTGGCTACTAAGCTAAATAAAGTATATTGTATATATATTGTACACCTTACATTGTACACCACAGACTACCCTCAATTATATTTGACAATATCCGTACAAAGGTTCTCTGGATAAAATCGCCGTGTGTGATAAGACCGCCTATTGTTATAGCAATTGTTAGTATTTGTAACTTGTTATGCACTGTTTACTATTTAAAGGTGTACAATAAAGATAAATAAATAAAGCTACTAAAAGTAAAAAAAAAAACTAAATTAGACTTTACAAACACGATAACAGTGTGCAATTATTTTCATAAGTTCACTGTCATAATTACGTTGTTAAGTTTAGGGTCTAAGTGAAAATAATCTGACAGAAATACTCAATTACATTTGAGCACTTTTCTTATATACAGAGGGAACGAAAAAAAATATTTTTACGTTCAGATTTATATACTTTTACACTCATGTAATATAGATGCGTTATTGAGACCCACATTTTGCCAGGCACAGGTATGAATTGATTATCGTCTATTGGCACATTTCTCAAAATGCGTGTTGCTACTGAGAATTTCCTTATTTAAAATCCAATAACAATTATACCTTCTCGGGGATAGACAAAGGAGGAGGTCCGCTATCAACCATTCGGGAAAAGACTCTAAATCACATTTCAAAAAGTTAGGTAATGAATCAAAAGTATACAAACTCTCGAAACTATCCAAAACTTATTTAACTTTTCTGCATATGGCACATAGATAGATTTATTGTGAAAAGTTCTAGTTTCCAAAAGATAAAATTGTTTGACTGTACGTATCTTGCTTGTGGACGAAACTTAGTACACATATTACATAAACTTATAGTTAGATTTGTAAGTTGAAAATCAATATAACGCAACTTGACTACCTTCAAATTAATCTTCAACTATAGAGCTCGGTTCAGTTGTATAAAATTTGCCCCAAGTTTTAATTATGCACAATCTGAAAACTTAACTGTTTCTAAAGCAATTTGAATTGAGTATCTAGTGAAATACACCCGAGTATTTTAATTATTTATTGTAAGAAGGCGGTGTTGTTTTCTAGAAAGTTTGATTACAATGTACCTATTTTATCGTAAGCCTGTTAATTGGAAATCCCTTTTGGGTATTTAAACAAACATAAATATATTATCACAAAGGTCACGCATTAATGAATAAAATGGATGGCTTACTTTAATTTAAATATAAATTTTACATATAAATCCAAATAATATAATAATACCAAATCTGGCACCAAATGAATACACTTGAATATTGATCGTTCACTTTAATATAAAATGCTTCTACTTTTCGACTATATTATATAATTGTATTTACCATAGATATTTGATCTGTGGTCAAAAAATGGCACTAACCAAACTATGTTAAAATCAGTTGACGTCCGCGCCAGCGATGTGACGTTTTAAGTGTAGTAAATAAATGCGACAACTATATACACTTTAGAAGTACAAAAAACAATGAAATCGATAAGTATAACATTTTTATAATAACTTCAATGTTTTAAAGTGTAATAATGGCACTGTAACAAAGGATAATTTGAAGTTTGTTATTATGTTTGTTTTACTCTCGAGAAAGTCTTATGCAATGCAATTTCTCACTTACACCCACTGAGTTATTATTACTTACGTATAGAGTAGACACCGCGAAGCAAAAGTTTGTAACGTGAATTGCGATCCATGGGCCGCAACTACATCAGTCGGAGATTACGCTCAGCAGCATTCGAACGCATTTACCTGACTTTTAACTATCGAAAAAATGCCGAGTTGTGTTTTAAAAACGTGCAAAAACCATTCAAGAGCAAAAAAAAGATAATGGTATGACATTTCATCGGTAAGTGAACAAACTTTAACGAAAACCAACACAAAATAATAAATTATAATCATAATTTTGACTTGGAAGAGCCGCTATTTTCTAAACACATCATAGATCAATAAAAAAACGTGTATGTGTACTTATAAACGCACGTATGAAGTTATACTTTTATCTAGTTAAATAAAGTTCCTTTATTTAAATATCATAATAAATACCGTCAACTAACCTCAAATTCTACAAACGTACTCAAAGTAATATATACAAACCATTTTTATCACTTATAATCACAGTAAATTATCATAAATAATACATACCGTCAACTAACCTCAAATTCTACAAACGTACTCAAAGTAATACGTAAAAAACCATTTTTATCACTATCGTGAAGTTGGTAACTTTTTTAAAAACTAAAATGTTGACTAGCTAACTTCAAGGTGTCGGTTTTTCGTGACGGTGTGCGCGCGCATCGTAAAAATTCACTCTCATCATTTTTCCATAACGCGCCAAAAGAAGTATAACTTCAAAAATGCACGCAGAACTGACACCTGGCTTGTACCTACTTAGGACACCTGTAACAAGGTAACCAGTGAATTACACGATCACAACAAGAGTATTTAGTTTGTCTTTATTTAATTTGATTTTCTTGGGTATAACAGAACCGTTTTCTTTAGATTTCTTCGAATTATTATTGTGATGTATGAGCTAAATTATTGTAAAGTTTCATTAAAATCCATACAGTCGTTTTTGCGTAAAATAGTAACAAACATCCATGCATCCATACATCTTCACAAACTTTCACGTTTATAATATTAGTAGGATACCGCGGTGCATTCTACAAAAAATAGAAAACTGGCAAAACTACTACTAAAAGTACAATTTACTGAGTTAGAATTCTAATAAAGCTTCTTAGGCATAAACTAGTTGTCCGTTCTGTTTTGTAGCTTAGCGCTAAATCTATGAAAATAAATCGTTGTAACAGTTCTTTGGGCAAAATGCGTAAACGCAATGAAAATCACGGCGTTTAGGACCTTACGCTCGCGACTAAACTACAGCTCAAAAACGATCTTAATACCGTAGGATTTGACTACAAATTATTGTTTTAGCGCTGCAGCGCTTTTTAGTTTTAATTCAAATAAAAACGGAACATGCATTTTGTTCTGGCTTCTCTAATACATAATATCTCGATGCTTACACCATGGTAGTATTATATATCCTTA
This sequence comes from Euplagia quadripunctaria, assembly GCA_963859945.1. NCBI lineage: Eukaryota > Metazoa > Arthropoda > Insecta > Lepidoptera > Erebidae > Euplagia > Euplagia quadripunctaria. The sequence continues at coordinate 10,443,709 of OY982565.1, read as the reverse complement.
CACCGTTGCTTTAGAACAACGTCTGTATGAAAAGGTATTGCCTCCAGTAACATCACTCACTTGGTGAAACGCAACAAAGTATTGCTTTACGCCTATTTTCTGTACGACCGGTACGGGTAACAGCTCACTATTATCCAGTGGGCTGTGTTCTAGTTCCGTAACTAGTTAGTTACAAAAAAGAGGAACATTTTAAATTTTATTGCAAGAATGTTAGGGTTATTAAAAATATTAACGACACTATATATGTTATTTTATCTATGCAAATAATAAAAGTACCGTAACCGTCGTAAATATCGTAAAAATAAATTTCCCCATTAAATGTATTAATCGCAAGATTACACACGGCACCTATAAAAAGCTATGACAAGGAGGTGTACTAAAACCTTTGATACTGCAAGGTGTAATAAAATTTGTGTTTGGAACAGTTACTAAGAGTCATAAATTTGTCATCAACAACGTAAGCTTCTAGTAAACATCTTCCGTCGATCTATGTATATTATCTTGTATCTATCAAACTTACACTATTCACAAAAAAGGGTAGACCTTGTCACAAACTTTTTATACCTTAAGTGAAATGTCGTTTTACGTGGGGAGGTAGAGCACAGGAGATTCGAATTGAAGTTGCTCGACTGGTCTGGACAAAAAACCATACCTTACCACCTTTATACAACACTTGTGTTTTATGTGCTTGTGCTACGATGTTGATGTGATGGGACTTATTAATATTGTTTGTTTATTAATTCTCATTAGGGACACGTGACCAGTATACAACAATAAGCTCGTCCGCTATTACGTAGATTAAAAATGGCAAAAATAGGTGTGCTATAATTATTCTAAAGAAATAATATTCTTGGTCATAAACAAGAAGATGCAATTTCTACAAAAAAGAATTATAAAGTATACTTTATTTTTTATATACATGTATAAATCACTTTTTTCAATCTATGCACGATATTAATTTTATAGTAGGATGCGTATGTGTAAAGGAACGTTAACTGAGAGAATTGGATTTGTTATACATGTACCTAAGTCAAGGTCAAGTAAGAACCATGTCAATTAAGGGTAACAGTACAAAGTCAAATAGCAATTATGTTATTAATTATAACATTCATCTAACCCATCTTTATAACTTTGACGAAGTTGCCAACTTTTTCTACTTTTACTCACGGAAATCGTTGGAATTTAATTAGCTATTCGGAACATCGGCGTGGGGTTTCCGCTAAAAACGCAATTAGGCAGCTCTGCGGTTCATTTTAACAAATCAAATTGTTTGGCAGTTTCACTAAAACATAGCTGCGGCCGGTTGAATGAGTGTTAGTTTAATTAACCCTTTCTATACATTTCCTGTACTGTAAACATTATCGCTCGCTATAGTTTTACTTAACGTAGTAAATAAAAATAATATAAAAAAAACAGTCAGTCTTAGGATTGCACGTCAGAAGTGAAAACATAACTTCACAATGTATTTGCATATACATACACATCTGTATAGATATAATTCGATTAAAAATAAAAAGTAGGTTATAACATATCTAAATGTATATATAGGGTACGCTGGAAGTTCTGCGCTCCTGGCCGCTCATAAATGTTTGAATTTCGAATGTTATATTTTTTTTAAATATAAGAAACTTAACTCCGTCTTACGAATTATCGATCAGGTCACGTGTCCTGACGCGAGTTTAACATTTTTTACCCATCCCAAAAAGTGCACAACGCCGCTAAAGAAGTTTTCACTTCAAAAAAATAAAAATCAGGAATGGAGTAAAAATAATAAGTCCGTGTTGTTCCTATTCGCTAGTAGAACTGTAAAACATGAATGTCGGGAATGACAGTGGGACATATTTGTATGACCACGCAGCTGACGCAGCGCCTAAGTCCTACACGTCGTAAACACGATTCACTGAAATATTTCTTACAATCGAACCGTAAGAACCTTGACACCTTTAAGAAAGTCATGAATATTTCTTAGGATGCACATTTCATTCAAACAAACAATAGTCAAAGTAAAATATTAACGAGCACCACATCATCAAGACTTACTACACCTTTCTGTTCATCAAAAAACAAACTATAACCGTACTGATAGAAAACCCCACAATTATTTCGAAAAACGTATGTCGGTGTTATTATAGAATCGAAGGAAACTAACACGTTGAGCCCATTAAAGGTCTAAATTTAGCTAGTCGAAATTTTTTGTCTATACAAATTGTATTAGGTAATTAGGTACCTACTGTTCTGGTTGACATTATACCTTAGAAATCAGATATTGATTAGTCTACTCTCTTTAAATTATGTACATATATTGTCCACATAATCTAAATACTCCAAACACCAACTGCATCTACTTATTTTTTTTATTTTGTTTTTCTTGTTAGTTGTGAAGTTGTGTTTAGCGATGATGCTGTTCTGTTGTGAGTGTAGATATATATGTAAACTTTTATCACAATAAAACCCATTGTTACATGTTTTGTAGTGAAACAAGTATTTGTAAATTCGTCTTTAGTACTGCTCAAACTAGGCACCCCAATTATAGCTTCGTTATATAGATATTCAATTTGAGGGCCAATTCACGTCCTTGGCGGCACTATATGTGTCACTGATTATAGACATCTGACTAATACGATAAAAGAATTGAAAACATTATTCATTCATACATTCGTTCATACCTACAACGTACATATGTATATTCTAATTAAGTAAGTGTGCCTTTTTGCAGGAAAGCAGCCTTTCTACCGCAATCAAATATTCAGGGAGATCTTTGCCTCTAGGTTCCCAGGCCGTTTTTAAAACGAGCAGCAGTGCCACGACCGTTTCAGATAAAGAGTAAGTAAATCTTTTCTCACAGGTTGAAATGGTTCATTCGCTGTATACATGCGTTTATTTACCATCAAAGTATTTCAATGATATGTGTGGGCTTTCTAACGATATTTTTATATGTGTATACGATGTATTCAAACGTAATGAACTGTAGAAATAGCAAATACCTTTATTAAAAAAAACATATACAATATATATAATAACATATTAAAGCATAGCTTCATAAGCCGCCGCACCGTGGTAAAATAGCAGATTTCTAATGTTTATTTATTTTTAAATACATTTTTAGAAAACAGGCACAATAGGCATGCGTTTACGGAATATTTGTAGTTCTAAGGCATATTTTCGTCCCATTTGGAGCGCAACAGACAGACTTGCTTGCATTGCTTTTTGCTTTCCGAATTTGGCCACACATAAAGTACGACTAAGATCTCTTAGGCCTAGACGCGAATGTCTATAGGCTCCGGCATCGGCCGCTTTCCATTGTTTACCTGAATAGTGTATTACGGTGACTAAAACGCGCCTACTATATTGTTACAGATTTTTACTTTTATGTATACCTAACGAACTGCGGTTGACGGTGCCTATAAACACTCTGAACACCGGTGCTGTTACCTGTGAGCCTGTGACAGTATTCCCCGGAGCTCTAGCAAAAATAAACAAAAGCAAAAATGCACCAGCATAAAAAACGCACTACGCCAGTAGTCCTGTATAACTGTGAAATAATTGGAGTAGACAAGGACCCTAGCACTCCACGGTTCAAGAGACGGCTAAGGCACAGATTACTAAGTAGTTACTCCGTAACAGATAAATCACTCCCTAAAAAATATCGATACCTACCTCTACCTTAGGGTCTCCTGCAATAGAACCACTTATGACGGAACACCGTGTGGTTTTAGTAGATTCTTTTCCAAGATACAACTTTACCGTTATCGTTACCATTTGGTGATGTGATGACCCGTGCGAATTTTCATACGACGAGAAAAAAATTTACAATAGTAGTAGGACGATTTAAATAATTTTTTTTCATAAATATAAATATTTATCTTCTAAATATATTTGAAGTTTTAACAACCGTGCACAAACATAATACGTCTGCAAAATTTTAAGCGCAACGTAGACTGACAGTAATAAAGTCTACATAAACTGAGTAAGACCCTAGCTATTAAATAAAATCTATTTAAACCTTTGTTAAGCAGATTGTATTTTTATATTTCTCATTGATAGAAGAGCAATGAGAGCAACCAACGGAATCAATTTCTTAAGAAAAAATTAATAAGTACAACAGTTTTTATAAAACCATTTACTACCTTTACAACTATGTGTAACGTAATTTTAAGAATAGTAACACCACCTTAGTACATCATTTTTTGAATCGTTTTTTTATTTTTAAATCGATGCAAACAGTACTTTCATTTAAATATTCATCAAATTAATATGATTAAGTGTTTGCCAGGCTTTTTAATTTAAAACCTTTGGTGGTAAAGTAATAGGGATAGCCGACTTTTCGGCCCACACGTTACAGAAAAAACAAATAGTGGAAAATAATTGTTATTTTATGTCAACCAAAAAACACAAGTTTAATTTTCAGTTGCTAAATAAAATTATTTGTATTTTTGTCAATTTCATACATTTCGCCTCGAAATTATAAAAATAGGAAATCTAGGTAGAATTCACTCGAGACACAAGAAAACCTATTTTGTGTATATTTTAGTAGATAGTTCTCTAACTGGAAGGCAAACAATAATACAATATTATTATAATTGTATCTTGGGAAGGCGTACAGTACGTTGTTGCGCTAATATGGCAATTATATATGGTACTTGAGTTGGGCTCGCTGCTCATATAAGTGAAAGAGTTTAGTTCAAGTGCTATTATTAGTCATCCGATGCTACCTGGATTCAATGGTGCATGCAAAAAATATTTTGTAAACAACATAACCTACCATTGATTCGAGGGCATATTTCTTGATTATACAATTGTCAATCAAACTGAAACTATGGCAGTCCAAAGTTCATATTTTTACCAAGCTAAAGACACTAGTTTGGAACTTGTAACAGTTCATCATGATTTGGGCCTACCGATGTATGGGAGATAGGCAATCTCCTTTATGTAATACAATACGTAGCAAAAAAGTTACCCTAGTTCTGAATAGGTACAAGATCTAAGAAGACCTTACAAAGTCTGCAAAGTTTTGTGTAGCATAATTAAAGAAATATTTAACCTTAAATGAGAACTTAGAACTGCTTTTACGTAAAAGCTTATAGTATGGGCCTTTACTTTTTAATCGCATCGATAACGAATCTTACATACATATTATATTCCTAATTAGCTGACCCGACAATTGTCCTATCAAAAGTCGGACTACTTGACATTTCGGAGAAAAAAAAAATTACTAACGATCAGAATTTCATTTTTATTATGTAGATGAATATGTGGACCTGAAAATAAACGTAATTAAAAAATATAGAAATATTTGGCGCTTAAGAATAAGTAACAGTTTCATTGCTGTTAATCACTTTCTACAGATGACTGTAGAAAGTGGCGTGTTCACTGTCTCTGGATTTTTTGAGCAGAACATGAGCCATGAAGAAAATGATTTCTTCATGGCTCATGTTCTGATTTTTAAAGTTCATTTTACTGCTTTATTCTTTTTGAGGAGCTTATTTTCATCATGGTACTTGATATGACAATATCAGGAGAATATGTACATCTCACGCTTTGTTTTAAATAATTGTATTACCACTTCTGATTCAAATGTGAATTCTTGACAATAAAAAAATTATGATTGATAGATATATGACGTTTAAAGCTTAACATTTTTTAAAGTTTCTCTCTCTCTCTCTCTGTCTCTCTCGCTCCGTTTTAAGAATTTTCGATCAGGTCACGTGTCCTGACGCGAGTTTAACATTTTTTACCAATCCCAAAAAGTGCACAACGCCGCTAAAGAAATTTTCACTTCAAAAACTACAACAAAACCGTGAAGATCCGCAGGTAATTCCAAAGTCAGCTATCATGCCACAGTCAATTAGAAACAAAATAACTAACAGGACCAGAAGAAAATAATTTAACAAACAACGATAAGTCAATAAACACATAAATAATTACGTCTGTAAAGATTTATAAAGCGGACAGTTTCCTGCTTACGATTTACCATTCATTTCAATAATTGATAAGCTGTTATAATTTCTACAAGTAATAGGTACGCAAGATTCAAAGAGTATTATATTATATTTTTGCATATAGTATATTTTTTGTTCGAAATAGCTACTATCAAATCCACAAATTCAATTATATGTACGTGATTACAAGTAAATCTAAAAATAATCAAAACACTTAGTTAAAAATACTTAAAATATTGATAATAATCTATTATGAAGTCCAAGGTTTTGAATTCAATTTCGTTCTGTACCTACACTGTCCAGCAAACCATAGCGTTGATATTGCGAACGTTTACAATCCCAGAGGACATGACAGGCGGATTTCTAGTAATCAATCCTAGGATTGGCTTTGCTTTGCTAGACAGCTCGCTATTGTGTCAATTAACATTATCCTAATAGTACGGGAGCCCACGACAATAAATGGGTATTTACTCGAGCGTCGTTGCGACCTATTGGATTTTGAAGATTAGATTGAAAAGTTGATTAGGTTGAAAGAAAAAAAGTTTAAACGATGTATCTCTTTAACCGGTGGGGGGTGCGTCTACAGGTTTTCAAAGATATAAAAAAAGATTAAAAAACAAAATTATCAAATAAAATGCACGAAAAATAGCATGCAGTTACAAAAAGACTTAACTATCTATATACATAAATAAAAGCGAAAAGATACTCACTCACTCACACACTCACTCATCTAATGACTAATCACGACATCTGGAAAACTCTATTATCAATATGCAAGTCCCACTCAAGCTTAGAATTAAGAGCAATGCCTAAGAATTTCGTGATATCCACTAGTTACAACTCGTCTTTTTTAACCGTTACAATGTTTTTCACCTGTTTAACATTTGGAGTAGTGATTCGGATACATTTAGTATTTTCTCTATTAAGAAGTAAGTTGTTAACGTTAAACTAGCTAGCCACTTTCAAATGGCGTTATTTAAGTCTACAAAGTTTGTACTTTAACTTTAACTAATACTTAAGTAACCACGAGATAGTGTTGTTTGCGGATGATAATTTACTCTTATTTAGACTAAAACGTATAAGTACAAACGTGTAAAAACACGGAGTTGGAAATACATGCTTCACTGCAGCTGCAGGCACTAAACTTTCTTTACGATTTTTGTAACTTCGGCTATTATCCTTGAATTATTTAATCTGACGCGGTCGAGTATGTCAAATGATCGATTTTTTTTACTATTCTGATTGGCTGCCCTAAACACCCGGTGGAGGTACTTACTAGGGTACAGGGTATCCCACCTTATATTAATCTGCGCGCTTGAGTAAATTCCAAAATCCCTTAGGTGGCTCCCCAACTATAACGGAAAAGCAACTAGTTTTAATTCTTTCAAAAAAAACCGACTTCAAAAAAAACTATTCCATAAAAGACTTATATGGTTTTCTCATAGATGCTATTGTCAGAACTGGACAAATTGAAATGGGACCACACGGGAAGCACCAGCTTTCAAATAAAAAAAGAATCATCGAAATCGGTTCACCCAGTCGAAAGTTCTGAGGTAACAAACATAAAAAAAAAGAAAAAAGAAAATACAGTCGAATTGAGAACCTCCTCCTTTTTTGAAGTCGGTTAAATGATTCATGGTAGATTAGACTAAAAAAGTGCAAAGTTTTTTTTCATAATTTTTTTTCGTATGTGTACAACAGATTTTTAGACAACAATCGATTTTCTTTCAACCACGAGTCTTAATATGATGACTACTGAATCCTTATGATAGACTCATAAAGTTTAATTTACTCTAAGTACAAAAGGAACTCGCTCCGCGGAGTGCTTATTCTTAATTCTTAGATTTTTGTTGTATTCTGATGAAGTTACTGAACCTTTTAAAATATCGGTATACATATTACAAATGTTTTAGAGTTACCTTCGTTCCCATTCGTTTGCCCGCCCCGATCAGACTAAGTTATATGTACATATTTATGTTAGAAATAATTAAAGAAACACAGTAAAATAAATAAACTAAGTAAACGTCAATAATCTACAAAATCAAGTTGTCAGAAATAATGTAATTCAAACCGTTCGCTACTAAGAAGCGTTTCGGATTAGAAACAATGAACAGATCTTAATAACTATACCTACCATATATATAATTAAAAATATTAATTACAATATAATTATAAAAGACGAATTTTTATGTTTTTAAGTAATTTCAATAGTTAAAGTTAGAATTTAGGATACAATTTTTACGCCTCTAAAAGCGCATTCTGTCAGTATGACACTTGTAGTATATAATTATTTAGGTCAGAAAACAGAGTAGAGAATTCCCTACTGTTCCTAGTTTTCAATAATAAAACCTATCGAACGAAAACCTGCACGCTTACATACAAAAGATTTTTTTACTATATTTCCTACTAAAACCCCTCATTATATACTTACCAGCCAGTACTTCACCAGCCATATTCGGACTTACGGGCGGATTGAGAATTTTTTTTTTTTGCTACTTTGCTACAGAACCCTAGACTCAATCCCTGTCACTACGTAAATAATATAAAATGGCCTGCGTGTAAAATAAAATTTTCTGACGTGATTAGTACTGGCAAATTAGTAAGTACATTCTATATCTATGTAATATTTTAAGTCTTTAGATATAGAGCGCGGCGAAAACTCTCACCCAACACTTCCAACCAGCTAGAAGCTAACAAAATATTTTGCTATTTTTTTAATATGCTTATGAGTATGTATGCTTATGAATATTTACTATGAATTTGGTTGATCTCCAGCATCCCTAGAATAATTCATGGGAAGGATCAACAACTTTCCTTCAACTCACACGGAAAGTACAGCCTTAAGGTCGAAAGCGATTGTTGTTGAAGCGAAAGTCATTTTGTTTTATAGATCACAGTATTCTTATAACCAATCACAATATATGAATATGCTGTTTTTTTTTTGTAAAATGAATTAAAAATAAATTGAATGACTGACACTTTTCAATAACATAGAGACTATTGGAGACTATATAACATGAGAACATTGGTATCACAGTTACTAGAAACTTTATATTAATAAATATTATCATTGGGATAGTGCTTTTGCTAGCCATTATATAGAATATTTAAGATCATTTTAAAAATTAAGTAAGAATAACACTTATGACGCTTACTTACTAGATTTTCAATCCATAGACGACACTGTCGCACATCACACTCACACTTTAATTTTATTGTGTTCTTCGTTCACCAACACAAGATTTACGGAGCGAGATGGATAGATGAAACATGATATTTATATTTCTTTCAGACGCCTTCCAAGTAAGACAAGTTCTTGTACTAGAAATTAGAAATCACTTGACTGAAGCGACTTTATTATGAACAAACATTAAAGGATTTCGGTAGTCTATTTGTATCTAACCTTAACCTTCGAATGGTATTATATTTATTTTTAGTCCATAATTAGATACGTCTCCTGGTAGATATGCTATTAATAGCAAAAAAGATATGTGCAAATATTCCCGCGAAATTAGTGAAAATGCTGATAGGTAGTGAAATTGTAACTTGTTTCAATGAGGAAGGTAAAACTCTTAAATTTTACTTAAAGCATTTATCAAATTTTTTCATTAATTTTCTTTTAATAGAATTGAACGGGTGTATTAATTATTACAGTAATTAATAAAATTTTGAGAATAAAAATTACCTTCAAAGCAATTCCCTACAATTTTTAATGAATCTTTGGTAGTTTTCATGTTTTACTTTTGAATTTATTCAAAATTTCGGTTTAAATTTGTTAAGTGCTCACTTCAGCAGCTCAACATAATTTTTTAGATACAGAAAAGTTTGCATACACTAATTTATCAATTTTTTTATAGTTCTTAGGTTTCATAGCTTTTAAGGAAATTCTAAACCTAAATAAGTTAATCTGCACATTCTTATAATTAATTACGTCCGTTTTGTGAGTCATTTTGCGAACCCTCTAATTACCTAAAGGGCCCGTTAACGCGACGGAACATGTTTACCTAATCGATTGCATTAGCGGAAGCCAAATATAATGTCTTTGCTTTATCAAGTAATAGAAGAAGATAAATGATCCTGTAGAACACATAATGTGTGTAGCTAATCGCTATTGGTACGTAAGTAAATATATTTAGTATGTAATATATTAAATTCTACATGTATTTTTGTTATTTTATTGTTGAACTTTATTTGATAAAAATGCATACCATAATACCTTTCCGTTAAGAGGTAATTAATGCCGGGAATTTAATTCACGGTCAATGCCTACAAAGGGTTCCCTACTCGAAATAGGTATTTTATTTGGAGTTGTTCCTGCCTTCAGCGAAACGAACAGTTAATCCTAAGCCTAGGTATGTTGTAAATCTACCAATTCTCATAATACTTTATTTGTCCCTGTGGTAGAACTCGAGTACCACCCGACCAAAAGTACGATGAAGGTCGGAATCGAACTCTCGAACTCGAAAATACTGCAAGGGGACTCCGACTACAAATGACCAAGACCTATATATCTATAACATATGTTATTCATTCCAGTTTTATTATTAACTTTGTAGTTTAAGAGTCTTTAAACTACGAAACACGGACTACGTCACCACTCAATGCGTAGTCGGAAACGCATTTTCATTTATTTTCTGACGGATCCTGTAAAAAATTCAAATTCAACTCTTTCACTACGTGTATATTTTCGTCTCAAACTACGACAGAATAGTTTTCATAGACTTAAGGACATAAGAAAGTGTGGAATTTAATAAATGAAGGAGTTTATCGAGCTTCCTTTTGTGCACTTACATGTTTCTGAAGCTCGGACATATAATGAACTATGGATAAATATAGTTTAAGAAGAACAAGTAATTTAGAGCAGACGCTGCTGAAACGGCTGGAATGCCTTTGTATCAGCATCGAGGCGACCATTGTCTGCCAACAAACGGCGAACCACACATATTTATCAACCATCGTCAAAAGCGCACGCTATGTACTACAGATATGGCACACGAGCTGTGGCAATACATAGTATAAGAAATACAAGTTGACTAGCTAAAATTAACAGCACGCAAATTTCAGCAAAAAACTGTGATTAGCCAACATACACTAATTGCATACTTTTGCATTTATCGTGGTAAATAAGGTCACCTCTGCTATTTTATATAACATTCTGGGTCAAATTACACAACGGTACCTAGACCCAATTAATCATAGCTTAGCGTACTAAGCTTAGGGTTCTAAAAAAATTTTTTTTCAAAAATACGTACATATTATAAATAGGAACACCCAGATCATTGTAAATAATCGGGAATAGCGAGCATTAAAACCGCGACCTCTGATTTTATAGTCGAATGCTATTACACCGCCCCACATGTGTCGTCAATGTAGGCTCTAAAGGCGAAATAGAGTTAGCAAACCTGTAAATGACACATGTAAAATTTAAATTTACCCCGACTTGAAATCCCTTCAACTATTAGAAAAGAGCTGACGATCTTCGAACGGCTGAACATATTTTCTTGAATTATAGCTAAGAGCAGTCTCGATCTAGTAACCTTTTAAACAAAAAATACTAAACCAAAATCTAACTAAATATGATGTCACAGCCAAACACACACATTCGACTCATAATACTCCTTCGGATAGACTTTAATTAAAAGTCTGTCGTCAGTCTAAAAGATAAAAAATATGTAAAAGCAAAACTTTAATTTCACTGGATATTTTCTTCTGAAAACAAGCAAAGACTTAAAAGGAAATAAGAGCTGCTTTAAAATTTATGTCTACCTGTCTCTCTTGTGAAATACATTGCCATGAAACTACTAAAGTAATTTCAGTGGAATATTATTTTCTGTTGTGCAGTGGTAATACCACGGGGTGACCACTTGTATGTCGATATTTGTAACAACAAATTTTGGAAAAAAAATAGTTAAGTAACAATTGTATAACTTTTTGAATAATCGAGACATTTTTTTTTCAATAACGGGGCTTTATTCTTTCTGCTGTTTTGATGACACCGTATTTTTTTCTAATTTTTAAATTAATATTTAATACTAGAAAAAAAATATTTTACGTGATATACTGTCTCAAGCTCATTGCGCTCATACCGTAACGACTGCGCGGAGACTTATTTTCGGTGTTGAATAAAATTTATAAATAATGGAGATAGAATTTCGAGAGTCCCGACTTTTTTATTTAAAATTTCCTCCTATTTAAGGATCTTTTTTCAAAAATTATGTTTGCTTTTTTTATTCAAAACACTGGTGTATGAAGAAGAAATAACGTCAATGACTTGTTTTTTTTCAGTAATGCTATATCCCTGCGTTTTATTTTTATGTTCGAAATCGCTTTGTTATTTTAATTCGCTTTTTAAGGGGTTTGTATAGGTTTGAATGAAAAAATATTTTGATGATAAATATTTTTCTCACGATTATGAAAACTAATATTCGTTATTGGGATGCTATCTATTTGCTTATTGTATATTTTTTTGAATTTTAGTGTAAAGGCGGGTTATTGATTCATAACAATCAGTACCTATGGCGTAGCTCAGATTAGGAAGTTAATTAAAAACAAAGGAAACCAAACAAGAAATACATAGATATATATTTCAAGAAGGATTTATTCCTATTATACCTGTACTTTCCTTCCTGTAATCTATACTAATGTTATAAAGCTGAAGAGTTTCCTTGTTTGTTTGGTTGAACACGCTAATCTCAGTAACCACTGGCTATATAATGAAAAATGTTGCAAAAACGAGGAAAATTTACAAACGCAGACGAAGTTGTAATTACACAGTGATGTACAAAACGCGAACACAATCGTTGAGCACCTAAGAATATTTTAATTCTATTAGTAACTGGAACGAGTTGATTTAATGAATGTTGGATTAAATAGGACAATAATCGTAATACGGTTTTTTTTTTTAAATTGATGTCAAGTTTCGCAAAGAAGTGTTATAAGGAACGAAAGTAAAGAAGTTGAATACCAACACTTACTAATCAATACTTACTGCAGTACAGAACTCTGGCAGAGTGCCCGACCGATATGCACTATACCACTGATAGATTAGAACCTGTCTGTTGTTTGATAGATTAAATTCCTGCCTCTCTAAAATAGTTAGCAAACCTTGGAATTATTTACAACAAGGTTTGTTGCCAGTAGCATCAAACCAAGCTAAAATTTGCCGTCGGCTCACGTGATCAGATGCTTAAAATAAATATTAATTGATTGGTGAATGTGAGGTGTGAAAAATCATTTGAGCAGAACTGTTTATAAGCACCGGTGACTGCTTATTTTTAAAATACTGCTAGTAACATGTGTCGCACATTATTGGTACTCTTGTTCACCCCTACAACTAAGCTAAAATACTAATGTTAGAAGTATACTAGGGTGAGTTCGAACCGTCAATCACTCGATTGCTAGCGCTGCTGCGTGCCGTAGACATTAAGCTACCAACCATAGTCTGAGCACTGCAATTAATTTTTTTGGAAATTTATTAGGATGCTTGTGGTTTAAGTTCACACTGCTCTATTGCCCTATCTAGGTACATATAAACTGGTACATTCTTATCAAGTAGGAAAAATAATTTCCGTCATCAGCATTCTAAACGACGCTAGAAAACCGTGCGGCTATGTGCTGCTCAAATTAATAATGAAATCCTGCAGTGTACTGTGGTGATATGACATTGAATAACCTTCGAAGATCAACCTGGTGCAATATTGCTTAACCCCGTTATTAAGTGACCTGCTTACGTCGCCAAAGCGTAATGCTATAAAATGATTTATATTCTTTTATTATATATATCTGATATTATATTATATAATGCCGTCACTGTATACGGATTACATTACAACACAGATCTTAGAGTTCAGTTGAAACCATTATCGATAGAGTCGTCTACGTCGCTTGACGGTAAACACAATTGAAACTACACAAAGAAATAAAAAGGTCTCTAAACGATTAAAGACCTTTTTCTTTCCACACTTTCTTCGAATAATAAAATTTACTTACAGTTTAAGAATAGTAGGTGTAAACTTTTAATAAAATTATTAATAATAAGTAATTGATTTCTAATAAAGGATTATTGGGAATCAACCAATCAATTAATCTTCAATGCCTTCTACGTCTATCATCATCAGAACATGACAGCAGTAGCAGGTCACTCACAAAGTCTTAAATAAAACCAAAACCACAAAAGCATAATTACATAAATTTCTTTTTATAAAACTCACTAAGTAAGAGTCTTTGAAAAATCCTTTCAAAGATTATAATTGATAAGGTTTTTCAAAGAAATACATTTATTAGTGTACATGATGAAAGTTATAGATGGATTTCGATTATGTCTTATAAATTTAATTTCTTTACCTGCGAAACTTCAATTTCTTGTAATTTATAGATACAAGGCTCTTAAGAAAAGAATCGGGCTAAATTTAAGAGCAATTAACTCAACTTCATCAGTGTCTTCTGATGTAGGTGTAAAATTGTTTTACCTACATAAGCTTTCTGTGAAAACATAATCCGATTGATGACATTTGTCTTATCCTTCTGTATTTATATCCTCACTCAAAGGAGCCTATAAAATAAAAGTCGAACAAGATAAATGGAACCCATTTTGCTAAGTTGTGTAAAAAGTGTCCTATTTTTATCAATAAGAGATCTCTAACATTTCTTTGGAGCTATTTCAGTGAAGACACAAGATATACCTAAATAGTTTGTTGAAAATAGCTAGTCAGTAGAAATCGGTTATCCTTATAACAGTGTTAATCGTAACTATAAATTCTTAAATCTTAAAAACATTCAGTAGGATAATGATGCGTTACTTACTAGGGGATAGATGTAGTTAATTATGGAATGCCATATCTTTGGTAGGCTTAACTCGAATGGACTGAGACTAATAAAAAAAGGATAGTCACTTCCTCGACCCACAGATTTATACCAATCATTTTGCTAAAGCAGATAAGCATATGTAACACTGAAATACAAATGGCCACGTCATAAAAGTTCTGACAAATGTTTTCATTTTTGTAAGTTATTATATAACATTTCAAGTTACCCATGTAAAGGATGAAAAATTTAATAACAAATAAAATTAATTTAAGTGTAGAAACGAAACAAAGTTATTGTTGTAATATAATTACGATTTTAATTTTCAACAACAATAATTTAGAAACTTTAATGACCAGGGACCTTTGTAGTCATAGCTATTTTTTCAAAACCATTTTATAGCAAGCTCGAGGTAAGAATGGAATGACGACACATATACGTTTTAGTAGACACAAAAACCTTTTTAATACTATCTAATTAAATTTCTCCGGGATTACATAAAGGTTAATCATGTAAATATCAACTCATAATGCTTCAGTAGCATAGTATGTAATGTTTATAAATGTAATAGTGAAGAGATAAATTCGATTTCTAGTTAAAGAGGCACAAACGTTTTCACCGTTTTCGGTTTTCAGGCCAAGGAATATTCAGATGGAAACCATTTTATTTGCTCACAATATGGGTAGACATATTGGTTACATCAAGAAAAGGGAATAGCCACATATTCACCATTGCTGGCATGTGAGACGTACATTATATTTAAAATTGAAAATAACCTATTTCTTACACTTATCAGAATCATATAAGCAAAACATAATTACTGTAATGAAAGTGGTTACAAAGATTATCATTCAAATAGAAGTTAAGGTTCTACTGGTCAAGATACTCCTTTATGCTGCAGAAGCATTTTCATACTAGCCGGGTATATTATTTTCTAAGGAAAATGCTCTTTTAGATCTACCGGTGGTCTGTTAAACAATTGGATAGATATAGGATAGCAATATCTATTTATAATAATAATAACTTTATTATATTTATGAGACTGCAGGTTTCCACAATAATATTTTGGCTGAGTGCTGTTGCCTGCCTGTGTTACAGAAAAAACAGTCCTGATCCCTCAAAAAAGGTCAAATTTACTGGTATTGCAGCTTGCAGCACGTGTTTTTTATTTTAATTTAAACAATTGTGCAAATATTGCGGTTTTATGTGTGTTAGTGTGTGGTTATGTGAGTAGTGCATACTTATACATAAACACACATTTTATGTATGAGTAATGCGTCAACATATGTATACTACTCTGTCAAGAAAGTACCGGCAAAAGGTCAATAAAAACAAAATATATACAAATGTAATTGTATGTAATAACTATTCTTCCAAATTTATTGAATCGCCTTCAAAGTATTCAACTTCAGAAATAATACACTTACGCCAACGAATAATCCAGTTATCAAAACATTTTGTAAATGCATTTTCCGGAATCGACTTCAGTTCTCGCCGCGAATTCTCTTTGATATCTTCTATCGACTGAAAGTGAAAGTGAAAATCTTTGTTCGATGTTTTTACCCATTATAAGAATAGCAAAACACTCTTGAGATGAACTTACAAAATCGAGTACTGAAAACCAACTAAATGACAGATATTGTTCAAACTTCGCGCCAATATAGAAAACGGTTGTGCCAACTTAACCACAAAAAAGAATTATTTTAATTGAATTTGGAATTAGAATTAAATTATATCAATTCCCGATACTTTTTTGACAGAATGTATTATGTATGTATGTGCTGAGTGGTGCGTCTGCCCGATTTCTAAGGGTATGCAGTATGTAAGAAAGGGAAGTAAGTAACTTCATTTAACTAAAAGTGCCTCAGTATCGTCGTAACATAGTTTTTGTTGAAATAGACCAACAGTTTTTTTATGATCAAAGTAGCTTAATTCGTATATTGAGAATTTCACATTAATTATGTTAAAAAGGGAAGAAGTTAGATATAAGTGGAAATAGTGGCAGGAGGTACAGAGCAGACCTTATCTTTTCGACGTTTGGTAATTTCCTGGTATAGTGTTCTACGATATTGGTGCAAAACCCTGTGTAGGATAAATTGAAGCCTAACATTTAGAACATTCCCAGGTCAATTGTTTGGTATAAAATCAGCCGAAAATATGCTACTAAAAGTAGCACTGTTCAGTATTGCTCTGTGAGCAATCTTCCCGGGTTTTTTAATGGATTTCGTTGCACCTCCCCAACAAGTAATGGAGTAGGTAGGATTGATTGGCATAGGGCAAAGTGAACATTGCGAATGACTATGAAAGTTTTTAGAAAAGGTCAGTAAAAAAAGCAGCCTATAAAATTAAACAACATTCAAAAGCGAATTCTGAGGTAAGTGGTTTAAGCTGTGGTATTTAATTAAATGACATATAATCTTTACATTATATGATGCCTTTGTTTAAGTCTAGAATAGAAATCGGCAAGTTTCTAACCTCGTTTGTACGTTTGATTCGTCTCTAAGCTTCGTGAACGTTTCGGAGAGGCCAATTATATCTATTTTATATTTATTTTAAAATTTGTATCAGTTAAGGTTATTATAAGTATATTTAACTTATATTTATTTGTTTATTATTATTACTAATATCTAATTTTGATGTAGCATAGTAATTAATAATAATAAAAAAAAACATGTTGGAAAAGAGTGTCCTTGGAGTTTCTTGCCTGTTCTTCTCCGTAGGATCTACGTTTTGGAACAGGCAACTAGCTTCACGACCGACTTATACTGAGACATATACACACGACTACTTCTCCTGACAATTCAAAAATACCTACAATGAGTTTACTTGAAATAAATAATTTTGATATTGAATTTGGTTGTTGTTTTTAGGCTCAACTCTATCTTTACAACTAAAAAAGGTACTGTTAGTGATAATGGTATTTAATATTACTGACTTAGATGATGACATTTGTTGTCCGTTCCTTAAAAGGAAAAAAGGAACCCTTATAGGATCACTTTCTTGTCTGTCTCTCTGCCTGTCTGTCTGACTGTGTGTCTATCAAGACCCTTTTTCTCAAGAACCCATGGAGGCATCCAGTTGAAATTAACATCAAAAACTTATGTCTGCGGTCCCTTGAAGCTGTAAAAAAATCAATCTATGGAATCTATAAGTATTCATTATTATTGTTATACGTGTGGAAAGCATTCACAAATTGACAATTTGAGAAATTCTGTCAATTTTTTCTTAACATAATGTTTAACATCTTAACATTAAGAAAAGTATTTATTTTTAGTTACATTCGATACATATACGATAACTCAATTGAAACCTTCGTAGGGTTGGTATCATTTTCAGCTATATCTAAAATTATTTTATCGTGCTTTTTCAGGTTTAAATTATTGCAACATTTAAAATCCCGCCTGTACTTGCGTAGGGCTTGTTAAAGGCAAAAATATGTTGTAGTCTTCATAAGCGCTGTACTCTCTTAATTTGATAAGATTTTCAGCATGTTCCGTGCATTGTTGACTGTCAAAAATGAAGATTCTCCTTTTCTCAGAAGAGATTGTTTGCTGAGCTAGTATATTGTATAGTTGGTCTTGCTGCTATTTACTTCGTGTTGTACCATCTAGTGAGCATGAGAAACTAAAGCTTTCGATTTGGGTTCAATAGTGAGGTAGTACCGGGTTTTGGAATTTGACCGGTATATTATTATGGGTTCGCTACCATACCTACGTTCTAACTTAGTTGCTAAAACGTGGGTGTCTTACGTGCCTACCCACCTCTTCAGCGAATAAATGCATGATGCTTTTGATAAATATATACGTGTAAGATGCTCCGAATGTGATTGAAAAGTTGAAGTCGTACCGAGCGTACGATTTAATCTCAGTAACTCGGTACCATATAGACGCTCGATTACACCTATACGACTTCTTTTAACCGTAGTTACATAATGCATTGGGATAATCAATTTGTTTACAGCCGTGTCTCAATTTTAATGACATAATAAAGTGAAGAAAATAAATTGTAATGTAGTAAATAATATTAAAGCATACTCGAATGTTTTAATTAATAACAATTAAAATAATGAACGAATTTATCCAGTTATTATGTAACAGGTGGTACGAGTACGGTGAGAAAGGAACATTTGTCGTATTCCCAATGGAACCACGGCACTAATGACTATAACTACTTCAATATATAGATAACATTCGTTTGGAATCATTGCGGCAACGATAACGAGAGCAGATGATAACGATAATGGTGACACGACTGGTTATCTACAAATTTCAAATTAAATCGGACGTGAGTACTGAAAATAAATTCAGCCGTGAAGGGAACTTATCTATTGTTTCAGGTAAATCTGAAATATAATGAGAATTAGCTTTTCTGTGTGAATAAAAACTAATTTAGGTCAAAATATTATATGAGAATCAATCTTAAAGCTATAACATACTGACAAGAGGTCATCATACATATGTCACGTTGCTTGCTTTACAGCTTCCAGGACTTTTCCAAGCTTTTGGTAATCTACTATCATTGGTTGGAGCAATTTTCAGCAGTGGCGCACGGTGGTATCCTAACGATAATAGCACACAACAAAATGATGTACTAATAAAATTTAGAGAATATTGTTAAAACTATTTGTTTTTTTAAAAGAGTGGCCGTGAGTTTGTTTGCCCGTTTCTTACAAGGTTTAATTTGGTTTCCAAATGGTTGCATTTGTTATCCATTCTTTGTTTTTATATTTGACAACTAGCAAACTATTGTTGCGGTGACTGTGTGTGTTGGTCTATAATATAATAATATATAATATAATAACTTGACACATCTCACACACGGCCGTCTGATCCCAAACTAGGCAGAGCCTGTACTATGGTAACCAGACTGCTGATAAATATACTTATATATTTCTAAATACATACATATTATATATAAATTACACCCAGACACTTATTATAATATGAAATTATAATAAGTATTTTCTTTAAATTGACGATTTCGAATAATTGATGATCAATTTTATTAAATAAAGATATTAATAATACATAGACACAATACGCAATACCTTTATTCCATAAAATTGATCATCAATTTTATTATTCGAAATCGTCAATTAAAAAAAATATTATTATAATTAAAAGTTATAGATCAACACACAGAGAGTCAACGCAACAATAGTTTGCTTTGTCAAATAAAACATTATTAAAAAAATGGATAACATAATCAATATATATAAAAATCAATGCCACTTTTCGTTGTAATTTTATAACTCAAGAACGGGCTCACCTATCCAAACCAAATGTTTAGGCTTTGTTCGGACTATTTAGTAGATGGTTTATGTGAAGTTTGCACAAAATCGGTCGAGCGGTTCTTCATTTAAAATTTACAAACGCGGACGAAGTTGCGGGGTTCAGCTAGTATCATATAATCATATCTGCCTGTTTCGATCTATAACCGCCCGTTTCCAAATGGTTTTAATCACGGAGCAGATACAAAGGTTTCAATTGTATGAAAACCATGACAACTTTCATGTCAATGCGTTAACTTTTGTGTCAGCAAGACAATTTGTTCATGTGATGAAAAAATATTACGATCAATCTTGAAATATCTAAGTAACCATGAATAAATGAATAGTGTGTACGTAATTAAATTAATCATAAATTTAATTGATTTAACGATTGGATATTGAATAAATAAATATTAACCAGAAGCAAAATTTGTATCTTTATTTTAAGGTAATTCATGTGTCATTTTCAAAGTCACTCTTACGAAAGCAAATCATTCTGTCAGCGGAATGTTTCATTCTATGACCTATGTGCTAAATCTAAACTTCAATAATGGTGTCAATTCTGTTGTATTACTCTCTTGACTATAATGGACTAAATTTTCTTTATACAAAACCTTGTACACTTTGAAACAAGGTCTTATTTTAAATTTAAACAATTAGGTAACATATGTCGCTATCGAAATAAGCAATTTATTTGTCGACTAAAGTCTGACACGCTTAAATAAACTTTGATACCACGTAGCGAGAGCAGCTATCCGTTGAATGCCATCTTTTGCTCTGTGTTTTTAGTAAACGTCTTCGTAGGTGTCGATTAAAATAACGTCATCTTAGTTCGTTTTGAACAAGTTTTTATACGGCAATTATACGGCATTTGAAAAAATGGGGACTCTCTGAGAAATGGAAATAAAGTTGAGTATATGTTGACAGGTTTTAGTGAAATTTAGTGGCACTGAGAAATAGATGCCAGTAACAAATAGACCTTGTTACGAAGAAGACAAGGTTGATTTCATATGAAGAAATTAAGTCAGGTTTTAGTTTAGTCGAGGGTACAATAGAATCGGGACCAATGTAGTATTTTTTTTTTGTCAAGTGGAAACCCTTACGAGGCCATGGGTTATCACTTCACCGGGGTCAACGGTAAGTTGGTGGACGGATTCGAACCGACTAAAACCATTTGGTATTCCGTCACAGAGTCCTAATGCCGGGGACTCGGGTGTACCCCAGAAAGACATTCCTGTGAACCCTTAGACCTTTGACCTTTATAACCGCTCCTTTAATAGCAGTAGAAATATATTAAACGAGAATACGACATACGGAATTGTATAGTATATAGTATCGATCTAATGTTCTGTTCACAGTATCTTATTCCTACATAGAATAATGAAAGCAATTACGTGGAGAATTTGTTTTTCAACTCTGTCCTCACCGGACCACATGCCAGCGACATTTGACGAAAGTTTTACCTTAATCGAGTTTATTAGTCTACCCCTCACAAAGAACAAACGAAACTATCTCTAAATAAATCAGTCCCTATAATTACGATTTAATGTGTTGTCAGAAGTTCACTAAGTCACGTGTTTGAAAGTATATATGAACCGTACGTACCTGTTAACACCCGTACTTTAATTCTATAAGTGCATACTTTTCTGCAAGCAAAATCATCATCCTTCGCGCCTTTTTCCAACTAAGTTGGGGTCGGCTTTCAGTCTAACTACGATACGGCTGAACTTTGATATTTTACTGCCATCAGACCTCCACAACCCAAGTACTAGGCGATATCGAAGTTCTGTAGTTAGACCAGGATGTCGGAGTTTTTAGGGCTCCAACTACCCATAACGAATGCCACAGATGTTTGTATAGCACACGTGCTCTCCGAGGCACGGAGGGGTCTCAATGTGATAAGAATGGTCACCCATTCTAGACTGACCTGGCTAGGATTACTTACTTTGTAATGTGCTAACCTACTTGGTTACCTCTTAGCCACGAGCCCCTTATTTTTCTGCAAGCAACGTTGTATTATAATTCAAGCAATAGTAGGTACTTATTTGAATACATTTAAATATTTGAAAGCGGTAATTGGGTTCGACCTTTGTCCGTAGAAGTCGTCTGTAAATCAATAAATCGTTACTCAACAGTATTTCTAGTAATAGAAATATAGCTTAATATTTCATTCTTTAATTACTGGTAACCCTTATATACCTGCTGAAAAAAGGCTTAGTTTGTTTTGTTAACCCCCGACGCAAAAAGAAGGGGTGTTATAAGTTTGATGTGTGTATATGTATCTGTGTGTCTGTCTGTGGCTCATAGCTCCTACGCGGGTGGACCAATTTAGATTCATTGTTTGAAAATCTGTTCAGCCGTTTAAAGATAATCAGCTCTTTTTTAACTGTTGAAGAGATTTCAGACCCGACTCTATTCTTTTTCTCCGGTATCGGTATATCCGGCATTATCCTTCTGTATTAATTTTTTTTAAATAGATTAGAATAATATTTATTGTACACCAATCTTTTAATTTATGCTTGTAGATAATCAATATTTTCACTTCTAACAGTATTAGTAACAAGCACCAATTAGTAACGAAGAATCCTTTTTGTGATACCTCTTATTATTTATCTCTTAATATCTTAAATATAATAATAAAAAAAACTACAAAAATTAAAACTCCAATATTTGGAATAAAACAACATATTTTTAGGTAGTTATTTTAAGCCGACTATACGGTTTTGACCTTTTGGTGAGTGATATTCATATTTTTTAAGGATATAGGTACGATTGTACTCATATGGGTATTTCTGGAATGGCTGACTAGTTTCGGACCCGACGAAAGACCTTCAACATGGCTTGAAGCGACTGACCGCATCGGTGTGAGGCGCTACACTTCATTTTCACTTCTTACTTTCAATTGTTTTATCATTGAATAACTTAAATGCTCCGACAATAAGTTAATCGTTTTCACGTCGTTGTCATAAGTAATATTTATAATATTGTTGTATTTTATCTTGTATTTAACATTAATATAATTCGAGCTCAAGGAAAATGACTATATAGATTCAAACTAGAAACACTCACCCTCATTGAGAAAACGGATATACGGTCACTGTCTGATAATCTTTGTGCGTGCATCCGTAAGATTGTCGATTATCATTCACCGTGCTTCAGACATTCATGATGAATATGGAGTCAATTGTAGATGCAACTGTTTACTTAAACTCTGTGTAAACCCATTATGTGAATATTTATTTAGTTATTTTAGACTTCCTGCATTTTACATTGCACGGGGCGGACTCAATGCCACATGGTATTATCTACCAGTCAACCTTGGGTGGTTCAGTGTTGGACATGGCAGGTGCATATGAAAAAATCTGTTAACTGTTTCTGTATTTCTTAACGCCTATTCCTTATGTAAAGTCGTCGGATAAACAGCTTTTGCATTTAACATTTTGCTCTAAAAGCAATACTTTTCTAGGCATTTAATGGAAACCGAAAAAAAACGATTTTTAAGTTGTTTTGCAATAATAAACAATGACGCGTATCTCCGTGGAGGTAGACACTTTAGGATGTTAATCTACGTATTTTTCTTCAAATTTTTAGCCAAGTATCGTATTGTTATAAAAGACCACCACCCTCTAATGCTCGGGCGCCGGAACTATACAGGCCTAAAAATACTAATAATTTGAGGCTTAGGAATGAGCTGAAATTACATTTTTAATTCAAAGCAAGATCCGTAGATCAATTGTACTATGTCTATAGATCGGTGATTGTATAGACACCCTTATACACCTGTTCCCTTTGACGCATAGACGAAAAGTCGATAATTTGCGGATTATGGCCAATGATGTCTGACTGCAGACTATTATACCCTCTACAGAATCATGCTCACCTGTAATTACGAGTATCCAAGGCGAGTATCGGGAGTTCATTATAATTGGGTACGACTACGTCTTCAAAATGTAGAATACGTAATACGATTCATAGAGTTTAAAATAGAGTATTTTTTAAGAAAAATAACGGATTTTGGAATGAATGAATGAAATGAATTTGGAGAAAAAAAAATCTTTTAAAAAAAAAATTTGAGCATTTAAGTATGTGGAGAATTTATATTTAACATTTATTATAAATGTTAAATATAAATGCTCTACATAAATGGTCAAAACTAATATGGTAAATGACTAAAGGTCTATTAACGTGTTCTTTTTTTCACGTGGAACCCTCCGAGTTACCTACAGTACCTACAATAAACCTACAATAGAACTTTAAAGTGATTATGCCGGATTTGAACTGAATAAAACCGCATGCATTAGAAATACAAAATACACAGCTGTCTCCAGATGGCCCTGGCTGGTAGTAGGTACTTCCGTTGCTCAGGGCAGCTCCTAGCACTCTTCCTTATTAAGCACCATAACAGATATACTTATAACTAAGCGGAAAAGGTTGTTTGATAAGATACATATCTTTAATATCCTTTACATTTCCGTCAGGAAATAAATTCTTAAACCAGAGAACTCACTTCTCTTCACTTCTTTTGTGAGGAAGCTTTATAGCGTTTCTTTTGAATCCAGCTACGGGAAGGTGGTGTAAAATAAAAATACCTCAAAATAGCTGATACGAATGACGAAAGTATGAATTACAACCTAAAGCAAATAAGTATATCTTATCTTACATTTTAGTTAAAGACCTTTGCCATTTTGTACCAACTCTAAAAATGGAAAAGAATTTTTGGTGAAAATGTTCTGTAATATCTTTGTCCATTGTATACGTGTGTGTGTCTGTGGGTGGTTTAAAAACGACTGTGTACTGTACTTTAAGTCATTAAAGGTATTAACGATATCAGTGCTATATATTTTGGAAACTGCTCTCTTTCTAAAAAATAATGTGGATCTATTTACTAAAGTAACAGAAGTCCGAAGGGCTTCAATGCGAACTATATATGTAAATAAATTATGCCAAACAACTTGTAAAACTGCTATGATGCAACAGACTTTGGTATAGCACCAAAAATGTTTAATAAGCTGTCTGATGATATGAAAACATTGCCTCTTTTACAATTTAAAACTTCTTTAAGTAAGTTCCTAATAGATAAATGTTATTATACTTTAAATAATTTATTATTTATTTAAATTGACATAAAAATTCATAATAATGTTGTTTGGAAATGTACACCTACTGGAAAAGCATTTTTCGATAATTTAATTTCTTTTTTAATTTTTTTTAAGCTAAATCTCTTATTTGTCGACATCACGCTCCTGAACTTTGACTACACTTTTCTGTAACAGCCTGTATAGATAATTTATTAAGTGGTTTCAATATGGTTGAAGAATGAAACATAATAAACTATCAAATATAATTATTGTTCCTAAATACAAGATCCATTATAACAACTCTCAATGACGAAATTAAACTGGATAGATATCAGAAACAATAGACGACGGCGTTCAAACATTCTCTCAAGGGTTTGTTCTATTTGTGCTTAAGTAAATAACACAGTTTATTCTATCAGCCATCTTGAGATATAGCTGTTTTGATATATCTCACATATTATTATTTAATTTAACTTTTTCCCTATTGTGAATCCATACAAACAATTGATATTTACATCAAATAATACAATAGGTTAATTTTTTGTGTAGAAAGTTTACCGATAAATATTTATGTATGTGAAACCTTTTTTGCTCGGAGGGATGTACTCTTTACATATAATTAAAACCTTTAATCTTTCTTGACTATACTCGATTTATTTGTACTGTATATAAGGGAACTACAGGTGCGCTCCAAATGAGGCCTCCGCACCCTATGTGTCAAATCAAATCAAATCATTTTATTTATTTCTCTCTCACACAGAAAGGGTACGTATTACAATGCCGAATTTGAAAATGCCGAATTTCATAAGCCCTACGAAGGGAAGGCCGAATATTAAAATCCCGAATGTTTATATGATCGAAAGTTCTAAATACCGAAAGTTTAAAATACCGAAAATTCAAAATAGAGAATCTTATAAGACCTATAATCGGAACGCCTAATACTAAAATGCCGAATATTAAAATACCGACCGTTTATATGACCGAAAGTTTTAAAACCCGATAAAAGATAAATTTCAAATGGGTAAGTAATAGATGATATGACAACAAATCTCTAATATTTAATATAATGAACGATTGATATAATTTTAAAATAACTAATTTTTATAAGCATAACATACATTAAATATAACATCGTTTGACAGAACATACACTTTATATAAAATCGTTTGACATACCACTCAAAATTCGCGGTGCTCCTATTTCTGGGTGGTTTAATCTTTCGTGATTTGGAACTATCGGGATTTGGAACTTTCGGGATTTAGAACTTTCGCTTATTTGAAATTAGACATATTGAGCTTCGGTATA
This sequence comes from Euplagia quadripunctaria, assembly GCA_963859945.1. Classification (NCBI taxonomy): domain Eukaryota; kingdom Metazoa; phylum Arthropoda; class Insecta; order Lepidoptera; family Erebidae; genus Euplagia; species Euplagia quadripunctaria. The sequence goes on along the minus strand of OY982565.1, from coordinate 10,417,316 downwards.
TCGGGTATAGGTATTTCATGCGTTCGGTATTCGGATTTTCGACGTTTTAAGCGTGGGTTTTCCAGATGTAGGTATTAAGAACTTTCGGCATTGTAATACGTCCCCCACAGAAAGCGGTTACAGAATCTAATCAAAATGTAAGTGTTCATTGTTCAGAAGGTGGATCTGTGTGAGAGACTGGGATCTGTACTAGGTAAACCTGTATGACAGATTACCAGCCTCTCCAGACTCGTGTCGTGCGTGCGTGCGTGCGTGCTTGTGTGTGTGTGTGTGTGTGTGTGTGTGTATGTGTGTGTGTGTGTGTGTGTGTGTGATGTGTATGTGTATGTATGAGTACTTAGGAGCATTCAGCTACCATATATACAGTCTAAGAGGGGATATATAACAGGTTTTCAGTTTCCTCACAGCATAGGGACTTTAGCCAGAGCGAGACATATGTATATGTCTTAGGAAAACACCTTGTGCTTTCATAAACAAAATTATATTATATAAACAAAATGTACGTATACATAATGTATGTCAGGTCCGATTGCCGGGGCTTCAGATGTAACCTAGGAAGGAAATCCCTCGGAATCGGTAGCCTTGGCCGCCTTTTAAGGACAGGCGACCCCACTGTCGAATGCGCGGGCTTTGCCCCGTCTAAGTACAGACGCACAGAACACATCGTTAAGTCTTCTCGGGCCTGTTTCTATTAGGACGATGGGAAACCCCCACTATCAACCTCAAGCAAGCGCTCATGAAGTCTTGGAGGAATTGCGACTTTAAGGCCTGAGTGAATTTTTAACTTCCGACGATGCCAAGGACAAAGAAAAAAGTCTGGGAATAAAAACCTGTCACTACTTTCATTCCATTGCCACTAATTTGACTACACGGATGGCGCAATGGTATAAGTGGACACCTCTTCACTACGCCGCACCGAGTGTTGTCCGGGTTCAAATCCCACACGGGACAAAAAATTGTGTGATCCTCAAATAGTTGTAACGAGTCTGGGTCTTCTTTGTGTCCGTTGTCTAAGTGATTGTGAAACCCTCCACGACACAAGAATATTCTTAATGCGGGAGTTGGCTATTAAAAAAAAATATCAAATAATTATACTAGGGCGCTACATAAGTTTTGTGGTTTTCTTTTGAAGTAGTCTCCACTGGCAGGTCTTACTTATAAGCCAAATGCTGAACACGTAGCTTTAGTGTCCCTCTGGCATATCTCCTCACAAGCTCCTATAAGCTGCTCATCGCTCGAAAACCTGCGTCCCTTCAGTTGTTTTTTACATAAGGGACCAGACCAAAATCGTATGGAGCTAAATCTAGTATATAAGGAGCGTGTACCAGCAATTTGATTCTAGCTTAGTGTGAACGCAGGGGCGTTATCTGGATGCAAAAGCCAAGTATCGAGTCTTGAGTTTGGTTGTTAATTTTTTTCATTTATGTCAGCGCTCTACCTTATTTATGCGGTCTACTATATGACCCTAAAATATGACCACACCTTTCTGTAACACCTGTACCTATACCAGAGGCATCAAAGTGCTGTACTTTAAATTAAAAAAGTGTTTGAAGGCACTACGCAACCAAAGTTTACGATATAAAATACTGAATTATTATCAAACAATAATCATATGAAACGAAATGTATATGCTTGAAGAACGCTAAAGGTACGGTGTTAAGTTAAGTTATGGGTTGTTGAAGTTCTACTAACGCCCACTAATGCCGCGTTCCTATAATCAAGAAACGATTCGTTTTGCTTACGGACGGTAAAATTTTCTTTGAAAATTCACCGACATTTTACCGTCCGTAAGTGAAGCGAATCGTTTCTTGATTATAGGAACGTGGCATAAGTAAGATCACACAAACTCTGACCAGACACCAAACGTCATCATTGAGGCTTGGTGCTGGCCTAAAGAGATAGATAGACACGAGCAACGACAATGAGTCTGAGCTTATCCTTTATACATACTGGCGAGGTATTAAATAAACATTCCGCAGCCACTTATTAGATCAGAAATAAAAAAAAATCGACTGAACCCTCCACACGTACCCGCTAACATTACAGGTGAATACTAATAAAAAATACAGTACTCAAGGAACACAAGGTTCTCTAATTCGAGATTTTTTTTTTGACCTAAAGGGTGGCACGTTATCTAAGCAAGTATATGTATAATTGCAACACTAAATGTAACGTAACTAAAATTAAAAGTAGAAACGAAAAGAAAAAGAAAAATAGATGTCCCGGTATTTTGTGTAGGACTCCGATTCCAAAATATTTCTCCCCGTATAAGATTTCTATAACTAATTTACTTCTGTATGTTAAGACAAAATGTCTGAATATTATAAGTAAAAATACTCTGTATGGTATCGCAAAGAACGCACAAGCACACAAAAAAAAAGCTAACTGAGAGCATTTAACGACCTGGTCCCGCTAAAGCGCCGGGTGGGGTAAACCGGCGACTCAGCCAGAGTAGACCGGAGCTGCTGAGCGAAATTGAATAAATTGAAGAGTGGCTAGGTCTGTAACCCTCGGCCATAAACGCTGTGACTGAACCGTGTAATTTTCATCGGTTTGATTCCGACATAACCACTTCGCCAACACATGCAAAAGCTACCATGTTTATTAAAAACATAAAAAGGTAACAACAAATGTTACTAATATAGATGTTAACCAAATATATGTTATAAGGCAGTAAGCAAAAGTGAGAGCTTTTAAAGTAATGTACTTTATTAATAGTGCTTATTAACCACCTTAGTAACCAGTATCTCCAGTTATAATTTTAAGAACAGACCAGTAAAGCGTGCCCTAAGATATCTTGTAGAATAAAAATGGATAATTCGAAAATCCTTCCCGCCATAGCAACGTGTAACAAAACTGAGGTGAGCTGCTAAAGGAGGTAATCCGCTTACTAAAGAACCAAAGTACAATTGTGTATAAAAGAAAAAGATAATCTAACATTTTTGGAATGTAACAACTTCCACATTCGAAAATAAATCCATTTGATGGCGAGAAATTCCGAGTAATTGTCGTATGTACTCGTTCACACACATTAGGTGTAGATACTTAGTGCGTGTATACATTTGAGTGTGTATTAACATAGCACCAACCGGGGCGTAGCACAACTTTTAATTAGAGTCCTTAGTCACGCGGCTTTGTCTGACTCCTCCAGGGGCGCTGGGAGCCTTAAGCAAATGAAAACTTTTCCTTATTTCCTCCCCCACTTTATCAAAGTAGGTGTGCCTAGTTAAGTAATGTTTTACATTAGCAATTTAATTTTGATGCGTAACTAATAAATGTACGAACGTTTGAAATGGTAAGTGTAGTAAATATCTTCAGTGAATTGTTAATTTACTTTAGCTCGGTGTAAAGTAAAATAATTAAGCCTCCAAACGTTAAACTCGCTTACCTTGCGCAGGCCGATTTCGTCGTGACTGCATACGTTATCGATAAGCATGCTATTGATTTTCCCGATCCCCTATTTTACTTCAGTGACTCTATCCTACTTTTAACCGTTTAAAGTTTGACGGTTTTTGCGCCAAGTTATTCAAGGAAATTTAATTGGACGTACATTAATATGATTCACCGATAATAGCATATACATAAATTAATGTTAATAGAGAAGCATCTTCTTTAAGCCTAGTTAGTAATTTAGGTAATTATTTCATACGATGTGATACTTAAACATTTCATTTTAGGTATTATGTTTGGTACTTTTTAATTATTTGGTAGAATATGTATAAAACATAAAAAAGAATCATAGAAGGATTCGCCACATTAAATGATGTAGGTAGTAGTGAAATGTATTATTTAAGTAATAATCTTTTACAGTCGAATGTATGAAAATATTTTTGTAAACAACGTCATTGTCTTTTAATAGCACTGCATCATCATCATCAACTAACAGTAGTTGATGATGATAATGATGTAAATAAAGAAAGCTTATCAGTAGTGATGAGCTTTATGTAACTGTCTGGTCACTGATCAGTGGATGAGGTAGTCAAACAAATTAATAAAACTAGAAGGATTATTCAAGTAATATGTAGAATAATATTGTGTCAGGTAAGTAAATAGTGATTACTGTAAAAACACATATCTAGCTTATTTAATTTTATACCATTAACATGCAAGAAATATTATTAAACTTGGATATTACAGAAGCTACACTACAAAATGTTACTATAGTTGAATACCCTCTACTGGTTTAACTACAACTACAAACTTACTAAGCGTTAGGGTTTAATATCGATCGCACCATTTAGTCAGTTAATTAGAAATCATACAAGGAATGTAGTAGTAGTGTATGTATTGTTATAGTTAAAGTAAAGTTACGTAAAAGTTAAAAGTAAAGTAACATAAAGTAAAGTAACAAAAGTAAAGTAACATATTACCAAAAATGAAATGTTTATAGAGGTATTTGACAAATAACATGAACAACGGATAAACTTAATATTTTAATGAATTACCATCAAATTTCGAACATTACGTCCTGTTTCTGAAAGGCTGATCAACGCAAAAATTAACTAATCGCATGTCAAATCTCTTGTCAAGTATATAATTAGTTGTTGAAAGCACGATTAGGCACATGCACTTTGATTTGATTATATCGGATCTGTCAACAGAGTTGTCAAATTTTACTACAAAATCTTATTTCAACTGCAGTTTGACATCTCTGTTACTTGAACAATATTTTAGTTGTGACATCCACATACAGTGAAAAAAACATGCTTCAATGTTAACGATGACACATCAAACTACGGAGTACCTACTAATCTACTACTACTTTCCTACATCATCCGATGGGCCGCCGTCCGCCTGGTCGGAGAATTGACCCTTTGTATTCTCATGTTTTACCGAAACTGCTGAGGCCTCATCTGTTTCTCTACGTGTTCATCCGGTTAGCAGTTAATATCCCAGTCAACCTAACTGTTTTATGATCAAAAATGGACATGTCGATTACCACGCATTTTTATTTTTGGATAAATAGTAAAAATATCATCACCAGCTCAAATTTGAGAAAGTTTTAGACTTCTACTTACGTTCCTTTCGTAGTTTTTGAATATTGAAAAAAAACGCTCTTTTTTGACATTGACTTTCATTTCCAGATGAACAAAAGCACTTAGCGACTTTTAACAGGTCTCATTTTGTAGGTAATTTAATGGAGAATAAAAAAACTTTGAGCACATATGACGAAAAACGTACTGGGAACGAGATATCACACTAAATGTAAAAAAAAAATGTTGTTTTCGTTAAATTATTAAAAAATATGACGCCCCATTTGTCCAGACTGCGGGTATCGAAAATCTTAATCAGCGCATTTTTTACTATTTATCCAAAAATAAAAATGCGTGGTAATCCAAAATTTTGGTATTTTAGTTCCTTGACTGGGCTATAAATCACCGTGCTTAAAGTAGATATGGAAAAATATTTTCGACATTTAATGTTACTTACTAATATATTAAAGAAATGGAATTACTATTTTTTGTAAATATAATTACCTACGTACATTACAGCATGTGTTGATAGACTACGCGGCTAGAGCAGATAGATGAAACACGTTTGCAGACTTCCACATGGTCTATCTGATTGAGTATCAGTGTTGTTTTCCTTTCTTTGATGCTCAACTGTTCAACGTCCTATTTATCGTACATTTGTTCAAAGCGAACCTGTATCCGATACTCGTAGATAATACCTACGAGAACGAACGCAATCGTACGCTCAAACAAATATACGTGCACTTCTAAAGCTAAAAATATATGGTTTTGTTTTCAATTTGTGTAATGGTAACACTCGTGTTTTATTTCTAACTCAACCTTGTTTGAGACATACTTTTGTTCAGTTTTCAGGATGTTACTCATTAATAATATCAAGTTAGTATATTGGGATACTACGTTCGTGTTTTTTATTAAGTTCATATCACTACATATTATAAAATAAAGTCCCCCGCCACGTCTGTCAAACTACTGGACGGATTTTCATGCGATTTTCACTAATAAATAGAGCAATTCATGAGGACGGTTTAGGTATATAATTTGTTAAGGTTTTGTGTAAATTGATTGAAATATGTTGATGATTGTTGAAGATGTCTCTGCTACCCGTGCGAAGCTGGCGCGGGTTGCTAGTTTATTATGTACTAGCTGTACACAGCGTTGCAATGCTTTTTTAACGAACTTCAAAAAATAGGAGGAGGTTCTATGTTCGGCTGTATGTACTTTTTTTATGTATGTTCACCGATATTTACATTATGGCCATCTATGGACCAATTTCAAAAATTCCTTTTTTTGTTTAGAAGGGTGTGCTCCCAAGGTAGTCCCATTGTCACCAAGTCCGGATCTGATGATGGTATCTGAGGGAAAACGAGGGAAACCCTCCTCCCTATACGATGGTGGTGATGATGATGATGATACGTAAGTAAGGTAAGGTATTTGACAGATTTTCAAAACTTTATAAAATCGTAACTATATTTACAATTAAATGTATTATTACAATACTTAAACTTTATTAGCATTGTTTTCGCGTGCCATGATAAAATAATTATTTTAACGGGATGTTAAAGCGAACACTAATTTCAAAGGTGCCGTGCTCAGAAAGTGCAACCTGGTCGAAACGGCAGGGAAATTAAAGGTATATAATTACCTTTTAAATAAGTGATCGCGTTCATTCTCGTCAACATAATTATACTGATAGATGACTACCTGAGGCGCGCATACCCTCTTGTATGGTTAACACTCATCTGATTAGCACTTTGTCTAATCACCTCCAGCTATTAGCTCGTTCAAACAACCTATTCTGGTATATTATTATCTAGTATGGATGCGCCGTATTTCTCTATTACTTTAACATAAATTAAGAACTCTAGCTATACTTAAACCCAAGTTGGTACCTATCTATAAATAGCTGCAGTATTTTACCTACGTAAAGAAAAACGCTTCTAAACAGAATTTTACTAGATAGTGCTGTTAAAAGGCTTCTGGTTTGAATCCCCAAAAGAGCACATCCCAGTAAAATTAAACCTCTACATATTAAAGAGATTTACATTTACTTTGCGAACTGCATAGTATAAACACCTCCAACTACCTGACTTCATTTTACTGTAACGTAATGTAACGACGTGGAAATACAGTAAAACGTTTAGAGAGCATACATGTACTCGTACATTCAAATCAGCTTTGTGCTGCATAAGAGGACTATCCGAACAATATGTAATTTAAGTCGCAGACATTCACTACGGGACAAATTGAAAGAAATGAGCTTAACGGCTGTGGTTTGCCCATATACCTATGTAACTAAAATAACCTATTTCATAGTTTAGGTAGCTCAGCTATTCACATTGATACAATTTTGTATATTCACAAAGCTGGTAAAAATTTGAATTTATTTTAAAAGAGTGGCTTATGAGATTCTTACGAGATTCTCACGTGAATTTACTTGCGACTACATTCTACTTGAACTTAACGATTACATATGTGTATGAACTGTCATTAATTTGTTATTCCGAGACAAAGAAAACTTACTTGACTTCTTCCCCTTTACTTTTAAGAATTATAGGTTGTCGTAAGACGGATTTGAAATAAGGTCGAGTACCTACTAATTTTTAGTGTGTGTTGGGTTACTTTGTAGATTTGTTTTAGTGACATACATCCGCTTGTTCCACTATTTTCATCTTAAAGTTTTTCAAATTACGAAACAGCAAAATTCTAGAAAAAACAAGCGAAACAGGTTCGCGGATTGTCGTTGTATGTACGCAAAATAATAATCGCGTTCAAATATTTCTAAGAATTCTACGAATTAGAAGCCCTCCAATATCTTTGTCTTCCATTCTGGATCCGCACTAATCCGCAGCACCGATCTACGTTTATAATTCGATAAACGTAGTAAGTAGCAAAACTAATGAGATGATATATTTTTTTTCTTTTTTTTAAGGCAATTCCCGCATTTGGAATTACTCGTGTGTCGCGGGGGACTTTACAAACATACAAAGAACACCCAGACTCGGGTGGGAATCGAACCCACGACCTATGGCATAGCAGTAAGGGTCACTAACCACTAGGCCAACAGGCCAGTCGATAATAATAATGATATAATAATAATAATATTATACATATATCTAAGTTCTAATTATGATATTTATAGCGTATTCAAAAATGTTATTTACAAAATAACCAACCCAATGATATTTAGGCTGGCTGATATTGGCTTACTGCAAAAGCCAAGTACAACATAAAGGTAAGTAAAAGTTTTAAATAAAGGTAATACAATTTACAGTCTCTTGAAAAAAAACAGGTCATTATGCTCAGAACCTCAGCTGCAACTATAAAGTTTGTAAATCACTCTTCACTTCTGAAGAACATCCCAAATTAATTTCAATAGGTAACTCTTAAATTCAAAATATTAAGTCAACCAGTTTAGTATTTGTGTTAAAATACCCTTAAGAAGAACCTGATAACTGCATAAACTTCTGTAAAATGAAAACGTTTGGTCTTGAAATCTGTAATCTGAACAGACTTGCGATCAAGTGGTTCAGGTTATTGGATCAGTGGTGGGTCGACCCAGTGCAATAGGGACGTGTACTTACTTCGAACATAAGTAAACATTTTCGTTTAGTTTTTTTTTTTTTTTTTAAAGGCAACTCCCGCATTAGGAATTCCTCCTGTGTCGCGGGGGACTTTACAAACATACAAAGTACGGACACAAAGAACACCCAGGCTCGGGTGGGAATCGAACCCACGACCTATGGCATTGCAGTCAGGGTCACTATACACTAGATCAACAGGCCAGTCAAAGTTGTAGTTGGAGGGGGTAAAGAGAATACTATATGGTAATTTATGACCCACGTCGCTAGTATTCTTTAAAGATATGAAATTGCATTAAAAATAACATGTTACAATCATCATTGTTAGAGACAGAAAAGAAATGTACAATAATGACACAGCTCGCACACACAGTAAAGTAATTCATTAGTAACTTCATACATAGTAGTCAAAGCAAATAGCAGTGTATTCGAGCGAATTCGTAGCACGCAGCATTAGGTTCTAATGATACACATTACACTAAATGAGCCTCGACCAACTACCTGCCTCAATTCTAAAGGAAAAGTTTCTGTAATGTCTTGCTTACGAGATGTGCGTATGTTCGGAAATTACATATAAACACCGTAAAACTTTTACTATTTATAAACATACTGCGATATAAAAATTAATGGTAACCTTTAAATTGAAATATAGCCAAAGGTATTCTATTTATTTAGTGTTTGTATTGTTTTTAATAGGCCATAATACATATTACACTATTTACATTAATGTTTATAGTTATAGGTAATATTTCGTATTTGTATAACATTATAATTAACAATAATGTTGTATATTTAAATAAATACAAAATAGTTAAAACTTCTCCGTGATTCTTATTATATTTATTTTATGTATGTTGGGTGTTAATTTTATTTGAAATTGAAAAAGAAACATCTGCATGTACCCTGTATAAAATATAAATAAATAACAATTGTAGATAATACAACCTAATATCAAAAGAAAATTAACAGTTTTTATCTAACAGTCTACTAGTTAGTTTCCAAATTCAAATTAAATTCACGAGGCTCTTTTTATTTTTCCCAAAGATTCTTACACAGTGTTTAGGAACAAATTAATCTTCGTACAAAATGGAGACTGATATACTAAAGTTCACATTTTCTCACATGAATAAATAACAAATAAACAGCTTCTAAAAACTTGAGAAGTCCATGTTTAATAACCTTTTCTTATTATGGTCACAGAATACATAATAGTATGTTATGGTTTAGGAATATTCACACAGCGAGAGGGAGAGAGGAAATATAAAAGTTTGGTTGTAAATCAGTTTAACTCGCTGTTTTGCCGATTTACACTCAAACTCGGCTTACTTTACTACCTACTATACATTCTATTTATAATTTATGGAATATGTAGATATATTATATTTATACATCGGAAACTAAGAACATCTAAACGAAAATGTCCAAAGCGTAATGAAATTCCAAGGGCTTTGTAACGTGATTAGCTATTTTGTTCGGATTCCTTATTGTTTCTGTATTGTTTTCTTTCACTGAAAGTTCTTCACTTTTAGCCACATTCTATTACTTATTTATTTATAGGAAACTCAACAGCTCTTTTACATTATACATGAATAATTTACACATCGAAACATTTGATACCTAATATAAAATAAGCGGCGGTAGCGTAATGGTTAAGGCGTCGGACTGGCGATCAAGTGGTTGCGGGTTCGAACCCCACCCAGTGCACTACCGTCGTGAACCCACTCCTAACACAAGCGTTAAGCTTAGCTGGAGGGGTTAACGAGATTACTAGTAGTAGTACTTATGAAAAGTAAATTGTAAGTGACTCTTATATACCCTCCAAGGAATAGAACGTTTTGTGAACACCAAGATACACATTTCGAATGTGTATCTTGTTTACATATTTATGACACCAATTGTACAAGATATGCGCCTTTTCACCTTACACGCAACACAAAGGGATTCGTAGGTATTTATTCCAAGCAGTATAAAATATATGCTTTGTAAGAATCCTCGCATTATTATATCACAGACAGTTACGACAAATCTGCTATCTACTTGTATATGATGTAAACGAAGGAGTTATGTACAGTCTCTTGGGCTTAACAACATAACATTATAATATGCGACAAGAGAAACAGCCTTTATCACTACATATTATATTAAATTAAACATTTAAAAAAACCCCTACGCCGAAAAATACTTATAGTTTAAGGAACAACCCTTAAAAAGTAGTAATCATACGCCAAAAATGCCTTACATCATTTTGGAAAAGAGCTGATACTCTTACACTGCTAGACCGATATTAACCAAACATAGCTAAGAACCACCGCAAGGAAACTGGCTTTCAAATGAAAAAAACCGCATCGAAATCAGTCCATTCGTTTGAGAGCTACGATGTGTGGTATCGTAGCTCTCAAACGGAGGAACCGACAGACAGACAACACACAGACATCGACGTCAAACTTATAACACCCCTCTTTTGGCGTCGGAGATTAAAAATATAACCATGAATTAAAAATTTAAAAAACCCCCGACACAAAATAATAGAAATTTATCATAGTGTATAGTATTCTACTAGTCAAGCCCTTTCATTTGATACCCTTATTGAGGGAGTATATGTAATCCACCATTTTGTGGCGGCGGCCATCTTGGACCGATTTTCATCAAACATAGCTAAGAACAGTCCCGACTAATTCACCTTTAAAAAAAAAACCAAATCAAAATCGGTTCATCCGTTTGGGAGCTACGATACCACAGACAGACACACACACGCAGACACGTCAAACACACCTATAATATATATATATAAATATAACACCCCGTCGTTTTTGCGTCGGGGGTTAAAAACAAAGTCCCTCACCACGTCTGTCTGTCTGTCTGTTCGCGATAAACTGAAAACTACTGTACGGATTTTCATGCGGTTTTCACCAATAGACAGAGTGATTCATGAGGAAGGTTTAGGTGTATAACTTGATAAAGTTTTGTGTAAATTGGTTGAAATACGATGATGATTGCTGAAGATGTCTCTACTACACGTGCGAAGCCGGGGCAGGTTGCTAGTATAATTTAAAGGTACCTAGTGTTCATATCTAAAAGTGTTTTAATTTGATGTGCACATGTGAAGGCAATACTTAATTTAATTTCTATGTAAGCTTTTAAAGCTCCCCTAACTGCTGGTTGGCAAAAAAAATATTATAGTGTAATGGGTCTTTGCGACGCCACAAACTTAATCGATGAAAAAGTACAGAACATCACGGCAATTTCTGGTTTGTCGTGTATGAATGTAAAATAAACGTGACTTACTGCAATCTTCTGGGAGTCTTTCAGGTACCTTCTTGGCAAAGGAAGTAGGAAAACGTGAGTCAGTTCATAATAAATACAATAAGAATATATTTTTCTTCGTGGTCACACTGTATCTTAATTTATTCCTCTGCTACATTGACGTTATAACATTCATATCATTCTTCACACTTCATTCATATTCAAGAGAATTTTAGTATGAAATAGTGGAATATTGCAAATAGTGAACTCATCAAGCACAAATCTACTGCGATAATGTCAGGACTTAATTTGTTTTAATTGTGCATTATTACTAGACCATCTCTGTTCTCTAATCGACATTATAAATGAGGCAGTTAACTTTTTGTTTAATTAATTGTTAATTTAATGTTTACTGGCTTACACAACATTGTCTACATAGGTCACGATGTTACACTATTCGAGCTTTGTATGTTTCACCATAAACTGTATTTCAACCATAAACTTAATATACTGACGTAAGTTTATGATTTCTACTATCGGTAAAGTTGGTGTAATTTCCCTCTCGTTCTACACATCTTCGTTTTTCAGATACGATCTCTGTCTATTGGTTCAAACGGTTTTTAACCTGAGCTTAAGTATTGCTGATAAACAAGATCTCCTTATGGTTTATTGAATCATTTCATCAAGGAATTTTTATTTTGCTTTACGTAGAAGACTAGGGGTCCTTCATAACGGCATGGTCTTTGCACAGGAGAGGCCTCTACATATCAATCTCGAAAGGCCCTGATACATATTTATGAATGGACTGATCGCCGTGACTAGTCCATTCCTCCGAAGCGTTGCGCGTACTTATTGGTGGACGACTGGACATCAATATTTAGGAGACACATCCATTACCTTACGTTCACGGTTCTCCAGGTTTCCCGAGAAGTGTCAACCCTTTGATGGTGCAGGGCTAGATAGGCACACCTGTTTAAACTAGTAGGGGCACATTTCAACAAAACGTTAATACATTATTTTCTTTGGCTTACAAACTAATCCACAACCGAATGTAACAACCAAAAGTTTGTTTAGATTAGATAGGCATCATAGAGTATGGTTGTCTTTATTAAGCGATGACAAAATGCCATTTGACAATAACTTCTGGGTTCTATCGTAATAGCCCTAATATATAGGATAGCAAGCTTAGTGTGCTTGATTACTACCCTGATTATGTCGACAACGCATCTTAAATATTATAATTGATTTCCAGAACATAACTTTTTTACGACGATTTAGAGACGAATGAAAGGTTTAGATGACGGGCGTAGTAGGTAGACGAATTTTGTTACAATAAAAAAACTGCGTTTAAAAAAACCGACTTCAAAAACTAAAAAGTATAAAATAACTTAGTAACGATTTAATTTAATACACCTCTTATGCAAACCTAATACCTTTAATATTAATAAAATACTATTATTTGTATGTGCTACCTATCGATAGGTTTGAAGTCGGTGCCAAGCGGCGAGTGTAGGTACCTTCTATTACATTTGGCTTAAGAGGTGTATTGAATTAAATCTTTATTAAGTTATTTTATACTTTGTAGTTTTTGAAGTCGGTTTTTTTAAACGTAGTTTTTTTATTTTTTACTTTTTAGTGTCTGTAATAGGTTGTTCTGTAAACTACAGTAGGATTTTTCTAGATTACATCAAGTAGACTATAACATTTCGTTGCTTTTTATTGTCATGTATTAAATAGTAATTTTTTTAAGTAGCTATGGGTAGGCCTATTCCGCACGCTCGCTCCGCTTCAATGACAGGTAGTCTAAGACCCACTTATTGGGACACGGGTTAATAATAATATAAAATCAACCTAAATGAAAACTCCTAAAAAAGCCGTACACAAACTAAAATTACATCGTCCACGTAAACAAAAATGTTCATAAAAAAACTACTGGGCCAAACTATGTTAATTTTTTATGGGACTTAATAGCAACTATTCCGCATCAAACTAAAGAAGAATCACGTAAATCGGATCATAAATCTCAGCGTAATCGGTGTACATACAATTAAAAAAAATACCAATCGCATTGAGAATCTACTCCTTTTTTAAGTCGGTTAAAAACACAACGCGCACTCAACACGCTCTAAATACCCGTCATCTGAGCATAGTCTAATGTTATAGACAGAGGACAGTGGGCACAGTAAAGCAGCAAGAACTATACATAAAATTATTGTGGGTGTTTAACTTTTCACGATCTACAATACTGGTACACGAATCATACTTAGTTGTAGTAGTGTGATAAGTAGCATAGATATAGGCCGTGCGGCCTGCAATTGAAACCCAATATTTGTTTTGGATTTCACGTTGTTGGAACCTATCTCATTGTAAACAAAAACACGTCGTAACTTAATCCCCAAAAGGGGTTCTTGTATCAATATACATTTGTATTCACGCATATCGTTGTGTTATTGTAAGTAATAGGCTGTGGGAATAAAAAACTCGAAACGAAATTTATTCGACCTTATACCGTTTGATTTAAAAAAATCTTGTTTACAATAAACGGGATTATTTTATACGTATAAAAAAATTGTGTAATTGTATATTTTAAAGGTTACGCGCTGTTCGGTTTCTTAGGATGTTTTCCTTTACAGTTACAGTAAATGATAATTAATTTCTAATACGCACATAAACTCGAAAAAGTTGACGGTGTGCATCGCGAAGAAGGCGAGGGGGAGTCGAATTGCTGCCAGACGCGAGATGTCAAGTTAGATTCAGTGGTTTTCTATAAAACTTAACATTCTTTTGACGTGAAATTCTTTAGATCTAAAAAAATCCTTGGTCACCAACAGTCTGAACCTGGGTTTGTTGATAGGGAGATTTAATATCTCACACATTACAGCCCCCCCAATGCCCCAAAAAAAGTTAAGACGTCCCACATAAAACCTCAATTTGTTTTGTCTCCTAACTGAGCCAGATAAAGGAAAGATACATGGCTCGGTAAAGTTTAAATGCGACGAATCTAATGTATATTGTATACCTATTCCCGTAATGCGACCCACACACTGTAGCGGTTTTAATTAGTAGTAAATATAACCGTTTGTTGAACCCTCCGATCATATTTACCATAGATGTTTGATCGGCGCTCAAAAAATGACACCAACTAAACTATGCTTATAAATATGGCACAGTTGAGCTATCAGAAGCTTCGCGCCCATAGATTATACACTAATAGCTAGAGATAACTTTAGATAATAAATTTGGTGTACATGTGTATCTTCGGTGACAATACAATAATATGGTACCATAGAGCTGTTCTGTTGATGGAGCCGGAAGATGGCCATAGGAACTTTTTAACTAAACAAGATAAACCCATCGAGTTTGGACTCATTTGTTTTGTCTTTGTGAGTACTTTAGTGCTACATGATATCCAAGGTCTGATGATGGAGTCGGAAGGTGGCCACCTTCTTTCTAGAGCATTCTTCTTTTTAGAGCATTTAAATGAGGGCATGTATTAAAAAAAAATTACAATTAATTTAGTTTTATCATAGCTTTAATTTTTTTAAGTTTAATAAATGCACTCCAACTAACGATAATTTAAAGTTATTTTTTAAATACGTAGCATGCGTTTTCACTCTCGTGAGCGTGCTTGTGGAACACGTACCTACCACCTACCACGAGAGTAATATGCTCTGTTGTGGTAAGGAATAGACTACATACATTACAGTTTTTGTATCAACCTATTACAACATATATTAACAGAAACATTCATTGTATGGTATGCTTTGTTATTATGATGGCGTATTAAATACATGCACGTTAAGTAAAGTGGAACTAATGCAATGCCACTATTTGACGTTATTCTTGTGTGAGATCGTGTATCTATGGTATATTTGATCTAAAGTTGAACCTCTTTGAATTTCGTTGTCTTTCCTTTTTTAACCGACTTCCAAAAAGGAGGAGGTTCTATGTTCGTCTATATGAATTTTTTTTTCGTGTATGTTCATCTATATTTTCGCCAATTGTAAACTGATTAAAAAATCTTTTTTAGTTCGAAAGGGTATACTTCCGAGGTGGTCCCATTATCACCAAGTCAGGATCTGATGATGGAATCTCAAGGAAATCGAGGAAAAACTAACTAATAATGTAATAAAATCTTAGAAGCCGATTTTGACTTACTTCCCGGTTTCCGATTGAGCTGAAATTTTGCATACTTTTGTAAGTTTAGTAACAATTCAATAATCTGGTACTATTGTGCTGATCTGATGATGGAGTCTGAAGATGGATAGTGGAACTCCTCAACGGCAAACAGCAAAGACACGAAATTTTGTAAAGGGATTTATTAAATTAAAACTTGTTTTGCACTAAAAAGGGTAAAATAAATTATTTTTATAAAAAAGAATTAAACCGACTTCAAAACCACAAAACTGGCACCGATTTCAAATAGATGAAATGGTAGCGCTTATAATAATTTTCTAATTTATTTTTCGCTTTTGAGTTCCTATTTGTGGTTTTGAAGTCGGTTTAATTTTTTTTTATAAAAATAATTTATCTTTACTAATCTTATTATTAAAACATTTTCTCATACATGTTTTTTTATATTAATGAAATGAATGAAGACCATTATAAATACTTCTAGTATAAGAACGTATGTTTTTTTTTATTTATCCTCGGTCTATTTAAGCTGCAGTGACATTTACTCTTCATTATACAATCTCTGACTTAGTTTTCATACCATAACTTAAAGGTGTCAACTTTGCCAATTTAAGAAAAGGAAAGTGCGTTTGATGTTGTCATGAGCGATCTATTTATCTTTATCTTTATTGTGTATATCTATGTCTCTATGTGTGATGTGTGAATATAATGTTCACATATATATTACTAGCAGTTCGCTAGGCTTCGCTCGCGTGTACATATTTTGCGTGGAACCCTAATTCTTTTTCCAAAATAAAATTAGCCTAAGTTACTCCTTATTAAACCAGCTATCTGCCGTAAATCCCGTGGAAATCGGTTAACCTGTTCCGGAGATTAGCCGAAACAAACAGACAGAAAGACAAACAGACCAAAAATTTAAAAACTGGTTTTAGGCATAGGTATCGTGCGAATAACTGTATGACCTTATAAAAAACTATTATTTTGACATTACAGACACTTTAAATTTATTTATTTGTATGTATTGATGACGATGATGACCTGTCAATATATATAGGTAGGTCAATTTATATAGGTCTATATAATGATAGTTCAAGTTATACTGGTCAATGATATAATGTAAAACATGTAAAGTAAATACAATATGGTCGATATTCGACCACCAAGCGATCTCTAGTTAACATAATTTATTAAGAGATTTTACTGGGCTATATATTTAGCCTGATCTTAAAAAGCACCAAAAAGGGTCATGTCAGTTCATTTTCATATACCTAATTATAGTAGCAATACATAGTGTTTGAAATAAATGGCAAGATACCTGGAGATTTTTATGTGTATTGTTGTGGTAAAGTTAACATTAGATAGATACTATTTTTATGGAATGAAAAAGCTTTCTCTAGCATCAATCTCGTAATATTTATAACTATCGTACCTATTTAAAATCATTCGCTGATCGGTTCGCGAGGCTGTGTGTTTAACGCCCTTAAGGCTGGTTTTAGGTGTAGCGGCGAAAAAAATTCCCATTTACAATTCTCTGGCATGATTAGGATTGAATACTGCGGTGTTGTGATAAGGCCATCAATTTACTCTGAACAAAGGCAAGTGAATCAGTATAATTTGAATCTAACGAGCGCTTTTGATACGGCTTTTATACTTGAATGAAATCATTAACTCGTATCCTGTCATTAAGTGGAAGAAAATCTTACAAAAGTATATTATTGCCATCATGTAATTTGTATAAATCTGTCATACTAGTTTTAATAGTATAAAGTAGGGATGAAACGGATATCCGGTAACTATTCGGTATCCGGCCTATCCACCCGCGTTTGCACATCTGTAATAATAACATCTCAACCGGCAGTAAGCAAATATCCGGATTCTTTATATCAATCAAATTTACGGTATTTTTTTTATTTTTATTTAAAAATATGTGACTGATTAATATTACGTTAATAAAAAGTTAATTTTTAAATAGCTTTTTTTAGGTACTCTCTTCTATCAAATCAATCAAATCAATATCCATAGGTATACCTATCCACCATTCACCAGTGTTAACTTATTATATTTACTAATCCAGTGGTTCGACCCACCAATGTTTCGTCCCATTGGGACGAATAACAGAATTTCAATACTATGTTTTTTAATTCAGTAATTCAATAATAAATTAACTAAAATAAAACTGAGTTTTATAATAAATCCTTTATTAATTAGCATTAAATAATATTCATATTAAAATATATCTGTCTTAAAACAACAACAACATTTATTTATACATAAATATATATCTATAGAAATATTCAACGTGTTAACAGAAAGGTGAGGTCATATTTTAGAAGCGTTATATACAGCTGAAATTTATTTTAATCAGTGTAATTTTTTTGACGTGACAACGTCTTATAAATTGGTTTGCCGGGTGACACTTCAAGAAACTGCGTTACGCTCCGCTCACGTTATGCGCTCACAATGAGAGCGAGTGAGAGGCACGCGTCCCTTCCACTCGGGCATGGTTATTATTTTACCACTCAAAGTCGTTGTCACGTAAAACTTTCGCCCGTATACCGACTTTACAGGCAACCAATTTTTTTCTTTTTTTTGTTAGAAATATGCTTTTGCAGGTAGGATTGCAACTAGCATATCTCTAAACAAAGTATTATCAACTTTCATCTTAATTATATTATTCATCATCATCATATTATTCTATGTTTCATCCCATTGGGACGAAAGGCTTGTGGGACGAATCACTAAATTACTCTAAAAGCTACTTACCGTATGATAAGAAAAATCTATACCACTGTGTTCATAAAAAAACCCAAGTAGATGTTACAAATTCATTAGAAAATCAGAAGTTGAAACGCTCAGGGACAAGGCGCTTCCAGCCATTGCCAATGTGCCGAGAGGACAAACAAGTCGTTTGCACCTTTATATCGGTTGTTTGCTGGCTCGTTATATCGTCTTGTCTCTTGGTTCTCGACTCTCGGCGAGACTTCCAAGCCTACAAAGTGGAAAACTCAGGGATAAATCAATACTTATACAGATTTAAGTCAACGGTCTTAATCTTCGTGGATGTAGCTATTCAAGTATGTCGGCAAACATTCGTATCTGAGCTGCTAACGCAGTGACGCCTACTTGTTACGTCCTAGTCCTCAAGTGCTATGCACACAATGTATTGCGTAGACTGTGTTCATTTCTTTATTCTGTTTAAATACACCTTATTTTTTATTTGCCTGTGATCTAATTTTGCCAAGCCACAATATAAGCTTCGTCATAAAGAATCTCTTAAGGTTTTTGCAGACTTAGAAACCTAGGAAACCTAGTTTAGGAAGACTCCAAGATAAAGACTCATTTAAGAGTCATCTCGATATGACACACAATATCAACTAGGTGTTGGCCATTTCACCAGCTAACTTCCTAACATTTCACCCAGGTTGTTTGATTTCCCCGACGACCCTCAGATCTTACAGCACGAGTATTATAAAATATGCCTAGAGCCTAGAGTTTCCATTTAACAACATGAGTAGTTTATTTAACTTAAAAGTCGTGTATCAAAAACTATGGCACGCAGTCCTCTTTTGTAATTAAAAACCCTTAGCCAAGCTATACTAGTCATCGATAATAAACAATGTCAGGTTTATAATAAGATATAATAAATATTTGCTTTTTATTAATTTTTGATGTTACAATGGTATTTTTACCTGTTGCCATACGGCAGCTCTAGGCCGTTACAGGTACATTTTTCCAAAAAAGTGTTATTAATTCTTTTTAGACTGAAGCTGCATGAAATTGCGGATTTGAACAAGAGGATAATAGTGATTTACAGGACATTTATATTGAGCGTTATATAATGACAGAACATACTGAAGAAGATTCTATTGAAGATTTTCATGGGTTGATATAAATTTGACAGACAGACTTTTGCCGGCCCAGAAATAGTTTCACACACTGTAAATAAAGGCGAACCAACTATAATCAAAGTAATCCGCGATCGTCAGTTAAAAAGAGATGCAAAATTCATTATAAATGAAAGAAGACCTGATCATCTTTCTGACTTCCCTTCACCAGCATTTTCTACATTCTTGTCACATGATTACACAGACAAGACATACCCATGCATGTTTCAATTATATTTGGTAAAAAATTATGGTAAAATCTCATAGATGGTGAGGTATCCATCCTCAGTTGTAACTGTTGCTTCTACAGATCACAAAGTCCACTAGGACTGGCGGATAGGTATTCTTTCCCGCATTAGGAACTACTCCTGTGTCGCGGGGGACTTTACAAATATACAAGCAACGGACACAAAGAACACCCAGACTCGGGTGGGAATCGAACCCACGACCTATAGCATAGCAGTCAGGGTCACTAACCACTAGACCAACAGTCCAGGTATTGCAAGGCCAGTCAACAAAAAGTAAAAGTACCGAGGCCTAATCTTACAACAGGATATAATCAGTAGGTACACAGGAGGCACAGATCTCATGGATGCACGATTAAACAAATTTGGATCTGGATTCGAGGCAAACAATTGTGAAGGCCTATTTTTACGTAGCTTGTAGAAGTCTGCATAAATAGCTCTTGGATATATAAATATGGAAATGCTGCTGAATGTCCATCATGAAATTTAAAAGAATATCGCCTTTCGTAAATCTACTGGTTGACCACCTACATACTTCCAAGTGTGGATCCATGGTTTTAGAAGGTATACGATTCGATGGAAAGAATCACTTTCCAAAATCAATGGAGAGAAAACGTAGATATGTTTGAGCTAATTGTATAACTATCGAAAAGCTGTATGTATAAGAACAAATTTATTCACCTAAACAAATAAAACAAAACAATTCAATTGCATTCAGTTTTTGCTTCTGTTAATAAGTAGCAAAATTGATTTTTAGCACTTCTTATGACCTAGCGTTGCCAATCTACGGGAATTACTCTTGTAGAATGACACACGACGGCCTCGTTTCGGAGGACATACCGGTGCATGCGGGAGCACGACAGGACGCGGAAACTGACTAGAAGAGTTAAGCTCAAGATATTCCGGTCCAACGTAAAACGTGGAAGGTCACAAAGGACATCTCGCATAAACTCCAAGTTGTTATCAACCGCTATCTTCGCCGTATTCTTGGTATTTACTGGCCCGAGAAAATCTCCAACCTAAATTTGTGGGAACGCTGCGGTGAAACCTCGATCGACCAATAGATCAAACGCAGCAAGTGGAACTGGATCGGCCACTCGCTTCCAAGGGACCCTGAACATATACCAAGGTCAGCGTAAACGTGGTCGCCCTAAGCAGACCTGGCGACGAACGGACATCGCAGAGGCGAAGAACATAGGAAAGACTTGGAGCAAAATGAAGCGCAAAGCTCAAGACCGAACAGGATGGCGGCGCACTGTGGACGCCGACAGAAATGTGCGAGGTAGCTGAGCGGTGCAAGGATGCGTAACGAAGCTGTGAAACCATGTGAGTGTTTCCACCAGAGATGGGCTAGGCCGCTGAGTGTTGCAAGGATGCGTAGCGACGCTGTGAAACGGTGCGCAAATGAGTAGTGCGAGGATGTGTAGCGGGCTCTCTTCAGATGTGAGCAAGCGGGGTACACGGGGTCACTCCTGCCCGCTGCTTGCATCTCAGTTCAGTTTAAAGACTACAATAGTATATAGGATAAAGACAGGCAGCTCTGCTTTTTTTATTGACGGCACAAATCGCTACCTGGTGTCCAGATATTGGCAGATGGTTCCGTACAATACAGATCGACCTCTAACGAATACCGTCTACACTGCTAGCAGTTTCTCGCTCGCGTCCATCCCTAGCACACACCCCTCGCACATATCCTTCGCACACATCTCTCTTACATATCTTTGTACGTACAAAAACCTCACTACGCTAAGCCGTTTCCACAGGAGCTGCGCTGAGCGAGGCTAGGTAAATGAAGCGATTCTATTGGTTCTTAACAAACACGTCCCTCGCTACACATCCTCTGATATCTTTGGTGGAAACGCAGCCTCAAGGTGTTTGTCATGGCTCTTAGCTATCAGTCTGTGAACCAATACGACTATTGATCCCCGAATCCACATTAAACATTCCGTAAGCTTAGTTAAAACATTTTACTTGTTTACGTTGTTCACCTCCTACGAGGTTCTAATCATGAGGAATGGTGAGGTCGTCAACTGCGCGGCGCTCGAAATTTCATTTTGAGTCATGACGATTGTACATATTAGAGTTTTGCAACCATCGTACTATTAGTGATGATAAAGCGATTCAACGTGCCCGACTACTTTCGAGACGTACGACGAGTGGTCCAAATTATTTATTAAATTAGTAAAAGTCTTTCAGGACTAAATCTCTGAGCGTAATTAAGTTTAAGTATTTAGTTCCTGTGCCAGGGTTTTCGGGTACTTACTTCCTTCTTAGGTTATGGAAGGGTCCCTTGCAATCCCAGGAGCTGGCAGACCTCCGCGCGGCCTGTACTCGTGCCCGGAGGTCCTACACTCACAGTCGGCGACGTCACCGCGAAGAGGGGGAAGAGGACTAGCTTTATGAGGAGTACCGAGAGGCGCGGAATACTCTGAAGCTGGCCATTACCCGCGCCAAAGAGGAGAAACGAAAGGAGATGCTGGAGGGTCTCGATCGTGACCCCTGGGGTCGCCCATATCGCGCGGCGCAACAAAAGCTCCGCGCGTCGGGCCCCCCCCTTACGGAGACTCTCCAGCCCAGCTTCCTGCAGGAAGTGGTTGAGGGCCTTTTCCCGCAACGAGTGGAGCACATACCCCCGTCCATGGCCCCTTTGGCCGCAGACGACGGGGAGGACGAGGAGGATGGTGTTCCACCCGTCACGGAGGCGGAGATAGGGGCGGCTGTTCTACGGATCCGTTCCAAGAACACCGCCCCCGGGCCAGACGGGATCCCTGCCCGAGTGTTGGCCCTTGCCCTTGACCACATGTCCGACCGCCTCAGGGAGGTGTTCGACGCTAGCTTGGCGTCCGGACGCTTCCCTGACTGCTGGAAGAGCGGGAAGCTGGTCCTTTTAAGGAAGCCGGGACGGCCTACCGACTCGGTCGCGGCCTACAGACCCATCGTGTTGCTGGACGAGGCGGGTAAACTGTTTGAGAAGGTCCTCTCTGCCCGCATCGTCCGGCACCTTTGCGAGGTCGGCCCCGATTTGTCGGACGCCCAATTCGGTTTCCGAGCGGGACGTTCGACAGTCGGTGCTATTTTGCGCCTGAGGGCTGTGACCAAAGAGGTAGTCATCGGAGAGGATCTGTCGCTACCGGCTGTCATACGCTCCATGGCCGGTAGCGACAGGAATTTTTGAGCTGCTAACGCAGTGACGCCTACTTGTTACGTCCTAGTCCTCAAGTGCTATGCACACAATGTATTGCGTAGACTGTGTTCATTTCTTTATTCTGTTTAAATACACCTTATTTTTTATTTGCCTGTGATCTAATTTTGCCAAGCCACAATATAAGCTTCGTCATAAAGAATCTCTTAAGGTTTTTGCAGACTTAGAAACCTAGGAAACCTAGTTTAGGAAGACTCCAAGATAAAGACTCATTTAAGAGTCATCTCGATATGACACACAATATCAACTAGGTGTTGGCCATTTCACCAGCTAACTTCCTAACATTTCACCCAGGTTGTTTGATTTCCCCGACGACCCTCAGATCTTACAGCACGAGTATTATAAAATATGCCTAGAGCCTAGAGTTTCCATTTAACAACATGAGTAGTTTATTTAACTTAAAAGTCGTGTATCAAAAACTATGGCACGCAGTCCTCTTTTGTAATTAAAAACCCTTAGCCAAGCTATACTAGTCATCGATAATAAACAATGTCAGGTTTATAATAAGATATAATAAATATTTGCTTTTTATTAATTTTTGATGTTACAATGGTATTTTTACCTGTTGCCATACGGCAGCTCTAGGCCGTTACAGGTACATTTTTCCAAAAAAGTGTTATTAATTCTTTTTAGACTGAAGCTGCATGAAATTGCGGATTTGAACAAGAGGATAATAGTGATTTACAGGACATTTATATTGAGCGTTATATAATGACAGAACATACTGAAGAAGATTCTATTGAAGATTTTCATGGGTTGATATAAATTTGACAGACAGACTTTTGCCGGCCCAGAAATAGTTTCACACACTGTAAATAAAGGCGAACCAACTATAATCAAAGTAATCCGCGATCGTCAGTTAAAAAGAGATGCAAAATTCATTATAAATGAAAGAAGACCTGATCATCTTTCTGACTTCCCTTCACCAGCATTTTCTACATTCTTGTCACATGATTACACAGACAAGACATACCCATGCATGTTTCAATTATATTTGGTAAAAAATTATGGTAAAATCTCATAGATGGTGAGGTATCCATCCTCAGTTGTAACTGTTGCTTCTACAGATCACAAAGTCCACTAGGACTGGCGGATAGGTATTCTTTCCCGCATTAGGAACTACTCCTGTGTCGCGGGGGACTTTACAAATATACAAGCAACGGACACAAAGAACACCCAGACTCGGGTGGGAATCGAACCCACGACCTATAGCATAGCAGTCAGGGTCACTAACCACTAGACCAACAGTCCAGGTATTGCAAGGCCAGTCAACAAAAAGTAAAAGTACCGAGGCCTAATCTTACAACAGGATATAATCAGTAGGTACACAGGAGGCACAGATCTCATGGATGCACGATTAAACAAATTTGGATCTGGATTCGAGGCAAACAATTGTGAAGGCCTATTTTTACGTAGCTTGTAGAAGTCTGCATAAATAGCTCTTGGATATATAAATATGGAAATGCTGCTGAATGTCCATCATGAAATTTAAAAGAATATCGCCTTTCGTAAATCTACTGGTTGACCACCTACATACTTCCAAGTGTGGATCCATGGTTTTAGAAGGTATACGATTCGATGGAAAGAATCACTTTCCAAAATCAATGGAGAGAAAACGTAGATATGTTTGAGCTAATTGTATAACTATCGAAAAGCTGTATGTATAAGAACAAATTTATTCACCTAAACAAATAAAACAAAACAATTCAATTGCATTCAGTTTTTGCTTCTGTTAATAAGTAGCAAAATTGATTTTTAGCACTTCTTATGACCTAGCGTTGCCAATCTACGGGAATTACTCTTGTAGAATGACACACGACGGCCTCGTTTCGGAGGACATACCGGTGCATGCGGGAGCACGACAGGACGCGGAAACTGACTAGAAGAGTTAAGCTCAAGATATTCCGGTCCAACGTAAAACGTGGAAGGTCACAAAGGACATCTCGCATAAACTCCAAGTTGTTATCAACCGCTATCTTCGCCGTATTCTTGGTATTTACTGGCCCGAGAAAATCTCCAACCTAAATTTGTGGGAACGCTGCGGTGAAACCTCGATCGACCAATAGATCAAACGCAGCAAGTGGAACTGGATCGGCCACTCGCTTCCAAGGGACCCTGAACATATACCAAGGTCAGCGTAAACGTGGTCGCCCTAAGCAGACCTGGCGACGAACGGACATCGCAGAGGCGAAGAACATAGGAAAGACTTGGAGCAAAATGAAGCGCAAAGCTCAAGACCGAACAGGATGGCGGCGCACTGTGGACGCCGACAGAAATGTGCGAGGTAGCTGAGCGGTGCAAGGATGCGTAACGAAGCTGTGAAACCATGTGAGTGTTTCCACCAGAGATGGGCTAGGCCGCTGAGTGTTGCAAGGATGCGTAGCGACGCTGTGAAACGGTGCGCAAATGAGTAGTGCGAGGATGTGTAGCGGGCTCTCTTCAGATGTGAGCAAGCGGGGTACACGGGGTCACTCCTGCCCGCTGCTTGCATCTCAGTTCAGTTTAAAGACTACAATAGTATATAGGATAAAGACAGGCAGCTCTGCTTTTTTTATTGACGGCACAAATCGCTACCTGGTGTCCAGATATTGGCAGATGGTTCCGTACAATACAGATCGACCTCTAACGAATACCGTCTACACTGCTAGCAGTTTCTCGCTCGCGTCCATCCCTAGCACACACCCCTCGCACATATCCTTCGCACACATCTCTCTTACATATCTTTGTACGTACAAAAACCTCACTACGCTAAGCCGTTTCCACAGGAGCTGCGCTGAGCGAGGCTAGGTAAATGAAGCGATTCTATTGGTTCTTAACAAACACGTCCCTCGCTACACATCCTCTGATATCTTTGGTGGAAACGCAGCCTCAAGGTGTTTGTCATGGCTCTTAGCTATCAGTCTGTGAACCAATACGACTATTGATCCCCGAATCCACATTAAACATTCCGTAAGCTTAGTTAAAACATTTTACTTGTTTACGTTGTTCACCTCCTACGAGGTTCTAATCATGAGGAATGGTGAGGTCGTCAACTGCGCGGCGCTCGAAATTTCATTTTGAGTCATGACGATTGTACATATTAGAGTTTTGCAACCATCGTACTATTAGTGATGATAAAGCGATTCAACGTGCCCGACTACTTTCGAGACGTACGACGAGTGGTCCAAATTATTTATTAAATTAGTAAAAGTCTTTCAGGACTAAATCTCTGAGCGTAATTAAGTTTAAGTATTTAGTTCCTGTGCCAGGGTTTTCGGGTACTTACTTCCTTCTTAGGTTATGGAAGGGTCCCTTGCAATCCCAGGAGCTGGCAGACCTCCGCGCGGCCTGTACTCGTGCCCGGAGGTCCTACACTCACAGTCGGCGACGTCACCGCGAAGAGGGGGAAGAGGACTAGCTTTATGAGGAGTACCGAGAGGCGCGGAATACTCTGAAGCTGGCCATTACCCGCGCCAAAGAGGAGAAACGAAAGGAGATGCTGGAGGGTCTCGATCGTGACCCCTGGGGTCGCCCATATCGCGCGGCGCAACAAAAGCTCCGCGCGTCGGGCCCCCCCCTTACGGAGACTCTCCAGCCCAGCTTCCTGCAGGAAGTGGTTGAGGGCCTTTTCCCGCAACGAGTGGAGCACATACCCCCGTCCATGGCCCCTTTGGCCGCAGACGACGGGGAGGACGAGGAGGATGGTGTTCCACCCGTCACGGAGGCGGAGATAGGGGCGGCTGTTCTACGGATCCGTTCCAAGAACACCGCCCCCGGGCCAGACGGGATCCCTGCCCGAGTGTTGGCCCTTGCCCTTGACCACATGTCCGACCGCCTCAGGGAGGTGTTCGACGCTAGCTTGGCGTCCGGACGCTTCCCTGACTGCTGGAAGAGCGGGAAGCTGGTCCTTTTAAGGAAGCCGGGACGGCCTACCGACTCGGTCGCGGCCTACAGACCCATCGTGTTGCTGGACGAGGCGGGTAAACTGTTTGAGAAGGTCCTCTCTGCCCGCATCGTCCGGCACCTTTGCGAGGTCGGCCCCGATTTGTCGGACGCCCAATTCGGTTTCCGAGCGGGACGTTCGACAGTCGGTGCTATTTTGCGCCTGAGGGCTGTGACCAAAGAGGTAGTGAGCTGTGGCGGCGTGCTGTTGGCGGTGTCGTTGGACATCGCCAACGCATTCAATAGTCTGCCATTCAGCTGCATCAGGGAAGCACTCCATTATCACGGGGTGCCAGGGTACCTGAGGCGGCTGGTGGCAGACTATTTAGAGGAGCGTACCGTCATGTACGAGGACCGAGAAGGAAATCTGAGTCGTCGGCCATGTCGTGCGGTGTTCCGCAGGGGTCTGTCCTTGGACCACTCCTGTGGAACATGGGGTACGACTGGGCCCTCCGAGGTGACTTCCCCCCTGGGCTCGGCGTAATCTGTTACGCTGATGACACGTTAGTCACAGCCCGGGGGGTGAACTTTCAGGAGGCGGCGCGCCTAGCCACCAGGGGAGTCTCTCTGGTGGTCGGGCGCATCGAGGCGCTGGGCTTGCGGGTGGCCCTGGATAAGACGGAGGCCCTTTTATTTCATGGGCCCCGTCGTGGTCCACCCCCTGGCGCCTCTATCGAGGTCAACTCGGTCCTCGTACCGGTTCAGGCCCACATCAAGTATCTGGGCCTGATCCTTGACGGAAGGTGGCGCTTCGACGAGCACTTCCTGCAGCTTGCTCCAAAGCTGGTCGGCGCTGCGTCCGCCCTTGGGCGACTCTTACCCAATTTGGGTGGACCCAGCGTCGCTACGAGACGGCTGTACACGGGGGTTGTCCGGTCAATGGCACTTTACGGTGCACCGGTGTGGGCGGAGGCTCTGACCGCCCAGAATAGGGCGCGCCTCTGGCGCCCTCAGAGGGTTATGGCGGTTAGAGCCATACGCGGATACCGCACCGTATCGACGGAGGCGGCGTGCGCGTTGGCCGGGACACCCCCGTGGGATTTGGAGGCGGAAGTGCTCGCCGAAGTATATCAGCGAACGGCTGAGTTCTGGGCGGGAAGCGGCAGTCGGCGGAAGAGGTACGCGAATGGCGTGAGGCCGCTCGCCGAGCCACCATGGCTCGTTGGTCGTCCCGGCTGGAGGCTCCACGTGCTGGCTTTGCCGCCGTGGAGGCGCTCCAGCCGGTCATCGTCGAGTGGGCAGGGCGACAGCACGGGACCCTTTCCTTCCGACTGACGCAGGTTCTTTCCGGGCACGGCTGCTTCGGGAAGTACCTGCACTCGGTCGCTAGGAGGGAATTGAGTCCCGCCTGTCACCACTGCGACTGCAGTGAGGACTCGGCTCAGCACACGCTGGCGGATTGCCCCAGTTGGGCAGCGCAGCGTCGGGCCCTCACTGCAGTCATCGGAGAGGATCTGTCGCTACCGGCTGTCATACGCTCCATGGCCGGTAGCGACAGGAATTTTACCGCGGTCCGCGCTTCGCGGGCAGGCGCTAGGAGGGTTCCGGATGTCTTAATAAAAGCTGTTCCCGGATCCCTCCTACTTAAGGCGCAGTACGGCACACCGTGTGGTTTTAGTCGGTTCGATTCCGACACACCGCCCCGCCGAAAACCCCGGTGGGGTGACGGCCCGAGGGGGTTTCCACACGTACAAAAAAAAAAAAAAAAAAAGGGTCCCTTGCAATATATATGGTTTTAGCCAGTTCGATTCGGACATGCAACTTCACCTTTTGCCCGGGTGTGGTGACGACCCGTGGGGGTCTCCACAATGGGGGACATAAACCAGTTTTAACAACAAATTATGAAAAATTTGCTTTTGCCCGCGGCTTCACTCGCGTTAATGTAAATTTTGTTAATCAATTTACTATCATTCGGGAACAGTACTTTTTTTTATCTATCGAGACTATCAATCTGGAACGTGTATATAAATTTACTAGCTGTCCCACGCAACTTCGTCCACGTTTGTAAATTTTCCCCGTTTTTGCAACATTTTTCATTGATACTCCGCTCTTTTTGGTTGTAGCGTGATGTTATATAACCTTCCTCGATAAAATAATTTTTCAATTCGAACCAGCCATTCGAACCGTAAACAAACAAACTCTTCAGCTTTATAATATTAAGTATAGATATATTCTTGAATAGCTTAGTCTGAATCTACACTTCGCAGAATCTAAATTATTCACACAGAGAACTTTTATTATTCATAAGATCAGACTAGATAATTTTATGCTGTAGGTAACATCATTATAGTAGCGCCAAATGTTAAAACATAAATTCAGACAAGAAGATAAAATGTTCGAAGATATTATTAATATTCTTTAGGCGGTCGTTGGTTTATATAAATAACAGTCGTAATTATTACCGTGGAACAAGTTTAAATTTGTTGTGGGAATAACATAAATATTATCCGGGACAAATAGAATTAAAACAAAGTGTTAATTTTAAACTGAGTACCCATCTGTCGATTTTCAGCAGCCGTATTTATTGAAAATAATACTTTGTG
Source organism: Euplagia quadripunctaria (assembly GCA_963859945.1). Classification (NCBI taxonomy): domain Eukaryota; kingdom Metazoa; phylum Arthropoda; class Insecta; order Lepidoptera; family Erebidae; genus Euplagia; species Euplagia quadripunctaria. Next base: position 10,387,593 of record OY982565.1, on the reverse strand, counting down.
CAGTGTAATATTAAGTAATGTATTTTTGAGCATTCCATGTATAATTAACCCCACACACAAAGCCTACAACTAAAGGAGTAAAATAACATGTAACATCAGAGACATGACTTTATCAGAAGTAATCCTGCAAGAACGTTGTGAATCGAAATTCTTTGAAAAAGTATACTAGAGGCCATTATGTCGTCAATAGTCGGCACCTGTAAACAAAACTTGTCATGGAAATGGGGAGAAACCCGATATTCAATTCTACCACCTCGAATACTTTTCACACTACTTTGATGGAGGTATAATCAAGGTCTGTCGGGTCGACACCAAGTGACACGACCAGTTGAGATAGGGCATTGTTGGCCCAGTCCCGATCGTTAATATTTTTTTCGGTAAGTACTTTATTAATTCGTTTTATTCGATAGCTAAGTACATGAAATCGAAGGGTCCTACGTATGTATACTGGTATAACCAACGAAAATTGTATTTTTTTTGCATCATCCACTTGTATCAGTATACGTAGGACCCGTCGAAATTATATTCTTATTATTATTATTCTCTTTATTTATCGTAAAACTTATTAATTACATTTTTAAATACCTATAAAACAAAATATATATTTAAAAATATAAAAAATAGTATACCACCGACATCGGGGACAGGGACCACGACACCGGTGGTTAGGGCTCCAAAGACAGGAACCTCCTCACTTTACCGGCCGTGTCGAGGAGAACTGCCTTCTGCATTATTATTATTATTATATTAATTATATGATATTAAGCATTCATTTGTTTAAATAATATGGAAAAATCATATAACTATTTTTTTATACTCGGAATTAGAAAACGTGATTTAATAAAACGTAGGTATACAATATGAACGCAAATATCCCAACAAAATGACTTTGCTACAGCCGACTTGTATCGCAAGTCCTATAGCTCTTGGAAAACGATCATCAGGAGTAAGAAGCATATAACCCGCCAAATGATAAGCATATCACCGGTGCCAAAAAGCATTCGTAACACCAAATATTTTACTATGTGCTTCCAATCTGTAGGAACGAGAGAAAGGAACACAATGCCATCTAACATGGTAACGCTTTCATTTGGTCACATCGGTGTGGAACAATTCACAAACCTTGGATTGTATAAATGCCAATTTTTAGCTTCTAGCTACTTATCCCACTTGGCATTTGACAACAGCAATGATAAGATAACGTTTTTCATGCATATTTGGATATGTATGTATGTGGGATTCTTCCAACCCTCGCTTATCTCGACGGCTGGATGAGCTCAAATCGGTAAGGTGTCTATGCCATGAAGGAATTATAGACTAGCATTGTTTAAAAAAATACAAAATGGCTTTAAAATAATGCAAATAACGACTGTGTAACAAAATTAACAAAAAATAATAAAACTAGATGATTCACTTGCATTCCGCTAGCATTTTAAATTATGTAGTTTCTTAAATTGAATTATTTCTAAGAAAATGGTGATTACTTTTCTGTAACATGTTTTGGAAGCTCGTCGAATATCTTTTCTTCTAAAAAAGAGGTGAAAATTTTGAATCTTCCGTTTTTTCAAATCAAATTCGTTTTTATCGTTTGTCGTCGATTCAAAATCGTTTTTAATTTCAAATCAAATATTTGGACACTTAGGTTAATCCAATGGGTAATGCTACACAAATTGGAATTTACACTTAAGTATTTCTGTAGTGTTATAATGTTGCTGTTTGGAAGGATCGCGAGAAGTGACACGGTATGTGTTACGAGTCATACATACCACCAGGCGGGATGTGTGCTTGTTTGCGACCTTTGCTGTATAAAAATATAATATTTCTCAAATTTAATTATACAAGGTCGAGACTACGCACTCACCTGGTATGTTTCTCATCAATATAAATGAGTAGGCTCGATTAAACTTTCAAAAACAAAGTTCAAGGTAAACTGTGAGTAGAAAAAACAATGTGATTGGTTTGTATTTGTTCGTGTAATTCATGACACGTGTTAGACAGCCGTGGGGCTTAATAATTAATCAAGGACGAATAAAGAACAGGGCGGAGCTACTCACTAACAACATACCTACAATACATACGGGATTTGTGTTCAAAGTGTATGTTTTACCCGAGGCAGGGCTGTTTCACTGAAACAGCTTTCTAGGGGCTGAAATAGCTAAATATCATATTAGATTAACTAACACTGTCCTTAATACAATGTGCTTTGACGGTAAGGATGGAAAGCAAAGAATGAACGCTTGATGAAGAAGTCCTTAGGAAAGGCATAATGAAACTAACTCTACAACAATATGTGTTCACGCCTTTTCTATCTTAAACTGACATGTGTTCTCTTACCTAACAAATTATCTTACTGTTCTAATAGAAATGAATTTAGTTAGAGAAAGACATGAGAATCAAAAGGTTGAAAGTAGGTATAACAATGGGTTATATGTGTGTTATTGATAATAGAACCATACCACCCACCAACCTATAACGAACCTCCTAACTGGTACTTTTCTTTCAAAACTGTTTTCTTTACACTCTTTACAAGTATATTAGCTTGGCCTATATTTTTCAATCTATGTAACATATATTATGTAACGGAATATGTCAAAGTAATTTTCACCAACTTCAAGACGTCTGTATAACTTGAAAATTTGCACACGTATCGAGTACCAATGACAACACAAGACTCAAAAATGAGAATATAAATTATAGTTTGAAAAACAAAAAGAAAACGTTTTAATAACACACTGAATTAAAAAGTAGGAAATAAATGTTGTGCTTGACATCAAATGTTACTAAATATTTTCATTGGATTATAAAATTACAGATATTACAAAAATATAGTAAAAAGTACCCCACGCTTATTTACAATCAAAAACAATTCACAAAAAATATTTCCTACTTTTTAGTTCGGTAGTTACATTTTTTAAACTATGTTATTTCTTCGACAAGCTTTTATATCATATAAAGTTGTATGTATAATGTAACAAAACGATGGATTTGATTAAATTTAAAGCTTTTCTTCTTTTAAGGGCATTTAAATAAAAGCATGGTTTCCATTATTTTTTTTTTACATTTAATTTATTAAATTTAATATTTGTCACCCCAAAACACTGTTATGAGCACTGAAAGTTAGCTACGGTAAAAATTCAGCCTCAAAATTAAATAAAAGTAAAGCTGTATTTTTTATCCGGCAGAATTAATTAAAAACCGAAGTTATGAAAGCCTTTTTCTGTAGATAATTTATGCAGCCAGTACAATGTAATTATTTAAACACCTACTTCAGAACAAAATGTAAAGTACAGTGGGCCAAAAAAGAAAAATAAATTACAAACACGAAAATTCTGTACCGGCCCAAAACAATAATTTATGTGTCCAGAACATTTTTCGAAATTTGAACTTAGAATTTCGAAAATGATATATATTGACCAAAACAATAAGCTACATTGTACCTTTTTACTTATTACATGAAATGAGTTCAGGGATATTCGTATGTAGACAAAGAGCTTGTAAATCTCTAGCCAACAATACCTAGCTATAAAACCTATCATAAAATGTGATGTTAAATCGATTAAAACTTAGTTCTCAGTCAAATTTACATTATCTGCGGTCGAATCCTTTAACGATTCTAATATAAACTAAAATTCTAAACAAATACAAAATATTCTTACCACAATACTAAACAATACCCGTGAATATAAAATATGTGTTGCTATAAAATATATCATCTATCTTTACGGTTTTTTTATATTAAATCGATTAAAACTTAGTTCCAAGTCCAATCTCCTATTTCTGGGGTCGAATCTTTTGTTAACGATTATAATATGAAATTAAAATTCTTAACAAATACCAATAGACTTAAAACAATACTAAACTCTCTAATTATTATTCTCATCATGTTTTATAGCACCGTGGCCTTTATACCTAACGAGATACGGTTCAAGAAATATACATATATATACCCTCATCTGTTATTTGATTATGACAAAAAATGTAATATTATATGTTAGATAATATGTAATGATAAATGGGTTGCCTACGGGCTGCTACAGCTACTGTTAAATAATATTAACTAAAATTATTTGTGTTGATGAACGTCCCCGATTTGTTATTGTTGAAAATCGAGCATTAGTCGAGAGGATTTTAAATGTTAAGTTTAAGCACCAGCAGGGAGTGCGACAGAGAAGCCTTCGCGCGCTACTACAAGTGTATCAGTTGTAACCGAACTAATAAATATATACACCACCGCACCTTGTGTTACGCGACAAAGTCAGCCTGTGACCACGGCCAGTGCAACCTGGTCGAAACGTCAGGCAAGTCAGAGGTATGTATACCAATTTCGTGATCACTTTAGTTGGATTACAAATACATTATTATATCATGGAACACGAAAGTTTAAAAGTTTTAAATAGATTAGTTAGGATATTTAATGTTTTCATATCAATATTCTGTTAGACATCAATTTTCTTTGTGAAAAGGTATAAACTTACTAAGGCTTAATTTTTATTATCACTTACTGCAGTCACTAATATTTAGGTTACCCTTATAACTAGAGTCATTGCACTCCCAGAAACCCTAGACTAGACTTTTAAACAACATTGTGTGGTTAACAACCCACACGAAAGTTTCATAAACATTCAATAAACTTGCGTAGGTATATAAATGAATCGTGTCAACATAGAATAACAAGGTTTGTTTTTCAAAGTCGTCACTTTCACTTCTTTCTTGTTCACGTGATAGGTATGCGAGTCATTACTATTTATCATCAACATTTTATTTATTTATTTAGGCACACAAAACAGAACATAACACAATAATTAGTCTTATAAATAGCTGTCACTAACAGTTTCGATCTTAGCTATGTTCCTAAATATGTGTACACAACATGGCAATGTAGGTCATACAAGACGAGATTACATGCAACTTAAAAAGTTAAATATTAACATAAAAATAAGTGTAAAATTAAAAATGTATATCAAATTAGACCAATCTTGATGACATAATATGCGTAACATTTTTTTAAATTTACTAAATTTGGAATTAAATATGTCAAGGATGTTGATAAAGCAACGTGAGTGAAATATTTCATGTCACTACTTTAAAACGAGTTAAATATTAGTAAAGGTTCATTAATATAAATATAATATCTATACGTTGATTTCTTTAACACAAAATTCTACACTTCTTTTTACCCGCCCTACACGTAAAAGTATGCTGTCTTTGCTACCGCCTATTTTTTCTACACACTTCATTATCCAGTTGGGACAAAAAATGGTTATCGTCTGACTTCAGAGAATATAAAAATCCGTTATATACAATAAAAACCATTTAAGACAATTTCAAAGGGACTCGGTCAAAAACGCGTGTTAAGCGAGAAAGCGTATTATGCGGAATAAGGAAAATAAAACTAATTTTGTGTGGGTATTGAATTACATGTTATTTTACCAAAGTTGTTAGAAAGTTATTATAATGTTATGTGTTAATTAGTGTATTTCTGACTTCACCCAAAGGAGATACATAACGCCTCAAATCGATAACTGCTGATAATGCGTGGACGTAAATTTATTTGACAAACCGGAGTTGACTTCTCTTTATATTGACCATCATCACTTACGGCCTCTTTTTGTGTATTACATATTTGTTCACATCTTCAATAAGATATTCAAAACGTGCCTCAAGTGCAGGGTCTGACGTAAAATGGTGTATTATGTGGGAAATCGTATTAAGCGTGATCGTATTAATCGGGTTTTACTGCATTATCTTTATATTCATTTTACTTATTTTCATCGTGGGAGAGCCATGCTTTGGCACGTATGAGCCGGCTCGACCAGAGTGATACCACGGCCTCACAGAAACCCGAGTGAGTGACGTTACCCCAGCCCTAACCCTTCCCCCCCCCCCTCCCCCTCTTCCACCCTTCCCCCACTCCCACCTTAAAGCCCGGCAGCGCACTTGTGACTCTTGAGTTGCAGGTGCCCATGGGCGGCAGTAGTCATTTACCATCAGGTGACACGTCTGCTCGTTTGCCACTATATCATTAAAAAAAAATTACGCAATAGTGTCTACACGAATGACCTTCATGGTCAACTCTCAGCAATTACCTTTCACAAAATACTACTGGTAACCGCCAATGTTATTCTGGTAATCGGTACATAACTATTTCGCTTTAGAATATTACAACAGCAGGCATGCAGGTAATTCTTGTTTCAAAGCAAACACTGAACCGTAAACAGGAACACTCCAATGTAAGCTCACCTCAATTGCAAGAGCGTCCAGAGATTACTATGACCGCTGAGACCAGGATATTAGACCGTTCTGAATAATATATGTATGCATGTATATATATATGTATGTGTCGTATATGTGTGAACATAATTAAATCTGTCAATAAAATTGAAGACCACTGTAGAAGGAATATATCAGTCGCTTTTCAAATCCCATATTTTTTAAAGATAATATAACATATATTATTTACACTTAAATGAACTGCCAAAAAAGTTTATCTAGATCTAGATCTCTTCTGTTTATATACAAGTTAACAAATTTGGCCAATATATTGCGGACTACCTTTCGAGTGACATTTATAAGTAAACCAAGCTCGCTTCTAGACAGAGCTTTTAAATTTTATAACTGGTGACCCCATTGTGCCACAATCGAAACTCGATAGGTCCCAGAGTTAAAAATACCGTTACTGTGGCGCAATACGATAGTGGAAACTTCAATTGTTTTGTATTTTAAGTACACGTGTATCTACACGAACGGATAAAATAAACTGATATCAATGTCCGCAGTGTTGAATGGAAAAGTACGGCCTATTCAGAATTTAAGCTTTTCCACTAACAGTGTGGGAATTTTATTTAAAGAAATCTTTCTTAACAAATGATATCTACTCTTTATATTTTAAGAAATTAAAAACACAAAACATGTTATCCCTTTTGATATAATATAATTGATAAACGAGGTCCTATTTGAATAACTTAGAAATTATTATTTTAAGTTTTAAACATTACTTAAAAAGTATAAAACAAATATATTTACATACAGAGCTTAAATAATTGCAAACAATACAATACTTGAATAACAAAAAGGGAATACCATTTTATTTAATTCTGTTTACTCTTTGGTTGATAGTTCATTTAGTGTGGATCCTATAAGAGACCCTTCTACTGCCCTACGTCGCGTCGCTACGACGAAAAAAAAGGGATGAGCATTTATCCAGCAGTGTAACAGGGAAAGCTAAAAGTAGATATGTATAAGCAGCTATATGTAGTGGACTTATACATTTAATAAAAGTGTTCTTCTAATATCATAATAACACAATTTTAAAGGACCAAGACATGTTTAGGGAGAGCTCTAAACGGATGTCTAGAACTATCACTAAACAGTGACAAACAGTGAAAACACACTAACATGAGGAAGGGGAAATCATGCAGTTTTATGTAAAAGATCACTTCTGATATAACGCTGTCCTTGTTGTATGATGTTGTTGTTGGATGGTCTATGCATCTCTATATAGGTAACATCTTTATTTTAAGAAGCGATAGTAGCAGTGGATGCAGTAGATTAAATTTATTACAGGAACATAACACAAGGTTATATCTCTACGTGGTGCGTTTAATTTAAAACTTAAGATCATACAACTTCATAATATATATTTTTAGTCTACTACAAATATAAATATTACGTACATTTACTTTAAAAAGCATTTAATCTTCAGGCAGATTCACCATTCACAAAACCGTTTGTTGATAATACATACGTGGTTTATCCACTCAACACCTCTATCATCTCACTTGTGAATATTACCCGTAACGTAAACACTTAACGTATATCTACATATCGCTACGGAATCGCAAACAAAACAGAAAAGTTGATGGTACTCTTGGCAATGTACTTACGTGCCTAATATTCTTGACACGCGTGCGAAAATCTCCAATATATTACAGAACAGGTAAAGAGGCGCCATGAGGAAATACGACGTAAGATGAAATGTGTAAAAGTAAAATTGTTAAGATATATTTAGAACGGGCTGCACTCAGCTGGGCGAGAGCTCAGTTAACAGCAGATTGAATCATAAAGCAAGATTGACGTCATCACGTTGCTCCACTGTATCGACTTTCAGGCAAAACGTTAGCGAAAGTGCCCACAAGATAAACACACAGCTAGCCAACTATGAATTGTACATAAATAGGTTCTAGAATAATGGTTTAAATTAAATTTATGGAGACCGCCCACGGGTTTGCGTTAGAAGGGAATAAAATACTATAACATTAAACAAACTTATTCTTAGAATACCAATACATAGAAACATGAAATTATACTCTGACAACAACAAAACACCATATTTCATTTCATTTTCTTACATATTGTTGAAATCACAGTGTTAGCCTTGCCAGTTGACTGTAAAAACAGATTCCCGATGACAAATTCATAGATGGGTGACCATTTACAAAAAGCTCTTCCTCTCTAGGCATAATCACTTAAAGCCATCGGTGAACTACCACAGACAGTATGTGTGTATGTCAGTGCTCCAAATATGCTAACTATGCAATCGATAGACGGTTCGGTTAAACTCGTTAGACTTTGTGAATGGACCAGTCATTTCCTGATCATCCATATAGACAATTATAAAATTAAGCAGTACCTACTCAAAATTTCGAGCAATGTTTCGATTTTTATTAATTTCTATGGCACGATCGTTTTAATTTGTATATGCAGGCCACAACACTTTTCACAACCACTGCACTCAAAATTATTTTTTTATCAACTAAAAATTATTGATCATGACGTACGTTGTGTTTTACATATTGCGATTTTTCACCAGCATTGCGTATTTCAGGAGGACACATAAGAAAAAATAATAAGAATTCGCAAAACTATAATAATATATACTTAAGACAAGTATACAATGAAACAGGATTATTAAATGTAAAACAACTTTACGTATATTGTACATGTATAAGTATTAGTCAAGAAAATTACAACAAATTCCATCCAAACCAAGATACAGTTGCATCCTAAAGTGAGTACGTACAGCTTAAGAAACAGACGTAAAATCCAATTGACTCATTCACGAACTAACTATGGAATAGGCCAGTGGAATTAGAAAAAATGCGGATACAATTACGCACAGGTTTTAACATACTAAAACTTGTCCGCTAGTATCTCGGGAACATGGTCTTGAATTTCATCCCATTTTTGACTTTCGGAACATTGTCAAATTAACGTTTTAATGCGAAAAAGTCTCCAAAAATGAAGTTTGAGAGATATTTCAAAAAACCATATCTCCGAAAACTGCACATTTTTGGACGCCATTTTGGGGGTGTTAAATAATAATAATGCATACGCCCACTACTGAATCATAAAGTATAGGCTTTGACGAAATAATGTGTGCAAAATGAATCGATTTGGACGACGGAAACTATTTAATAAATAAATGGAATTTCTCGTTAACAAATGAATATTTTTTGATATATTTTTTTATATGTTCAAGAGCATATAAGACGTATTCTCCTAAAGTTTCACGTTCGTTGGAGATTTCATTTCGAAATTTAAAATAAATTAAAGTTTTGCAATTTTTGACCGTAATTCGTCATTATTTAAACAACTAATGGACCAAATTTAATCGAACTGGTATATAATTTTTAGGATTTCTGGATACGATAAAAAAAAGTTGAATATGCGCAATTATAATACGGTAGGAGAAAATTACAAAAAACTTAATTATTGGCGATTTTTTCGCATTAAAGCGTTCATTTGACAATGTTCCGAACGTCAAAAATGAGACGAAATTCAAAACCACGTTCCTGATATACAAATTTTACGATGTTAAAACCTGTGCGTAATTAAGTGAAAAATTAGCCCCTCTTTGTCTAATTCCACTGGCCTAAGAAAACAATATTATACGACGTAGCACAGACGTTTAATAAGTTACCAACTAACATAAAAGAAGCGGAAAGTATGTGCATATACAAAAAAAAATGAAAGAATATCTGCTAATTCAAATTCAAATTCAATATCTTTATTTCATAAATTGATCATCAATTATTCGAAATCGTCGATATAATATATAATTATCATAATAAAAATTATAGATTAACACACACAGAGTCACCGCAACAATAGTTTGCTTTGTCAAATGTAAAATTATTTTAAAAAAAAATGGATAACATAATATCACATCTGCCTGTTTCGATCTATAACCGCCCGTTTCCAAATGGTTGAGCCTTGTGAGAAGAAAAATGTATCTATCCTTAATTATGTAGACTGCCTAATATATGTATTTATTGTAATTTGTATATTGAAATATAAGGCCCTAGAGGCCAAAAATGTCTTGTTATAAAAAACTTCTTTTTAAGTGAACTTCTTTTCTTTGTAAGTGAACTTCATGTTTTTATGAGAAATAAATTCTTTAAACTGAAAACAAATGTTGTTGTAATATAGGTTTCAAGATTGTGATTTAATAAAACGTTTGGTATTCTCAATACCTACTGGACTGTGTCAAAAGCATTCAAACACGAAGTTAATTTCGTGAAGTAGTTTACAAACAAACAGGCTCGTAAACCGTCTAACATCACAAATTGTATTCATGCTTATATATTGAGCTATAAATTTAGATTTAAAACTTTAAACTGACACATCTAAAAACTTGTATTTAAAAAAATAGCATTCGATTTCATTTCATTTCATTCATTTGAATATAATATAATATGGATACGAAGCATAAATCCATTAATGTAAAACCGTAATGTTGTAAACGTAAATGTATTAGAAAATTAATCAACTATCAAGTCACAGAAGATCAAGCTTCATGCCTATAAAATATGTGAGGTTTAATCATTAGAAAAGATCCTTCCCTAAAGAAAAACATATGCACATTTTCTATTCGCATATGTTTTTTTTTTGGTAAAAATGGGTTGAATGGTATTGCTATGAGAATCGGTGTTTAATTCCTACTTTCGATGGTATTGGGTTTTTTGCGTTTTTTTTTTGCAAAGAAATCGAGTCAATAGGACTCGATTTCGTTGAGTAGACCTAAACTTTGAAACTGTGATGTATGGCTACATGGGGAACATGTTGCCATACTAACGGGCTAACCAAACTTAACATAAGCTGCCAAAATATAGGTGTCTGCCTACCTCTTTCGGAAGTAAAGATGTGATAATTATGACATAATTATTTAATAAAATATCCTTTCTATTTTCAACGTTTGATTTTCCCTAATCAAAATAAACTTCCTCTAAAACTAACAAGAGTAGCTCAACGTTTTCCCAACGTACTATAATTTGATACTACATTTCGGGTCTCTATACAAATAATAATGTAATGTAATCATTTCAAAAATATTATTTTTTAGATAGATACTTAAATCAAAGTATTTCTCGAATCACCGAAATCATTAACGTACTTTTTCGGCTGAAAAAATGTTGTTCTACCCAACAATGATACTTCTATTTAGACAATTTTATTCCACGCTGTCATATTTATTTAGTCAAGTTATAGGTACATACGGTTAATGCACCTTGGACAAATTGCTCAACAAAGGCAAGATCTATAATCGTATATGAGGAAGCCTTTGTTGTAAATTTAGTTAGAAGACCTGATTCTGACAATATATTGAAGCTTTCAAGTTGTTACAGCGTTACTTAATGCTTTGATTGTTAATATGCATATATAGAATAAAATGTGATACTTATACACATAAAAAATATCTTATTAGACGAGATAAATCACATAAATACAAAAACAAGTGTTATCTATGTTCCATAATTAAATTCTTACAAACAAGTTTATATTAAGTTTATTTAAAATCACATTCTTAAATATTTTACCGGTAAAACCGGTAAAGTACAAAAATGTTTGAATGAAACTGCACAAGCTATCTAAGATGTCTTAATTATAATAAGTGTAATAATTTACTTAATTGGATATCAAAATAAAAATATTTTAATCCTTGTTATGAAATATGCAGTAACAATTAATGTTTTAGAGACTTTCTTAACATCTTTTTCTCTGAACCCAACACATTGGAACTCGTAAGTAGGTTCTCCTATGTCTTAATCTAATTTTAATGATGATAGAAGCAGAAATGAACAAATTAAAGAATTGTGGCCACTAGTATATGCTATGTTTGGGACAATAGTTACCTTATCATTATAAAATTACAAAATTTACATACTTAGATCAAATATACCACAAATACACGATCTCCTACAAAATCGCGTCAAATAGTGGCAATAGATAGTTCCAGTCCGTATTTATTTAATATGCCATCGTAATAGAACCAGACCATACAGTAATTGTTTCTGTGAATATATGTTGTAATAGGTCTATACAAAAACTGCAATGTAGAGCGTCTATAGTTTGATACTTCCCATAATGGATTAGACTCGTGGTACGTTTCTACACTCAGGCTCATGAGAATGAAAAGTAGGTAAGTAAGGCAAATTAATTTTTTGACGTTTCAAATGCAAAGTTTCTTTCGTAACAATAATTTGTTGCGTAATAAACAATTTCACAAAGGGTCACTACAACTGACGCAGATGTTGAGCTTGTAAAACATATCTTTGATGCCTGGGAGGATGCCCATGCTTTAGGTGTTTTTTATGAAACTTAAATCATTATGGTATCAAAAACACGGCGTTGGATCTTCTCACTTAACTAATTAACAGGATTCAGAAAGTTGACATTAATGGCAATTAATGGCTTTATCCAGGGTCTGTGGTGAAAATGGGAGTTCCACAGAGTTCTATTGTCGGTCCATTTTTGTTGTTAATTTATATTAATGACTTGCCCTGACTTGACTTCAAAATTTCACGATGTAAACAGCGCTAATTCGAAAGTAATAATAATAATAACTTCACACATCTCACACACGGCCGTCTGATCCCAAACTAGGCAGAGCCTGTACTATGGTAACCAGACTGCTGATAAACATACTTATTTATTTCTAAATACTTATATTTTAGATAAATTACACCCAGACACAGAACAAATGATGGTGCTCATCACACAATTATTTGTCTTTGGTGGGAATCGAACCCACGTCCTCTGGCTTGACAGTCAGGGTCACTAACCACTAGAACAACAGGCCAGTCAAGTAGTTCACTAGTTTAACTTTAACAAGTTAGTTTTTAATGGAGAGAGGGCTAAATCATACAGATTTAGTCTAAATGTATACGATTCACTACTCCAAACGTGAAACTGATGAAAACCACTTTACTGGTTAAAGATGATGAGTTAGAACTAGTGGATACCACGAAATTCTAAGGCATTACTCTTAATTCTAAGCTTCAATATGGCCCACATATTAATAAATGATTGAATACACTCAGCTCTGCAGCATAGATATACAGTTAAAAAAATTCGTGAACTGACTGATATTGCATGTCAGTATATTTATGAAAATTGTATACTTATGAATTATTGCATTGTCATCGGTCTTTGACACGTGTGCAAAATTTGAATGAAATCTGGCCGTTTAAAGTGGGTCAAAATCGCGCACAAAGGAGTCGGTTACAAACATACAAGTGAAGCTAATATAAAGCGAGTAAAAAACAATGATATACACTCTTTTAACAAACGTCATTAACATCAAATTGCTGTACCTACCTGCCCCTAGGCTCAAAAAAATTAACGAGTCGTTTCGGGGTCAATGTAGGCGACTTAACAATAATATCAAGTTTTAAGTCTGAACAAATTTAAGACCACGGTAAAACAGCACAAACAGCTTGAAGGGCTATTACTCAATAGTGCATTATATGGAAGATAAAAATGCTTGGAATTAAATTGTTTTAAGATTTACAGACTATTTGCAATCTTTAATAAAAATGTAAAGTGAGCTTAAATGTTTCTTATCTTCCGTCTTTACGTTTTTTTTTCTTTACATTAATTTTATCTTGTTTAATTTTCAGTATTCATATTTTCATTTCACGAAACAGTGTGTGATTTAAAAGAGTGGCCGTGAGTTTGTTACCCCGATTTCTTCACACAAGTCTCAACTATATATATATATATATATATTATAGATCGGCACTGGCAAACAGCGATCTTAAATATTTGCAATACTAATAATAATAATTTTACTTTTGACAAAGGAACCTATTGATGCAATGACATTGTGTTGATCTATAATTTTTATTGTAATAAAAAGAAAGACTATTTCAAGCAACTTCATTAAAAAGTAAACCTTGACTTTGATCTATCTACCTCATTCAATTATACTATTCTTTTCTATACTACCATATTCTTTTACATGTACTAGCAACCCGCCCGCCCGGCTTCGCATGGGTAGCAGAGAGATCTTCAACAATCATCAACATATTTCAATAAATAAACACAAAATCTTAACAAATTATACACCTAAACCTTGCTTATGAATCACTCTCTCTATTAGTGAAAACCGCATGAAAAAACAGTTCAGTAGTTTTTCAGTTCTTCGTGAACAGACAGACATACAAACGCGGCGGTGTACTTTGTTTTATAATATGTAGTGATAAGTTAAAATTAAATACTGTCGTAGTCATATTGAGCTATGTTTTTCTTTTCAACGTTGGTATGTCATTGTCTTGGTAGTAGTCAGAATATGGTTTTAGGAAAAGAAAAGTCTGAAATATTACCCAGTGTCGGGATATTTGGACAAAACTGAAACTACTTTTTTTCGTGGAATTAACACATTTATTGAAATCTCGTCAGGATAGTATCGTAAATCGTAAGTAATCGCTAAACTTGCGAACGGTTCAACGGATTTCGCTATATTTTTCTTTAAAACGTTAGTAACAGTGCGAATGACGTTTTTAGGGCAAAAAAAATGCTTATTGGTCCGGAAAATGGAAAAAACTAGAGGTACCTACTTTTTTTCATGTAATTCGAAAAAAAATTGAATTTTCATAGGGCATCCTCTGTCGGCTCAGCTTATATTGAATAAAACTTAATACATAACTGTCGTAGATAAAACCACAGAGCACGATACGCCATCGCTCGGCCGGCCTATAGAAAACTTTGCTCAAGTGGGTATATGGATACACCAATCTGTAAATAAAGCGCAGCGGATTTGTTTACATTTAAGCCTTTTTTAAGTAGTGTTTACACGTGGTGATAGCATTACCAAAATCTACTATTGTAGCATAAAAATCGATAAAAAGCCTTACTATAGTCATTTTATAAAATAATGGTCGCTTTCAAGCTTTAACTTCCTAAGAGCGTTTCCACATTATCCGATCCGATATCGGTATCGGGCACTGATAACCGATAGCCGATATGCGCTAGCATGTGATATCTTCGCATATTTTCGATAAAATCGTTTTGATTCGGCCATTTTCTCGAGCTTTGTGCTGGCACTTCGTTATGGCATATTATAATTGAAAACTTTATTTGCTGTATCTATTATATTTCAGACGCAAAAGAAAGATCTGTCTACAGACAGTATTGGATACAACCCATTATTTCATTATTGCTTAAAAATAAGCAAATAATCGAATGTGGATATTCCCGTGAGTTTTATCCCACAAGTATGAACTGGATTCCACCAGTTCAAGTAATGCAATTAAGTATGTCGTATTAAAATGATGAAGACGCCACACAGAGACAATTTAAATACACGTATGGCACACATACAAACATTAACGTTTGACAGCCCACGGGTCTGATGGTGCCGCCAATATATTGTCCGATCTGGTTATCCGATTTCGGAGCGAATGTGAAAGGTACATATTTCCTAGATTTTACTTCTAAGAGTTTGTAATAGATATCTAGATAAATCTTTAACTAGGGAACACTTATTTTTAGTATCTACGTGTTCTATTGCACTAGATGATTATCTTAATTTATCATGGACAAACTAATTACTTCATTCTATGTCTCAGATCTCAGCTTCTACTTTCCAAACACAAAAAACAGTAACAAATTAATTCCTTAGAAATAGATTATTAATAGTACCATAATGCTTCACAATTGTGCATCTTGATGAGGAACACAGGCTTGGCAATGTGGGGTTCAGGGAAAGAGTGGTGATATAGTCAAAATAGAACATTCATCTATGTATGTAATATCTAAAATTAATTTTCAGGTAGATCGAGGGTCCGCACCGTCCGCACGGATGGTCGACCGTCCGCTATGGCTTACTGTACAGTACTGAATGAATACTGATATATATTTCAGATTTACAAGTGCGAGTACAAAGGCAAATGTCTTATCTTATTGCTAAGTGAGTTATGAAACATGTTTATTCGTCGCGTTACGTATATTCACAATCTGTTATTCATTAGGCAGTCACTTTAACTCTTGCATTCTTTTTTTTTTTCATTTTATCCCATACTTCCGAGAATCAAAACCTACTTTTAAATTTGGAACTCTACATCCTACACTATAATGTCTTTTGCGTGACAGGAGTCAGTAGTCATTGTGATACACTAAAGAGGCTGATACACCATAATAATAACTACATTTCATAGCGGGAATATCAAATGTTATATAATAAGTAATATTTTGTTTTAAATTTCACACTGCGACTTTTTTATGAGTTCAATCTATACGAGATATCAATAAACGAACACAGATTGGCCCGATCGTCATAAGATTATATACTACGAGTATAAGCATTACATGTTTATCATTTACTTTGAGTACGACTTTATTTAGGCTGTTGGAAGACTGTTTTTTTTTTATTTACACGCTTTTATGGAACTACGAGAGCACCATCTCATGTCAATCTGAATAATTTGAAGCTAACGTTAACGCAGGTGAATATGTTAAAAACTCGCTCGCGGTACTATAAGCACATTTGTAAAACTCCAATTTGAGATAAAATCTTAATACAAGAAATATCTATAGCAAGAAGAGACGACGAACAGTCTCAATACGTTTCAATTCAGTGTGAATGCATGGGACGTTAGACAGCTTTCTCGTGTTTTTCTTCAAGCTTTTAATAATGTAAACTGTCATAGCGATCAATTACTTTCTAAAATGGTGCGGCCACATTTTTCGTAGCTTTTTGACGAATTGATGCAAGGTGTTTTAAACAAAAAGTTTCACCTGACCTGTTGTGACCTACGACTGACTGTGACTTTTAATATTCAAAGTGAAAACTATTTGCAAGATTTGTTAATTGTGTTTACGTTGGTTGTTGATCATTTAAACCTGCGTCGACAAGACCTGCATCTGTTTAAACGAAGATTTCTGATCTTTTTAGTTTCAGTACTATTACATCTACCTATATAAATAAAAATGAATCGCCAAATGTGTTGCTAAGCGCAAAACTCGAGAATGGCTCAGCACAAGGAAGGTTCTTATGGAGAGAAACAATTTAAAAATTGTGAGGAAAATAGTAAAAACAACACTTCTTTTCCTATACAAACCACAGAGCAAATAATAATTAAAACACATGTCCCCAGCTGTCAAACATTTGATGTCAATTACTAACTTTTGACAGAACGAAGTCTGTCGGGGCAGCTAGTTAAAAATAAAATGCAGTCGATTACTTTTAATTGGAAACCAATTAATTATTCCACGTTTTACGCTTACTTTGGTACATTAACCCGGGATTTGAAAGCCTATAGTTTAAACCATTATATTCTCGTTGACTTTGTATAAGTGTTAAAAATTTCAAAGAAATTGTACGTCTGGGAGTGAATGAAAACAGATTCAAATATAGAGAAACAGAAAAGGATAAAGAGAGGTAAGTTAATATAAAGTGTGTAATAAATTACAAACGATTGTACATATGCCTCAGGCCGGTCTTAGTCTTACACACACATATCATGCAATGATTGATGCTATACAAACAACGAACGTTTTATTTTGACTACTATGACTTCATAGCTACATCCCATGAGATGTTTTTATCAAATTAAATCTACTTTATTGATTTCAATTTTTCCGGTCGGTTGAGATTTTTCGTACGTTTATTTATTTCTGGCTTACTTTTATCCGCGGCACCCGCATAGATCTTCCTGCCCGTAAGCCTATCCAGTACCTATGTGCTAAATTTAATCCAAATCCGATCAGCATTAAGGGTGTTATTAAATTGATTTCTAACTTCGATAGAAAAAAAGTTTATCTCAAATTATCCAATTATCCGGGCAACTTTTCCGTTTTTTCTTTCCTTAACAACCTTGTTCGGACTATTACAAACATTTAAAAAAATAATAGCCAAATTGGTGGAGTGCTTTTAAATGATGCGCTTACGAATGAATAGTATTTATGTTTTACTTCACTACATATTATAAAACAAAGTCCCCCGCCGTGTCTGTCTGTCTGTCTGTTCGCGATAAACTGAAAAACTACTGAACGGATTTTCATGCGGTTTCCACTAATAGACAGAGTGAGTTTAGGTGTATAATTAGTACCCGTGCGAAGCCGGGCGGGTTGCTAGTATATTGATGTATATTTTATTAGACGTGAGAATGTATATACAAAAACAGTACAATGGGCAGCGTTGTCGCTTAGTGCGATTTGAACCAGGCCTCTCTACAACTCTATACCTATGTATAATGTTTGCTACTTTATACACAGGCATATACCCAGCACGCTTTCCCTCGGGCAAACGGTTAACAAAGCACACGAACGTTGGGAATACCTTCAACCGGTATAAAATTTGCATCTCCTCTACGTTCGACAGCACTTAAATACACCAAGAGGCAAACCCAGATGCGGTTTATGGACCTGTACTTCTTGAGCCTATATAGTTCTGATTAAATAAGGGAGGTTTAATCTATTTAAAATAATGGGAGGTAGAGTAATTTACTAACAGTAATTTACTATAGATTGCAGCTGGGCTGTAGGGGCCCCCAGCTCAATAACGGTGGCTAATTTTTTTTTTTTTTTTTTTTTTTTATGGTATAGGGGGCAAACGAGCAGACGGGTCACCTGATGGTAAATGACTACCGCTGCCCATGGGCACCTGCAACTCGAGAGTCACAAGTGCGTTGCCGCCCTTTAAGGTGGGAGTAGGAGAAGAGGGGGAGGGGTATGAGGGGGGAGAGGGGAAGGACGGAAATAAGGGAAATAATAAGGGAAAGGGAAGGGTTAGGGCCTCCGGTAACCTCACTCACGCGGCGAAATGCAATGCAAGCATTGCTTCACGGCCGGTTTTCTGTGAGGCCGTGGTAACGAGCGGAGTCGAGCCGGCCCATACGTGCCGAAGCATGGCTCTCCCACATAAAAATGATGCAATTGTGTTGTTGTGTTGTTTATAGATTCAGATACCTGCTTCCCACTAGGTTCTTTTGCATATTTGGCAACTAAGTTGTATAAAACAGCACCTACTGACTGAGAGACAGTACAAAACTATAAAGGTATGTTTGAACACGAAATTTGTACACGAATTCCTTAGGTAGAGGTACATAATGAACGAAGGTGAAAGTTAATGGCTAACTCACACAGGTGATATTTGTCATCGCAACAAAATTGCTAAATTTCTATCACTGTCACTCTAATAACGTGAGCAAACGAAGGGTGATATTCGCCAAACTTTAAAATCCCACTAATATTATAAATGTGAAAGTTTGTATGGATGGATGGATGAATGAATGGATGTTTGTTACTCTTTCACCACAAAACCACTTAACCGATTGCGATGAAACTTGGTATGTAGATACCTATAGACCTGGGTTAATGCATAGGCTACTTTTTTTCCCGATATTCCAATGGGATCGGGACTTTCGCGGGTGAAACTGGCGAAGCGCTGCTAGTATTCCATAATTAATGGTGTGGCGTGTGCGCGCCTATTAAACACAATTATAGTTTTGTCATGCGCTTACTCATGTGCCATCGGAATATAGTGTCATCTGACTGCCACGTTGTTGACATGCCTACATCTTCGTATCTACTGCCTATAAAAGAGCGTCGAAATAGTGACAGTAATAATAGGCACTCATGTCATGTAGTTCTAAGGAGGGATTTTTATTATTAGGATTATTTCCAGGTAGGATAAGAAGTAGTAAAATATCCGTGTATGCAATAAGAATATCGTGGTATACACGGGTAAAAATCGTAAATATAGGCATCTGCGCTAATGTATTCATTCACTAGAGAAAAGCACAGGAGTTATATATGCCTTAGAGAAGAACAATAAAACATTGGTAACCTTGTGTACAATCAGTAGGTATATTATATAAAATAACATTGGGCCACGTAATACATTATTTACGCTTCAAAGCAACCAAATTGCTTAAATAACAACCGATCAACGCGTCATGAATCACGTAGTTTATTTAAGGGTAATAAAAGTTTTTTAAAAACCATATGAATATTCATATATTATATTATGTACGAGTATGAGTATAATTTTCTGACTACAAGTCATTTTTTGTCAATATTATCAGCGTGCAGCGATGTGGAAAACACAAAAAAAAACTAAACTACCACTTACAAAGAAAAAGTGACGTGTGTCTAGTTTAATAAACGCGATGTTGCAATAATAGTAGTACACGATTGAATTATTGTTCATACAATTTTGTTTTAAATAAATTCATCTTCAATTTGACATGAGCTTCACTTGGCCTTTCTTTTGATCCAGTCATTTTTGTCACTCGAGGGCATTTCTCGTTATCATACTTTTCATTTCAAGAAGCTCCTCGAGCCGATCCTCCTTGCTATTACACCCTCCATAGCGCAATCTAATTCTGTATAGACTTATACGAGGTAGAACATGAGGAGGAGGCCCTACTCCCCCTCCCCTCTATATTTTATACACACGTTACTATACTGTACATACTTACTGAAAGTTATATATATTATACAAAATACCGCTATATTTAACTAAAATGGCAATGTCAAGTGGTCTCGTTAGTCTCGAGGCATGAATGAGGTCCTATAGCCATGGCAGCATGAAGGCTAGAAGAATGCCCGGTAATAGCCTCGCCCCTATTAAGGAAGCAAAGCGAGAAGAGATGTTGGAATGTGTGAGATAATGTGGAATTGAAACTTCATATTATTTTTATTTATAACTATTTCATTTTATGTTTTTAGCCAAAAATTTAGGGTCGCGGGTTAGTATAGTGAATTAACTATCAATTATTTTATTACATTACACGAATATTTCATTACATTATTGCATAAATTATATTCCAACAGTTCAAAATTAAATCATTTGCACAGAAGATTTAAAGAATGAAGTTTTAACAAGCAACAGATGATGCCCGATGATGATGATGCATTATATTATATCACACCACAGCAACACGCTGAGAATCCACCCTTTTTTAGACCTGGTAACAAATAGCTTATAATTTTAAAAGGTTATGTACTTTTTTCATATTGTTATAAAATACAACAGAAGTATATTAGTTTGTCCTGTAGCATACTGTCATTGCAACATTACATAAAAACAAACAACACAAAAAATGCCTAATTGACAATAGTTCACCTTGAATGAGGAAGTCATTACCCAAACAAATGCCCATTTTAACAGTTACTTCTTAGACGGTTTAAAAAATTAGAAGAACGCCTGGAAAATTTTATGTTATAATTTAATAATTATAACAAGCAGGATAACAATAAAAAATAAAATAAACAAATTTCTTAAATAGGTAATTTGTTTTATTTCGATGACCAATACTAGTTGAACTGTCATTGTACAGACTTGTCGTACCATGACAGATCAGTGATGAGTGAAAGTTGAAGAGTTTTTTATTAAATTGTTTGTTTGTTTAAACGCGCTTGTTAAACTACTAGTTGGATTAAAAAAATGTTTTTGTACTGGACAGGGTATTCATTCATTGAGGAAGGCTATGTAACATCAGGCTACAACCCTTAAGAGCGGAGCAATGACTATAAACGCAGGTAAAACTGCGGGGAACGACTAGTAAATAATATTTTCAGTTGATTCACCCAACACCTCATCTATGAATAATTATTCGCGTTTCGCGCGCGGTTTCACAGACGAGAACACAATGGCGGGTAACTAATTATGGTGAAATTATAATTAGAACCGATTTAAAGGAGGATGCCCATTCATGGTTTCACTTTTAGATGTACGCGTCATTATTTCAAATGTTAAAAAATAATATTTTATAGATTTTAATGTGACCTTTCGACGCTGAATCTCTTCTATAGAACTTGGGATTTGAAATTAAATCTTATAAGGACTTAAACTTGAATCAATGACCGTTTCCATTTTAAGTTAAATGTTGCCATTATATAAAATAAACTATTAATGGTTCAATGCAAATAAACATCGTTTTAAAATAAAATGTTTACATAACAATATACGTGATAATAATTCGTAATGTCACATTAAAATAAATTGCAGTTTAGTGATCTTATTATTTTGTGTAGGTAGACGTAGTTTATTTAGTGAAGTTGTGTATGTTCAGTGTTAGTTTTACCTTAATTTATAAATGGTATCCCTTTCAAAAACATGATGCCACAAACAGTATTAAAAAGAAAATTCTAACGTCAGTGTCACAATATGTTCTTGTTGTTGTTATCGTACTAATCGCGCTCACATTTAATTACTGATTTTAGAATAGGATGAAGCTTAATAAACAAGTTTCACCCAGTCATCACTAATATTCCAGAAGCTTTCGAATATGTGGAAATAGCTGAGATGAGGCTAAACTTACCGAATCTTCGATCTTATTTCATTAAAGATAATAATCTAAATAGACAACGGACAACATTTGTGATGAGTGATGATTACAACTCTATTTTAAATCACTTTCTACAGTTAACTCTTAGCGAATTAAAAACGTTTGCCTTAGGTACCTACCAATTGAAGCAGGCTAGGTCATATTATGGTGAGCATATCTGACAAAATGGATTGTGTCAAGTGGAGGTAAGCGAAAATATTGAAGATCTCCCTCATTCCTTTCCCAGACGCGCCTGCCATTTTCTAAGACGATATTTTTGACGAATATGTAGGTATATGATGAAATTGATTAAATATATTTTGTAATTAAATGAGGTTTTTATGTCATTTCAATAAATCATTTTTTTGTTTAAAAACATCCGTTTTCCAACCGAAACTGCTAACATTTCATTTAATCTCTCCAGCTAAGAGTGCTTGGCGAGGGTCTGAACCTGTGACCCCTCACCCTCAAGTACGAAGCCTTAAACACTAGGCTACTGGCAGACGCTACTTTTAATGTATTTTCTATGTATTACTTACACCAATATTATAACAATTCATCCCTTCAATATCGCTGTAATCATAGTTTTTCTTTTTTAACATAATATTGTCATTTAATTTCTCAATAATCCCAAGTGCTGTTACAATATACGTTTATATTTCAGATAATATTCAATGCAGGCTTAATAATGCAGTTTATACATATTTGACACAGCAAAAAAAAAGTGTGAAACCGATTTTCATACTGAAATGGGCATTCTGCTTTACTTTTTACAAGATTGAGCTGAAATTTGGAATCCTCATGTAACTTCTGGGGACAATACAATAATATGGTATCATGGAAGCGGTCTCATACTGGATCTGGAAGGTGGCCATAGAAACTTCTCATCTACTCTACATAACTCTATCGTGCTTGGGCTGGTTGGATTGGTCTTAACAAGTTTTATAGACCTAGATGGTTTCCATGGTCTGATGGATAGATCCAGGAGGTAGAAAAAGGAACTTTTCACCTAGTCAACGTAACTCCTTCGTGTTTGGGCTCGATGTAATTGTCTTAACTTGTACGATGGACCTAGATGGTGTCCTACGATAGTAAGTCAAATGAATGGATTCGGGAATAAAGCATAAGAACACTTTATCAACTCATAACTCAATGGTGTTTGTTCTCGTTGGATTTTTCTAAACGAGTACCTTGGTAAACCTTGATGCTGCCTAGGGTCTAATAGATGGTTTCGTTAAATCGACAAACAATGCAGGATTTGTAATAACTATACGTTGCCAGAAATCGAGAGATTAAAACGTTCTAACTAAAAACATATTTATATAAAAAAATCACTTTCAATAAATGAATTTCCATTATGGGGATCACTTTAATACAATTAATTGAAATGGTTTAATATGGTTTATTGAAAAAATATGTTGAAGCTGAATCAAGCTGAAGAAGTTGAATAACATGTTATTATAGGTACACAAGAATGTCGTGGCAGATTGATGTTCATATTAAATTTGTCAAATTGAAAGCGTTTACAATTTAATTTTTAACATATTATTATGCTTATTATGTGACCTTTCTGTTTTTAAAGTTCTACAATGGAACCCTAAACGCATGCAGGAGATTCGGTAATAGACATTTGGACGGAATGGACAGTGTTGAACTACCATTATAATACGTACCAGCAGTTCCCGCGCGGTTCATATATTTTGGCAATTCATATATTTTGCACGGAACCTTAATCCTTTTTCAAAATAAAAGTAACCTAAGTTACTCCTTATAAAAAACTGATTTTTAGGCATAGGTATCCTGCACATTACTGTATGAGCTTTAAAAAAAACTATTATGTTGACGTTACAAACAGGCACTTCAATTTTAGTTATTTAGATTGATAAATAATTTGTTGCTAGAATAAATAATATTATGTTATTGATGACGTTCAAGAACATGGAGATAGTAGTCAAACACTACATATACCTACTGATACAGTAGTCAAACTTTTTGTTAATAAATCAAAGAAACGGTAAGAAAACTATCCAATTTTGCTGGAAATAGCTCGACTTGAAGTCATAATAGTTTTGCCAAAACGAGTGTAGTATGATAGTTTAGTATTAGATACATTAATTACACATTGTCGTATACAACAATAATGAACGAATTTGAACAATATAATATAATCATAATATTACTACAACTCAACATAATATTATTTATATTAACGAATCACCGAAATTGGTCATATGTTAATACTAGCTGCCCCGACAGACTTCGTGCTGTCAAAAGTTATTGATTGACGATTGACATGTGTTTTAATTATTATTTACTCTGTGGTTTGTATTGGAAAAGAAGTGTTGTTTTTACTATTTTCCTTGAACTATTTACGTTTTTTTTCTCCATAAGAACCTTCCTTGTGCCTTAACGAAAATATAAAAAAAAATTGCCGCTTAGCAACACATTTTAATTTTTATAGATTATCCTGAACATAATTACATAGATTAGGTGTTCATTTATCGCATAGCAAATCATTATCTTTAAAGAGTATTATTTATTTAAAAAAAAAGTGTTAATTTAAAAAAGGTTTTTTTTCAGTATCAAAAAAATCTATAGGTTATTAATTACAGCAGTCAGTACCTACGTTGATGTGTTTAAGATATTAATGTTATTATTCTCTTACACATGCCTACACAAGTTATAAACATGTCGTGTACTAACTAGTCGTACCTTCAGAAATTCATTTAATATACCTATATTTATTTATTTTTATTTAATGAATTTATGAACTTTTCTAAATTTAATTTTAATCTAAATATTACAGACAATGTTATTAACATGACCTTTGTACAGACTTAACAAATATTGGGAGACAGGAACCCAAACTAAGTCGAGACCTGTGATATGAGCCCTCCTGGCATCCTCATCTCACTTTATTGAACATTTAATTATCATACACGTATTACCCTCTCTGCAAAACTATCAGATAAAGTATAAAATAAATGCTATCCAAAATATATAATAAATTAAATACCTTGATTATACGCTTTTTAAAGTTTATGATAAATAACAAATTCGTTTAAATGTTTATTTTTATTTCCTCTTCAAATTGGAGCATAAATCGCTGTAATTAAGGGCAACTTTAGAAGACAAGGGGCGGTAGCAAAAATATTTTTTTCCGTAGAATGCAGTAACGAGCCGACTTGAGCGGATATCATTTCGCGACCACCCAGCTCTCACGCCAACTACTAATGAACGGAGGAGAAATGGTTCTGTATTAATTTTATATTATAACATTAAACCTTTAAGACCAAGTATATTTTATATTCACGACCCATATACTAACCAAAATCGCTGAAAGGGTAGCAGATATATTATGTAATGTCATCTATATTACGTACGCGCATTTCAGCAACTAATTTTATATATATACACAATTTTTACTTTAGTTTCATTTGGCGCTACGCGGTGAATGACCTTCAACGTTCGGCGCCGTCGAAGCAGCTGATTGCATAAATGTTGTTCAATTAATTGCATTGCAGTTTTTGGCCGTATGGGGTATTTATAAATTTGTTTTTTGGTAAAATGTTTTGTTAACCAAAAACAAATAATACTTACTATAAAAAAAATTATGAATTTTCCGGCAGAAAATTCCAATGGTTTTTGACTCAGAATGATGGTCTGAATTCTATTTCAATTATATATATATATATATATATTATATTTCAACTATTTCAATATTCGGTATATACATATACACACGCATCTATATATGTACATATATGTATCTGAGCGTGACGGACACACGAGGTCAGTGCTTTTATCCTATAGAAACCAAAAGTTCACATCGTGCCTAAAGAAGAACAACAGAAATAAGTTTTAAATTTAACCAAAGTAAACCCGTATAAGATATGTCACAAAATACTTAATAAAACGTTATGTCATGTCCTTGCATCATGTCGTAGTATCGAGAGCAGGACAAGCGCATGCAGAATAATATATGAGAACTCGATCTTTCTACCAACATATACCTACCTATATCGCAGCTGTATCTCGTTAGATGTTTCCTACAATATTAAATAAACATCTGTTATATCTGTGAATATCTGTTATAAGAAACAGCAGAAAACTACGTTAAAAGATTTTTATTAGTCTCAAGGCCATCATATATATGCAATAAAAATCAATAAAAATTCTACAATCGCAGTTCGCTACCGTTAATTGTAGTATCATTTTCCACAAAAGATATGTTATGGTTATTCGTGGAATATGTTATTGCTCTATAGACTTGTTAATTAACCTTGTGATGATGAAATTTAATGTTATATATTTGCTTTTAAGGGGTGCTGTAGTCAAATATTAATCATAAAAAATTAATTAGTGTTTACTTTCATGTTTACGATTCTATGTCCAAAGTTATCTTAAAAAGAATAGCAAAATAAAAAATGACATCAAAGAACCGTTTTTCAACATTAATTTAACGCAAAATTGTATGGTAATAAATTGTAAAAAAATAAACTATAATTATTAATAAATAAATTATAACTATAAGTTATAAATAAAGAAATATAATATAAATAAATAAATTTAATTATTCAACTATATTAAACAGTTTTATTGTTTTACGAAAACTTCCCAAAGATTATTTTATGACTTGTTATGCCCTTGTTTTTACCTAGTCTAATACTGCTTTTATCTTTTAACTACAACGCCAGAAGAATCTAAGTTAGTTAGTTAATCAGTTAACTAGAACCCAGTTCTAAGTATTTATTTAAATTGTGAAAACTTGCATAACTTAAGTTGAAACAAATATAGAAACAATATAATTATAATTTATTTAACATAAAATTGTGACTAAGAGCTTCGTTCAAAGGTTCTTTTTAAATATTATATGACTGAGAAAGACGTAAATATTTTCAGGAAATTGTTTACGATTTTATTAGCACAAGCAAAGCAATAATACAATTACTGAGAAAAGTCGTGTCAGTAAATAGCTTCTAATATGATTGGCCTAAGAAGTATCTTTCGTATATGTAACGTGACAGTCATTACAATACGGTATTTGACTGTTGACTCAAATCTGTTACTCTTTATTAAATGTCAAAACGGTAGGTGTAAAAAGTTTAATAGAAATGTGTATGAAATAACGACTTTGACGTCATACTTGTAGTTATTGTCAAATTATTTTCTTTTAAAGTTTGGGTTTACATTAAAAAATAATAACAATCGCGAAAAAACAACGATTCAATTTTTTTAAATTCTCATCTCTCTTAGGTCATGAAGACTATGAATTAATTTATTTTAACATAGGCACCACCCCATTTATTTTGTTTGTTATTAAAACAGAAAAAAAATTATTAAAATAAAAGACAAAAAAGTCCCAAAAAAAAACAAATGGGATTTTGTTTTACCAAATAATAAAGTTAAAGTTAGTTAAGTTTTAAGTTTTTTCATGTTATTTATTAAGGCGGAAACATACTGCTTCTCACCCTGTGATGAAGGGCGAAGCCGTGATTTTTCAATGTTGTCCAGAAACACAGTGTCAGTGTATACATATACAATACACGAGCACAACACACTAATACCTAATGAACTCTAAAATTTAC
Organism: Euplagia quadripunctaria; assembly: GCA_963859945.1. Taxonomy (NCBI): domain Eukaryota; kingdom Metazoa; phylum Arthropoda; class Insecta; order Lepidoptera; family Erebidae; genus Euplagia; species Euplagia quadripunctaria. Next base: position 10,359,452 of record OY982565.1, on the reverse strand, counting down.
TGGACAACTCTGCCTCAAGTCACTTGCGATGGTACACACATACCATTCAGTGACAAGGTCAAAAATTTTAGGATTTACATTGACCATACCTTATCCTGGGGTCCTCAGCTGCAAGTGCTGAGTTGCAAAAAGTTTGCCGCTGCAGGTTACTTGCGCCGTCTTCGCAGTTTTCTTCCTACCACCACTAAGATTGCGTTTGCACAATCCCTTCTTTTTCCTATTCTTGATTATGCTGATGTCAGTTATTTAGGTCTTACTGAAGACCAATTGAATAAGCTTGAGAGACTCCAAAATCTCTGTATAAGATTCATATTTTGGACTACGCAAATATGATCATGTTTCTGATTATCGAAAAAAGCTCAAGTGGTTAGCTATACGCCTTCGCCGGAATGCACATATTTTCTCACTTTTATATAGCATTCTATTTAATCCTCAACTCCTACTTACCTAAAAAAACGGTTCAGTTTTTTACATGACACTCATCCTAGATCTTTGAGATCGTCGGAGGACCTGATATTAAAACTACCTGGACATTCTACGAAATTCGTCGACAATTCGTTCTCTGTCGAAGTCGTTCGGTTATGGAATACCCTACCTTTGACCATAAGACGTGTGCTTTTAAGAAACTGGTAAAGGAGCATTACCTGGGTGATATCAACATTACATAATTAAACATAACATAATTCCTTATTTGCCTTTTTATCTGAGTCAATATAGTACAGTATCCTATATTTGCATGATTTATTTGTGTATCGTTATACCTATATTTGCTTATGTATTTATTTGTCCATTGCTCTCTTATATGTATATTCTTCTACTATAAGTAACTTATCTTTATTTAACTTGCCTGTAAGAGATTGCCTCAGTGCGATAAGGCCGCCAATGGTATAAGCCACCCAACCTTGCTGTGCTCATACTACTACATCCTTCAAATTATTTTGGTGGACAATAAAGAGATGTATTCTTATTATTATTATAATACCAGGTAAGCGGCACGTAGAGCATGCCACGCTGAAATTGGCAATACCATGAATTTGTAAAAGATAATAAAGAATGCATTTGCTGAAGTTAATGCCTTAACATTTATGTAAATCCTTATTTGGGGCGCTTTTTTGTTTCCATTCCGCTCAAAACTTATGATTAAATTAAGTACTTAGTCCGTCACAAATTAGAAAGAAATACATTAGCAAGAAATCGAAAAGTTCCGCTAATTTAAGAAGGAATTAAGCCGAATTTACCGTATCACAAAACTGGCGCTTATATAAGTATACATATTGTGTACGGCTTTCTGAATACCTTACTGTAGGTTCAATGCTTGAGTGTGATTGGAAATCTACGTTTATGTTTGGAGACGTCACAGCCACGCTCGGTTTGCGAAACGAATAAGTTTTAAGAGATACTGGGAGCTAAGCTCAAGATCCGTGTTGCTATTTTCCGAAACAAATTTGTGGATTATCAAGGTTTCATCTTTTAAAATACAATATTATTATTTTCATTAAATCAGATTTTAATTTTTACTAACTATAATCGGAAAATGTTATTGAAATCTGCACATTTTAATTTTTCTTTGATAGAGCACAGTACAATCTATTGTGATTTAAACATTCATAATGTCGAGTTTTTAGGTATCCACATTGACGCGTTATTAAACTGGAAGGTAGAAACAGCATCTATAATAAAAGCGATTAGTTCTGCATGCTACGCAATCAGATCCCTGAGAGAAGAACTCAACTTGGCACAACTTAGAATGGTATACTTTGCATTGGTTGAGTCTAAGCTTAGATATAGCATTGAATTCGGGGGTAATAGTTATAAATATAACACAAAAAAGGGCCATCAGGACAATGCTCCGACTGCTGAGTCCACTTTGATAGCCAAAAAATATTAACGGTTCCATGCCTTTATATTCTAATGCTACTGACAAAACTGATTAAGAATTTGCCTAAATTTGAAACTATTTAAGAAAGACACACACACAGACAGACACAGGTTAGAGAACGTACTCGTAGGAAAGACTTACCGGCTACGATTCAAACGAAACTGCAGTTTATTTATATAATAAACTGCCAATAGAATTTAATACCATAACATATTTGTTGGAGAAGTGCTATTATAGTATAGATGAGTTCATTAATGATACACATAGCAATAATTAAAAAGCTATGACACAGAAATTTGCATTTAAAAATTATTGATAAGTTATGAGTGTATTTAGGACATGGAATTAGATGATATAATATGGAATTATAGTTATAACATTTAATATGTGATTATTTGTAATTTAATTAATTTATTGGATTGTGTGCTAGTGACATTAGATTTTTTGTGATTGTAACTAATTCTATGTATTCCTGATTTGTATTTAATTGCATGTATTCGTTTCAACACAAATATTTTTATTTATAATAAAAATAATTATAACAATAAATTACTTATGACATATCTCTAAAACAGAGATGTGTCTGTGACGTAATACTTTACTTAGGTAAATATAATAAATTGACTGTTACTATTAGTAAGATAACGGACTCATGAAGAATTATTAGAAAATGTACCAAATTATAAAATAGATTTCGAAATATTTTCTCACAAATCTATATATATCAGTAAAATGTTATTCTTTCCTACGAATATTATGTAGAACACCCGTTTTGTACAATTGTAGTACAAATTTTTACAAAAAAAAATATAATCAAATATGACATTTTATAATAACTCATACTTTAAGAAGTAAAGGTTGAAGTTAGGAAAAGGGGAAAGCTGGTCCGTGTGTCTTAATAAAAGGTGCTCTAGGATACCTCCTATTTTAGGCGCAGTATGGCACACCGTGTGGTTTTAGTCGGTCCGATTCCGACACACCACCCCACCGAAAACCCCGATGGGGTGACGGCCCGAGGAGGTTTCTACACGCACAAAAAGAAGGGAACTACCTACTCCTTAATCATTTGGAGCTCTTTCTTTTCTGGAAGCGTTTGGTTAATTGAATTACTCCTGACGCGTTGGACCACTACGAGCTTTACTTATACTTACCTTCAGTTTTCACTACATCTTACTTATTTTATAAATGGTAAGAGTAACTGACACCGTGTTAAATGGTAGTCCTATCAACAAATCAATAGGAACATACTGTTTATGTTTACACAAGGGCTATCTCACTTAAAAAACGTTCTTAAAACAGTATACTTTTAAAGTATAATATCTAAGTATAATAATGTGACTCTTCATTGTACAGTAGAATGTTTCAAATTCATATTCAGCATCAAGGCAATCTCTTACAGACAGAACTATAGAACCGAGAAAAATCATTCCGACCTTATTTCGAACGTACTGGGTTATTTTTTTATGTCATGGTTATACAGACTAATTTTTCATATGTACATATGAGTAGTGTCTTTGTACAATGTGATTTTATTACACGATTTTTTAGGGTTCCGTACCTCGAAAGGAAAAAACGGAACCCTTATAGGATCACTTTGTTGTCCGTCCGTCCGTGGGTCTGTCTGTCTGTCAAGACCCTTTTTCTCAGGAACGCGTGGAGGTATCAAGCTGATATTTATATCAAATACTTTAGTCTACTGTCCTTTAGAGCTGTGAAAAAATCAAACTTCTAAGCCAACGCAATCAAAAGATACAGCCGTTTATGCCGCAAATTTCCGCAAATTTTCGACACTCGGAAGGGAATCAAAACCTACAGGGTACTTCCCGTGAACTCAGAATCTTGAAATTTGGTACGAAGCAACGTCTTATAGTACAGATAAAGGAAAAATTGCGAAAACCGTATATTTTTAGTTACATCATATAATAAAAATATTTTACGGAACCCTCGGTGCGCGAGTCCGACTCGCACTTGGCCGGTTTTTTCAATCTTTTAATCAATTGGAAGAGCATAAGCACTAGTTAACATAAAGTTGTATGTGAAACTATTCATACCGTGAACACGTTCACAGACGTTGTAATACTAACTAATCTACTGCCTAACAGACATAAACCGGTAAATATGAGCAGTTGCTGATCTACGAGATATTTATACAAGTATTATAAACACCTACTAGAACTATGACCTTAGTGCACTATTTTTCACAATTTATAACGAACTACAAACATAAAGGTCATATCGAAAAGTTTTTCGGCAACAGAAATAGAATATTTCAAAATTAAGCTCGACCGGTAGAGGTAGCATGGTATCCGCAAAATTATTTTCGATATCCAGGGGATTACAAGGATATAGACGTGAGGGAAGCTAGCACCTGATATAGGGTAGCCGTTCTCACATGAAGGCACCCGATATGTACTCATCTATACCATATCCGATGATAATCCTCGCATAAACAGAATACCGATTTTAGGCCGGCTATATTATTCTGCTTTGAACTTCTACACGGACATGTCTAAAAAGTTTTGCCTAAACAATTTATTCGGTAATTTATACATGGGAAAGGTCAGTATGCAAGAACAGATCGCTGTCAAATTAGGGCACTTTATATATCTAGTGAGTTGGTTTTTATATAGCAAAACGAGGACAGTTTTCGATTTGTTTACTCATGTGTTTTTACAAGTTCCATGACGCGCGCTTGACTGCCTGGTATTTCAAATTTTGACAACCGAAATACTATTTGCCACCTTATTGGTATAAAATTGGTATTTTTTACCGTTTACAACATAGGAAATTCTTTTACCTGCCCAACGATTGTTGTTTGTTGTAAGAGACTAGTTCGTTCATTTGCTCATTGCCGTAATTTGCAACTCATATTATAGATACATGCTCACGCCTTTCTCCCTCTAAGGTAAGGAGAGACAGCAGCCCTAAAATTGGTTTTCTACTTCCATACATACCCATATGTCCCTCCATCATCATTAGTTCTCGCACACAATCTCACCGGTTTTGACCTACAATTTTATCGATGTGTAGGACCACGGCTGTAATTATAAGAATTGAAAAGATATTTTATAAAGCATATTATAAATGTGGAAGACGTTGAGCCATCCAATTACACTTTTCTCCTATATAGGTACTTGATATGTCATAAGTTCGATAAATCATTAAATCCACGTCCAAAAGTAGAATCGAAATCTCATTACAACGTCGTTACTATTTTCTGTTTCAAACTGTTGCTCACGTGTGTCGGTATTCTTCTTTCTATCACAACGAACTTCGGAACGATTGCATTTGAGCTTCATACGTAAGTTCCACTCTCATACTTTTCTTGGGATACCCATCGCTCGCTACCATGCTTTGTAAATAACGTCCGTTAATGTTCACTTGATTACTAAATATTATATAATGAAAAGGCGGATTAGCTAGTCGACGTATTGTTACAATTTTATTTCAAGTCGTATAATGTGAGTTGAAAGCTAGCATATTTAATGTAATAACATCACATTTTTAGTTTAGCGTATGTAAACATTTTGTTAAAACATTGCTCGTATTCTTTCCGGTGAAAACATGAGTTATATTCAGGTTTATAGTCGCTTAGATATTATAAAATGTATCTTCAACTACAGCTGTGTTATGGAACGAGAATAGCTACGGTAATTTCCAACCTATTGTGACGCGTGTAATTCAAATTTTGATTTAAACAAATAGCATTGTGTTTGTTTCATTGATAGACGGAAACAAACGGGCAGGAATTTATAATTCATTTCATCGAAACAGTGATTTAATGTGCCGGTGAAATTGTGTTCGAAATATGAATGTCAATCCAGCGTAGTGTTCGTGAATTGAATATGTAAGTACTTGTTGAATGTTTATTAATGGCAGCCATAACCGTTATACTAATTCGTGCCCTAATTATAACCAAACAAATAGCTTTATATTTTGTAATGCATTATTATAAGAGATTGGGTATTTAATTTAAATTATAAAGATCCCTATTTATAGAATATATATATATGTGTATATGGTTGTATGTATATGGTTTTTCAGACAATGTATTTACTAAAAATGGTTCATGATCTGTCTACAGTAAGAACAAGGTCACAAATGTTAAGCGTTTGTCGATTGTTTTGTTTAATTTTATATCACATATTCAATATTGTAATGAAGGGAAATCTATTAAAAAACAAATAAACAGACAAAAAGTCCTATATAAAATTAAATCTCAATGATTTTCTAAATAGTTAATAGAATTATCGAAAAATAATTTTAATTTTAAATTGTCAAAAATAGTTTATAAAATAAATATTTTATCACAGTCACAGGGGCGGTTATAAATAAGATAAATTATGATATAAAAAAGGAACACTCACCAAAACACGTGGGGTTTGTAGAGTGCAATGCGAGCGGTTAGCCGGCACTGGCACCCGCGTGGTGATCACCACACATGGCGCTCGCTGCTGCACCACCAACTCTGTTCAAGTCCAAGGTTTACACCCACAGTTCAAATTCTTAAATTAAAGTAGTCATTAAAATATATTTTTTAACTGGAGATGGATTGTAACCTATGAACGCGATCACGGCGTGTTTACGAGTGTAGTACGCGTGAGTGTTCAGAGCCGAAACGAGAACGCGCCCACCGGCCGGACGTCGCGAAGCTGACTGTTGGCTGGTTGCCACTCGTGTGGAGCTAGGGCGGGCGGCTGCACCCCCGCCTCTCTCACTCCGCGCCCAGTGCCTTAAATTCCTCACATACCGTCCCACACTTTTAAGCGCACCTGAGTGTTTATCGAAGCTTGTGCGATCTCGATAACAGATCTCTAATTGTTCTCGACATGAACTCTGACGTATTTTACCGGAGCGCTGTCAGCATTCTCATTTAATATTCAACGAAATTACTGATAATATATTGCACACTATATTTTACTAACAAATAACAACTACACTTTGTTTAGATACAGGTTTGATGAGAGATATCATTCAACCATAAGATGTAGGTAATTGTAAATTGTTTACGTAAAATGTATACACTAATAAATACTTCATTCGGAATATTTTATTAGCCTGCTCTCAAACTTTCGATTGTACATTCTCTCCATTGTATATCATTCCATGCCATGCCATGGAATATTCTGCAAAGACAGTGCCATTTATTACATGTCCCTGAATCACTTCCAATTAATAGATATTATTATATTTCAATAAGCTCTCAATTATTTGCAGGATTTTTAATTAAATTTGGCATGAAATATTTGCGTGCCAACTTGGTGAATTGTGAAAATCAACATTTAGTACCATTTTTCTGGCAAATAAAATGATTTGATTTATCAAGGCGTGCTTGAAATGCAATAACTATAATACCATTATTTTTTTGTTATACTTTTTTCGTGATTAAATTGCAAATCTCTCTAATTACCAATCGGCTCATAGAACATTTACTTACAAATATCTGACTGCTATAAAGATATATTGCGCTATCAGTTCAATTTAATTTAATAATTAACAATTGAAACGAACTTGGCCAACACGGCAATGTACAAAAATTACATGCATATTTTATTTTGGGTCTAATTAGTCCGAATTATTCATATCGCAAAACAACAGCCTCATAACTCAGCATAACGTTGTATTTTGTGTTATTACAATCGCTATTGTTGAAATTCTGAATTGTGAACATTACTAATTAAATATTGATTTCTAAGTGTCCTTTTGCTGCTGACCTGTCCTACTTTCAAATTACAGTAGAACAGATGAAGGCGAAATTTTGACACTATTAAACAGTTACGCCAAAAGATTTTTTATTTTTTCCAAATTGTAATTAAATCTACCTTTTGACCATCCAGATTCCTTATCAGTTTCAACAGTATGTGTTTAAAATATCAATTGTGTACTATTTAATTTGTAAATTACGTTTACGTATATTCATAACATTAACATATAACATTAAACAGTCAGTTCTAAAAAAGCCTATGTAATACACTTAAAACTACTTAGAAGGTAATTATTGAAGTTTAATTCTCATAAAAATCGCGTGCCTTATATTCAACTAAAAGAATGAGGTCCCCTCGTTGAGTCGCCTCGGATAACGAATACAGCGATATAAACGAAACATCTAACCTGTATCAACATTTCCGACTTGAGTTAAATTGGGCTCGTTACTACAAGAGTTGTCTGTGTTAGGTTGATTTCTAAATAAATATTGTATACGTTTTTACGGTTAGTATGATTTACAAAAAAAAACATAAAATTTTGTTTAACATTTCGTACCATGTGTGTTTATGCATCACTGTGATCAATATATATATGTATAGGATATTTATGACTTATTGGTAAACATGAAGAAGATTACTTTTCAAAATTGATGAAACAAATCAACACTCTAGTAATCAAATAAGAAACTATCAGTAAATTCGTCAAACACCCAGTAAAACTTAAATGTTAAAGTAAAATAAGTTATAATTTATTTTTATTATTATTGTGCATTAAAACTCTATTAGCTTTTTTAAGCTAACAATTTTAATTTAATTTAATCTTTTTATATACATAGACAAATGAAGTTATAGCCAATGTAAAGTACATTCACAGCGATTTTATTCTTTTAATTAATATAAAAATCATTAATTTATGAACTTAACGTAATTATTATATTAATTTTTTGTTTTTAATTTCATAAAAGGTGTTGTAACCAGTTTGTTGTAACTAGACTATAAATACGAACACGTAGCAAACTCGTGTTCGTAAGTGCGTCGTAGAAGTCTTGACACGTGCAACCTGTAGCTTGTGTAGCCGCAGTCTACGGCGTCGTGTCAGTCTACGCGTGGACCATGGCAAAACCTATTTCACTTGAAAAGTCACTCTAAATCCAACATACATCAGAATTAATTTTTTAAAAATATATAGGTACCTATATTGTGGTACAAATTACCAGTGTATGTTGTATAATATACAAATTTGACCATACTTAAGAGTTGAATATAGGAAATCTATTGCCTGCTCACCGTTTCCACGACGTCCGTTGTCGTATCGATTTTACACCCGTTTTGGACCCGAGGAAATTCAGAAGCCACTTACCTGAAAAGGAGAGTATAGCGTATTAATAAACGATTTATTATTTTAAATACGCAATTTAATACTTCAACATATTACTAGTCTCAACACATTTATCTTATGTTAATGTTAAGATGCATTTAAAAGTCCCGTTACAAGAAAAAACAAAAAAGTTGGTTATAAGGTATACACGAAACCATTTTAAGCTCCCGCAACATTAACTGTCATATCATACACTAACAAAAATGAATTTAAATTGAGTTCTATTACGAAATCGCTAGTAATCTAGTATTTGCCACTCTCTCTAGCGTGGATAATCTCAGACAAGTTTGTTTTTTTTAATGGCGGAATACGATAGTACGATTCATTCAGGTTGTAGACCTTTCTAACATAATGTAGACGTCAAACTAACAGTAACCTTTTAACGCAGGCTTCCGTAGTTTCTATTTTTTTATTATGCCTCTTACAAAAAAATACAGATTTAATTTTACTTCACGATATGAAATCCTTATATTACATGATTTTAAGCATATAATCATGCTATTTAAGGATTTTCATAAAGTGAAAATATGGTCCTTGCTGTACTACGTAGAATTATTTTATTAAAGAATATTTAAATAGTTTTAGTAACGACGTCGTACGACGTCAATACAAATGGAAAACTCCAGTATTACGAACTACAAATAAACATTTATTTTTATACCCGAAGTAAAACATCGATTATAGCGCTTTCATAACAGCAGCTGGTCATGTGAACTGCATGAATTTTCTACTACTAGTAGACATAATAATAATTTCAAATTCAGTTGTTTGAAAATATGTTTAAAAGAAAATATAGAGTTTTAAATTATTTGGCTAGTCAGTGAACATTTTAAGTATTTATACGATCAGAAAGATGAATTGGAAAAAAAAGAAATAATATATTAATCAATAAATATGTTGGTACTAAAAATTCAATCTTATTCTAATTTTTCACAGGGCCCGGAATAACGATGACCTTAGTCGAAATTAAAATCTACAAATAAATTCGAATGTCTGATACATAATATGGTATTTAGCGATCACGATATGATCGATTATTTGTCTCTTCGTGTCGTGTGATTTCCACCTCAAAGATTTGGTAGTCGTTATCCAAAAATATACTTTTCACTTTTATGCTTTTCTCTACCATCTGTAATCTAGTCTTTCTCTAGCTAAGTCTAATATCAATCAACTTCGATTTAATCCCATTATCCGCGTATCCTTATCTTCGAATCTTTAGTAATTAGTATATAGTAATTTCTAAATTTAATTACTAAAGCTTCTCTTATTTTAAGCATAGATATTTTATAAATAGCCTGACCAAGAAAATAAAGAACCTGGTCTAGGGGCGCCTCAACTGCATTTTTAATTGCTACAGTAAGTAGTAGTAGTAATACCCATGTAAATTGGCAAACTTTTAGGAGCTATGATGCCACAGACAGACATGTCAGGCCACGGCCGCACTGCCAAGGCGACCGCGGTGCAAAAGTGACTAGAAAAATCAGGTGGCTGTATTGCTGAAGCGATTCAGCGCATACGTCTCTTAATGAGTGGCCGCACCGAGCAGGATAGGCGAAGGATAGGCGATCACTGGCGGTCGCGCTGACGTCGCAACTGCGCGACACCGACTAAATTGGTTTAATGTCCTATTTATTCAACTGTATATTTTTGGTATAAATATATTATTACCGAAGTAACTTGTTACTGTAGTTTGTATTACAATGTAATATCTTACCTGTGCATTCTGGAAATATTGATTTTATTTCAGTCCACAGCTTTTGAAATTTTAACGCTATCTTTATGTTTTGGATGCTTCGATATCCAAATAGATTGCCTGGCTTGAACAGCTGATATCAATTCTTGAATATTTTCAACAGACATTGTCACAAAACACGTATACCGTTGAACGACAAAATCAAACAATTTTGTTTACATCGTGCGGCCACTCAAGAGCATCACCATAAAGGATCTTGACTACAAGTGTGCTAGCAATGTTTCATGTTGCAAAATCAAAAAAATATTTTCTTATTTTTCACAACCTTTCCACTTCAGGAATTTTATTTTCGTCATCATGATTTTAATAAAAACAGTACATTAACAATTGCTACACATTATTTCCGTATAAAGTCAAGACGTTTCGTTCACTTCATTTGTACGAGCTACGTAAGTATGAGCCTTTAAACAAAAGCATCACAAAAATTATATGAAATTTATAATATCATAAAATAGCTAAACAATTTGTAATATTATTACGATTTACAATGTATTTAGTTAATAATTTATAGTTCTGTTATAATTATCATTTTTGTTTTCCGTCTCACGCAACTGTCAAGCCAGATGACAGACGAGTAGGCGGTCATTACTGTTTATGTATTGATTGACAATAGTCATTGTGATAATCTCTCCACTTAAATATTAGTACTACTTACGAAACTTCGTTTGTTGTTGCTTTTAACTAGTATTGTTTTTTTTTTGTACATGAGTGATCTGGTGTTATTTTATAAGTTGCGAGTAGGTTAAACATAATTTGTAGGTCCTTGTTTGTAGGATAGATATCTCCGTTTTTGTCTAATTACTTAAAAAATCGGGTATTTGTAAGAAAATGAACACATTTATTTGATAATATATGAAGCGTAGTCTATAATAAATAACGATTTATTGAGTAACAACTTAAGACAGAATTCCTTACATACATGGTCATTATTCTTTGGATACAAATCGTGACAAATAGCTATCGTACCGCTGCTTGTCGTACAAAATTAAAGTGTTGTCGCGGCTCGCTAAACAATTTTATTCAATGCAGACACCTTCATTAGTGGAAGAACGTTTAAAAATTCTTCACTATATAATCAAATAAATGTCGCTTGTTGCTTCTGCAGTGCCGCCACCGACATACATTTATATTAATTTGATTTCACGAAATCGTGTCCCGTCGCAGTCGCCTTAGCAGTGCGGCTGGTGCATAAACTTATACCATTTTATAACCCTTCTTTTCAAAAATTAGCATGGAAGACATAACCTTATAAATTAATTTGGTGAATCATTGGAAATTCAAACAAGAACATTTCTGATTGATTGATTTTTTTGTTGAATACGTCAATCGTAAAAAAAACATTCTTCATTTATTCTTATTTGGGAGGATTCGAAATCCTCCTAAATAAGAATAACATTTAATAATTAAAAAACATTATCTACTGATAATGTTTTAACACGCCTTTTTTAAATAAACTATCTAATATTTGTCTCAAAACGATCTTGTACTAGTTTTAGGAATATAATATTATTATCGAGACTTTTTTTGCAGCAAATTTTCAATTTACATTACGTTCGTTTTAAGTTACAATGATATTATATTTGAGGTCAATACCTTATTTTTATTGTGCATATGATATGCCTGCCAGTCACGTTGACAGTTAAATATGTACTGTTACTTAGATAAATACAGTAAAATCCCTCCGACTTTCTTTTCGACAAATACTTAAATACATTGCTAACCACTTTTCTCGCACTACTTTGAATAGTTTTTGTCACTTCAACACAAAAATTTCACTAACTCAAAAATAGACCAAAAAGACAATTAAACAGGAATCATCAATAAACAATGATGACATGTTAATGGAGTTCTAAAGTTACTTTTGCCATTAAAAGAAATTAGTTGCATTTGTTTTCCGCAACATGACGAGGTTTTTCATTTTCTTGATCAGGCTATAATATATTACAAGTGTACAAGATTAACCCCTAAATATCTAGTTGAGGCTCCATTAGGTATTAAATGAACGCATAAATTCAAATTAGTTTATACTCCAGACAACATGGATACTTAAGGACGTCTAGAGACGGTCAGAAGCCTTGAATTCTTAATATGTTTCCACGTTTTGTATATACGTAGTACACGTCTAAACGATAATATCGTAAATCACATTATTGGTGAACTCGAACCGATACATATAAATAAGGCTCCCCGATGTTCAAGTCTCCGTCTAGTAACTTGTTCTTTAAGTACATTGTACATTCATATTTTTTTACCTAGCCAGTATTCACGTACATCACGTAAAGAGGTTCCGTTGAATTAAGTTCTCATGACAATTCAATTATAGATACAATAAATTCAATGATATCTACTGAACACTGTCTATATTTCAAAATAATATTGTAATGTAATGTGTAAAAATAGTAAAGTACCTACTCAAGACTATTAACAAACCGCATTAAAAATGCAGAATTTAAAGGATATTTTAAAATAAAATATAAAAAATCATAAATTTAAAATACCTTCGACTGGAAAATCCCTTCAACCATTAGAAAAGACCTGATGATCTTCGAACGGCTGAATATATTTTATTGAATTATATCTAAAAACAATCTCGTACAAGTCACCTTTCAAACAAAAAAAAACGCACTTAAATCGGTCTATTCGTTTGGGAGCTATGATGCCACAGACACGTCAAACATATAACACCCCTCTTTTTACGTCGGATTAAAAATTGCATATCTGATGTCAAAGTATCTGTATATTTGTAACTAGCCGTCCCCGCAGTTTCACCCGCGTTTATGGTCACTGCTCCGCTCCTATTGGTCGTAGCGTGATGTTATATATTATATAACCTTCCTCGATAAATGGGCTATTCAACACTAAAATAATTTTTCAATTCGAACCAGTAGTTGCTGAAATTAGCGCGTTCAACCAAACAAACAAATTCTTCAGCTTTATAATGTTAGTATAGATATGAAAAACTATAAAACTATCTACTTTAAACTGGAAACTGGTAACAGGCTACACCTAGACTATTCTAAATCTGTAACACTTTTATTGTTCAAGTTCAAAGTTGAACATGAATGACAGATCTTAGTAGTGTGGGAATCGCTTCAAGGAAACAGTGATTACAGTGGGAGAATTGTGTGTTTATTAAAAATAGGTACACCTTATGTACTAATTTCGGTCATACAACATATAACAATACTAGACCGCGAAATATTAAATTCACCAATTAGAGAACAGGGGTATAATTGCTCGCGCGTTGTGTATTTTGCGTCGCCTCGCCGAGTATAAAATAGTGGTGCGCTGCGGACGTTCGCCAGTGCACGATGAAACTCGACGTCAGGATGTTGTCCTTTTGCCGCTGCGAACGCGACACTACGAAACGTATGTTATGTGGTTCCCACATCACTCCCCCCTAAGCGGACCCGTACCACGGGCTTCACGATTCTTCCAGATCTTGTTTTCTGTGGCTGGATTGCTTGATTGGGAGTGCTGTCATCTGTATACGTCTCGTCTTCATTTATAATGTAGGCGGGTTTGAGCCTGTCTAGTGATATCGTGGAGGTGCGCGTAGGTAGCTTGATTTTATAAAACTTATCGTAGCGCTTAATGACTTCATAAGGGCCGTCGTATGGCGGAGTGAGCGGCGCGCGTACCGTGTCGTTGCGGACGAAAACATGTGTGCTTGTAGCGAGATCTTTGTGAATGAATCTGTTGTTTGATTGTGTGTTTGTTCTTAGCGACGACATCGTTTGCATTAGCTGTCGAACGTAGTCGTTTTCATTGATATTTGTCTTTGTAGGCGCGATGATATCGGATGGTAATCGTAGTGTCGCTCCGTAGGTCATCATTGCTGGGCTCATATTGTTTACGCGTAATGCAGTGCGTAGGCGTAACAGTACTGTAGGTAGGTCTTCAGTCCAGTGCGTAGTGTTACCGCGAGCCATTAACGCTGCTTTTAATGTTCGATGCCATCTCTCAATCTGACCATTAGACTGGGGGTGGTATGCCGTTGTGCGGATTTTTGTAACACCTAGTTTCTTCATTAAGGACGTGAACAATTGTGATTCAAAGTGTCTGCCTTGGTCTGTTGATATTCTTAGAGGACAGCCGAATCTACATATCCAGTTCTCGTACGCCTTTGCAACATTTTCAGCCGTGATGTCGTGTAGAGGAATAGCTTCCACCCACTTGGTGCAGCGGTCAATAATAGTCGCACAGTAGCGGCAGTCTTGCGATGGCCTAAGTGGTCCCACGAGGTCAACGTGTATATGTTCGAAACGCTCTGATGGTGTGAACTGGCCCAAGGGAGTAGTAACATGGCGATGTACTTTTGCTCGCTGACAGCTAAGGCACGCTCTCGTCCAGTTGGTCACGTCTCTGTTCATGTGAGGCCAGAAGAATTTTGAAGACATCTGCTTGCGTGTAGATCTAACACCCGGGTGACATAACTCGTGTTGCGCTTTGAATGCTACAAAACGATGTGAGTCGGGTAGGTACGGTCGCGGGGTCCCCGTCGATGTTTCGCACGTAATAGGTTGGCGTGCGGCGGGCAGCGTGACGTCAGTGAACTTTAGATTTGTTTGGGTTCGCAGCTGTTTCAGTATTGTGTCGCTGTGTTGTTCTTCCGCTAGTTTGTCATAATCTATGACGGTGGGGCATTGTAAGTCTTCGATGCGTGATAATGCGTCGGCCACGGTGTTTTCTTTTCCCTGCACGTACTTTATATTAGTACAAAACTGGCTGATGAAATGTAGTTGTCTCTCGCGGCGCGGGGTATCGCTGTTGCTTGTTTGGCGTGTTAGTGCGTAGGCAAGCGGTTTGTGGTCTGTGTACACGGTGACGTCACATCCCTCAATGAGTCTTCGGAAGTGTTTTATTGCCTCGTAGATTCCTAGTAACTCTCGATCATAGACGCTGTAGCGGCGTTGTGTTGCATTCATTCCTTTTGAAAAATACGCGAGAGGTTGCCAGATGTTTTCAATTTTTTGTTGTAGTACCGCGCCGAGGCTGTGGTCAGATGCGTCCGTCATTATAGCAAGGGGACGGCCAGGAACGGGATGTGTTAGCTCATTAGCTTCTAAAATGCTTTGTTTGCACCTTGTAAAAGCTAACTCTGCCTCCAGGGTCCATTCGATCGGCGTTTTGTCGTTGCGCTTTCGGTTATGTAGGTATTTGTTTAACTCTGTCTGTAGTTCGGCTTGACGGGGTAGGCAGTTGCGGTAAAAATTGAGCATGCCTAGAAAGCGACGTAACTCGGCGACTGTGTTAGGCTTCGGGTAACTTGAAATTGTTTCCGTTCGTACTTGTGTGGGTTTGATTCCATTTTCTGACACTTCGTAGCCTAGGAAATTAATTGTTTTCTTGCCAAATTCACACTTCTCGAGCTTAAGTGTTACGCCCTATTTCTTGAGGCGGTCTAATACTTCCTGTAGAAGGATTTTATGACACGATTCGTCTTTGCTGAATAATAATATGTCGTCAACAAAACAGAAACTGTTGTCTATGCCACGTAACACCTGATGCATAAACCTTTGGAACGTCTGGCTTGCGTTGCGTAGGCCGAAAGTCATGCATTTGAATTCAAGTAGCCCAAAGGGCGTTATGATGGCTGTTTTCTGATATGGGAATCCAATAATAAGCCATTTTGATGTCTAGCTTAGAGAAGATTTTCATGTCGTGCAATTGATAGGTGAAGTCTTGGATGCGTGGTATCGGGTATCTGGAAGGGTGACTGAGTTGAGTCGTCTGTAGTCACCACACACGCGGAGCCCTCCGTCTTTCTTCTTGACGACGTGTAATGGACTCGCCCAGGGACTCGTTGATGGTTTACAGATTCCCAACTGCAGCATGTGTTCAAACTCTTCTTTAGCCGCCTTGTATTTGTCTGGCGGGAGTGGGCGAGCTCGTGCAAAGAGGGGAGGCCCGGTTGTTTCGATTCTATGGACGACGTCGTGTTGCACTGGTTCTTTTAATGACATACGGCGTAGTACCTCGGGATACCCCTTTAGGATGTCGTGGTAAACTTGATCTGTGCTGATGACGTGTACTGTTTCGTGTCCGGTATTCGTTTCAAGGGCGTTGACTGATAACTCGGTGACATTGTCGATAAGTTTCCTCTTGTGTAGGTCGACTAGCAGTCTGAAGTGGCGAAGGAAATCAGCACCCAGTATGGAGATTTTGACGTCTGCCACGACGAACTTCCAGATGTAACTGCGACGTAGACCGAGGTTGAGCTTGATTGTTTTCTCACCATATGTTTTAATCGGAGTGTTGTGTGCGGCATATAGTCTGTAAGCGCTTTCGGTCTTGAGCTTCCTCTTGTTTGTTGCAGCTAGTACCGATATATCTGCGCCAGTGTCTACAAGGAAACGTTCCCTGGTATCGCGATCGAAGATGCAGAGGCGCTTGGTAATGCTCGAGACACCGACGTTCGCCACGGTCGATGTCGGAGTTAGTTTAAAGGAGACGATTGCTTTTTCCTTCGACAACATGGCGATTCACAGCGCCGTGCCTTGTCACCATAGCGGTGGTGGTATCTGCACTCCCACGTTGGATCGCCGGGTTTCACAGATGAACTGGTTCTTGGCCGGGAGCGTGAACGTGAAGGAAACCGCCGTGTGTACCGCCGTGTTGAGCGCCCGCGTAGCTCAGCGACTTCAAGAGACAGTTTTTCTATTTGTTTGTTCAACACTGCTATTTGCGCCGACACCACGGAGTCGCTTGATGTTGACACCGCAGCCACTGTTGCAGGCTCGGAGAATTCTACCATTTTGTCAGCCATTGCAGCGAGGGTGTCCAACGATGACTCTGTGTTTACCGACAGCACAATACGGACTTGAGCGGGTAGATGGTTGAGCCACTCGATTCGCAGCCCTTCGTCGGTGATCATTCCGCTCCCGAGTTCTCGCATTTTCCGCAGCAGCTGTGTGGGCTTTTGGTCGCCCAGTTCTAGTCCACTGATGAGCTTCTGGAAATTTCTCACATCCGATTTTTCGTACACTGTCAGTAGACGATTCTTCACCGTGAGATATTTATCCGTTGCAGGTGGGTTGTACAAAATGTCGGTGAGGTGTTGAAGATCGGCGCCTTGTAGTTGTTGCAGCACATAGCGATATTTTTGGTCGTCGGAGGTTTTCAAAGGGTCCACGACGGCTTCAAACTGGATGAACCAGGCTCGTGGAAGTTCTCTCCAGAAGGGCAGCAGTCTTGATTGCACCGACACTGC
The DNA here is from genome assembly GCA_963859945.1 of Euplagia quadripunctaria. NCBI lineage: Eukaryota > Metazoa > Arthropoda > Insecta > Lepidoptera > Erebidae > Euplagia > Euplagia quadripunctaria. The sequence continues at coordinate 10,341,524 of OY982565.1, read as the reverse complement.
AGCCCGGTCGAAGTGGGCTTTTGTTTCTTTGCTGGAGCCCTCTGTGTTCACTGTAGTCATTTTTCTTTTTCTCGGGGTCACCAATTGTGGGAACCGCTTCAATGAAACAGTGATTACACTGGGAGAATTGTGTGTTTATTAAAAATAGGTACACCTTATGTACTAATTTCGGTCATACAACATATAACAATACTAGACCGCGAAATATTAAATTCACCAATTAGAGAACAGGGGTATAATTATGTATGTTCATTGTTCTATGATCGCTGGCACCTGTCTCGCTCTTGCTCGCGCGTTGTGTATTTTGCGTCGTCTCGCCGAGTATAAAATAGCGGTGCGCTGCGGACGTTCGCCAGTCCACGATGAAACTCGACGTCAGGATGTTGTCCTTTTGCCGCTGCGAACGCGACACTACGAAACGTATGTTATGTGGTTCCCACAGTAGAAACGTATGATATATCCATATATATAAAAATCAATGCCACTTTTCGTTGTAATTTTATAACTCAAGAACGGGCTCACCTATCCAAGCCAAATGTTTGGGCTTTGTTCGGACTATTTAGTAGATGGTTTGTGTGAAGTTTGCACAAAAAAGAAAACTTAACGAGGGACTTACGCGGGTGAAACCGCGGGGCGCAGCTAGTAAATTATATAATAATACCCATTATGATGCCCAAATGGTATCATTTTGTTGTGCATTTGTTTACACCCGAAGCAATTTTTACTTGTTGATGATGACCAGAACCAGCAAGTATTACGTTATCATTTTCTGTAAAGAATAATATTAAAAAAATAAATATAATTTAACAAACCCTAGGATTACTTAAGAAATCAGTGTGTCTCCTGGTAACTCAAGATGGTCCGTTATCTGATTCAGAATCTTTTTTATTTACACATACCTGTGGAACAAGGTAGACAACAGCAGATTTCTGCTCGAATTGGAGCCGCCAGACTTACATAATGTTTCCACTTTTTCTACCCTACGCGAGAAATGAAAGAAAATGTTTGAGAATTTTATATTATTTTCAGTTTTTCGTAAATATAAATAAGTATTAGGTAATAATAATTTGGAGGACGTACTTCTTACATGATGTATGCGTTCTATGAGAAAGGATTTTGAAAATTCATCCCTTAAAGGGTCAAAATAGGGGATGAAAGTTTGCATTAAACTTTGCCATTTTTAAATTAGATATATAAAAATTTATATAAATGTAAATGGTTAGAAAGAAAAGTTTCCTGTGTCACGTTTTTTTCAGAAATTTATTCCTTAAAGGGTTAAAATAGGGGATGAAAGTTTGTAAGAAATTTACATTTTGATTGCATCACGCATCGATTTTCACCCAACTTAAAAAAGGTATTTTCTAAATTTGACGCTCATGTAGGTATTTTTTTGTGTATAATACCTCAGGTCTCCGTCAAATATGAACCGATTTTGTTACCATGTGAATTTGCTGAAGATGTGATGAAGATCTCGGGATCCGGAGAAAGAGACAGCTTCACGGACATTAGCCTCAACGAATTGCCATAGACAGGGAATCCAAGCCGATCACCCTCCACAGTGAAATATACTTACCAGGCGTTGCAAGTATCTTCAAAGCCTACTACTAACTTTAACTTTTTTTTAACTTTAACTTCAAAGACTACTAAACTACATGCCAGCGGAAGATTGCAATTTAAGGCTTAACCTTAAATTGCAATCTTCCGCTGGCATGTAATAATAGTTCGACCAGTGTTTCTTCTCTAAACGGGGCCGCTTGGCATCCTTGGGAATATTCGGCAGCAATGTAAAACATGTATACGGCCATTCGTTGAAGTTTATCCTCGGCTGTGGTCATCGTTTTGGTCTACAAACTGAGGGCGATAGGTGGGTTTTCCCTCCTCAACTACTATCTAAACCCCGCGGGTTCAAATCACCTCACCGGGGCCAAACCACAAGGTGGTATGTCGGCCTAAAACCACACAGTATTCCGTCACCAGATCTTATTGCCGGGGCCTCAGGTGTACCCTAAATTAGATTACCTACACTCTACGATGTCTGACGTCCGCCATGACGCGGACGAAGTTGCGGGCAAAAGCTAGTCATAGATAAATACACATCTTACACACCAAAAACTTACTTTCCATCTAATCTGCGATGTAAACAATTTCTAGGTTAATAAAAATAATATAGTTATGAACATGTTTGCTTCTAGCTAAAAATATGATAACTATATCTTTTTACGGCTAAATCATACGTCACATTCTTAACAGCACCCTTCTCTGATCTTTGTTCTACACAGAACATACATACAACATGCATCTATACTAATATTATAACATACTACATGCATCTATACTAATATTAATAACATACTACATGCATCTATACTAATATTATAAAGCTGAAGAGTTTGTTTGTTTGTTTGCTTGAACACGTTAATCTCAGGTACGGATAGCCCATTTATCTAGGAAGGCTATAGGCTATATAACATCACGCTACGACCAATAGGAGCGGAGCAGTGACTATAAACGCAGGTGAAACTGCGTGAACGGCTAGTACATACATAAAATACTTAAGGTTAATTATAGAAACATTGTACATAACATTGAATTATGAATTTAATAAGTAATATGTATAAGTAACAAAAGTAATATTTGGATAAAAGATTAATGTCGGTCCCGATACAAGTCTTGCATAAGTTTTTATACATCATAAAAGACCCAAAGCTTTAGTGGGGCCCGCATATAACTTACTTATCAAATAGACTGAGATTATTACTGTGTGCACAGTGGAATATTCTGGCTGACATGAACACCAGGGTAGTATATAATAGCTATTCTCGCAGTGTAATGTCATAGGATATTCTATTGTGTAGGAATGCGGTTGACATTCCGAACATCTTTGTGCTGCAGAAAGGAGCTATCCGATCAAATTATAATCTAGTCAACCACATGCAAGATTAAAATCCTTGAAATTAAACTGTTTTTTTCTTTTATATGCTATTTCACAATATTAAAATGAAAACGAGAGTTTGTCGTGTATGGAAACATAATATTTTAACATTTAGTTTCGATAATTAGATTAATAATGTATTATGCACACACTAGTCACACTGTGGGAGAGCCACGCTTCGGAACGTATGGGCCGGTTCGACCGTATTGTTACCACGGCCTCGCAGAAAACCGGCAGTGAAGCAATGTTTGCATTGTTTTTCGCCGAATGAGCGAGGTTACCGGAGGCCCTAACTTCCCTTTACCTCTATTCCCCTCCTCTCCCCCCTCTTCCCCCTTCCCCTACTCCCACCTTAAAGGCTGGCAACTCACTTATGGCTCTTGAGTTGCAGGTTCCCCTGGGCGGCGGAGGTCACTTGCCATCAGGTGAGCCGTCTGCTCGTTTGCCCCCCATCCAAAAAAAAAAACATTACATTTTATTCATGTTCAAAATTGACCAAAAATATCCGAAAAATTTGTTGAAGATTTCTTCTCACGTAAGCTTAACATCTTGATACCGCTGACTATTTTATATTTTTTGACGTCTTCAATTCTTTTTCGTTTAATTGTTTGTTTAAACACGCTAATCTCTGGATGGTAGCAAAAATTATTTTTGTTTACTTAGCCAGATTCATGAGGAATAGTATGAGCTGTCTAGAATTAGGTTACACATCTCTTTTTTGGCCCTAAATATTGATTTTTATTAAGTCGGAAGAAAAAAGCTCCCGGAATGCTTTATCCGCGTGCGCTGGTGTAGTGGTCGGTGATACATAAATCCAATGTTTCACAAAAATATTGGTCCTTAAAATATCTAAAAATAAATCCGGAATACTATATTCCTATCGCTTATAAATAAGCCACAATAAGGTATTTGACACAAAAAATATTAAAAGTTAATTAATGATTTATAAGCATTAATATTAGTCATGGTATATTAATCCTTACAAGCGAAAGGTACTTCATCATCAAGACATTTTTATCAAGATAAACTTTGCCCATTGTAGCATGTTATTTGGACGCATACCTTAGTAGATAATGGAAAATTAAAATAATTCAACAATCGGCTCGGTTCTAGGTAGTGGCGTGAACGTGCTGTGTGACACATAGCCTTTTTTTAACCTGTGGAAACCTCCACCGGTCACACCTCACCAGGACTAACGGTGAAGTGGTATGTCGGAATCGAACCAACTAAAACCAAAAGGTGTTCCGTCACAAGTGGGTCTATTGCAGGGTTACCCGGATATACCCTAGGAAGGAAGCCTCCGGGAACCGCTGCAGACCTTGGCCGCTTGCAGCAGGCGACCACACCATGAAGTATGGAGAGAGTGGAGAGAGAGAGAGACAGGTGCGCGTGGAACACGTCGCGCCACCGTCTCGGGCCTGCTTCTGCAAGGGTAACGGTCAGTCCGACCAGTTACCCCCACCTCTCCAGCGCCTGGTGCGTCTTCTGCGAGAGTGCTTGTCCTCTCCCGTTCCGCCGCCTCTTTAGCTAACATCACCTCCTCGCAAAACGAGACGGCGGAATCCTACGCACTCTCACTTTGGACCATGGACAGAACCATGGTCTCTAGCGAGAGGCTTCCCACCCTAATAGCTGTCGCGAGATCGTTTCGCTGCTGTGTCCATGCTGAGCACTCCACCAATGTGTGGAGTGCAGTGTCATCGTGACAGCCTCCGCAGTGGTGGCACGCAGGCGATGGCTCCGGCCTATGCGACACAGGTACTTACCGAAGCAGCCGTGTCCGGTGAGTACCTGCGTCAACCTGTAGGAGAGGCTGCCATGCCGCCTCTCCAGCCAATCCTCCATGATGGATCTCACCGCCACAATTGTGGTGTGCCCTGAGGTATCATTTACACTAAAACAAAGCCACTCCTGCACTAGGCTATTATTTCCGTACCACGTGGGACTTTATACACACATAATTAACCGGAACTTTTTTACTGATAGACAGTTAGACACAAATTAGTCTGATATATGATTATGTTAAGAAATATTGTTACGTTTACAGACTATAATTATATTAAAGCTAATTCTTAGAATAATATAGCTTTATGGATATATCGGAGATAATGTAACCGCATACAATATTGTTCTATGCCTTGTTCTTGTTATTTGACGCTCACTGACAGCTCATAAAACGTATTTAATTATGACAAAACAACATACAATATCTACTTCAAAAACTTACATTTCAAAGCTCTAGCAGTTGTTGACATTAGTGAGCAAACAGTCATTAAAACACAAATGGCGTTGCAACACAAACCATTGCAAAGCGGTTACGTACATCAAGCTCAACAGCGCATGAATAATCAGGAACGTGAATGAATGAAATGAATGATGTAAGCATTACAAGCTGATGTCGTGCGATCTTGTCTACGTCATAACGTGATAGGGACAGCGTGTGACGTCACAGGCTCGCCGCCAGGTCAGTCCGTGCCACTAAGGTAACTCACGTTTTTCTTATGACGTCACTCGGGAAATGTACACGGTAGCCCAGTTTGCGGCCAATGGCCAATCTACAAAAATAGAAAAATCCAATTCACAATCTCATCGCACTTTTCAAGTGCTATTTTTTATTTTTACGCCTTTTGTATTTCTAATAATTTTGATACTTTTTCAGACAGGTCTTAATGAAGACATTAAGTATAGGCGTTCATGTCGGTATAATGGAAATGAAACTATCTCATTGAAATTGCTCAACTACTAACTTATTAGCTTCATACAACAAGAAAATTCTAGCTTATTGAATGCCTACCGCGGCAACAACTTTACATACCCATCGTCTCCGTTCCGCTGAGCTGCGTCAGTGTCATCAGCCTGCTCCTCCACACCATTACAATGTTCCACAACCACTTCAGGTACCTCACTCATGACCATTGATCACTGCACTAGCCGGGACAAGTCACCCGGACGAACCCCTACGAACCAATATTACAGACTACGACATCGCCCTTGGTAAAAGATTAGCGTAAGTACAACTTCTATTATTAAATTAAGCGCCGGTAACTTAGAGACAACATCTATATTAAAAAAAAACTTGATGTTTCAAGAAAATTTGTACATTGACTTGTTTTTTATAAAGAAACTGTTTCTATAAAGAAAATGGAAATGAAATAAGTTTCTCGTTGATATCTTTGTATGAGTACTTAAGCATAAAAAATAATTTTCAGAGTTGTGATACTTTTGTTTGAACCAAGGAAAGTTATTTTTTTTTAATCTTTCTCTCTTTCGCATTTGCACATAAGAACAAATTATAACAAAGAATGGCCTAAATTAATCGTACTAAATTTACAAAAAGTTTGAAAGTTTGAAGTGAGTCCGCAGGTTTTTATTAGTGAGCTTTTGTACGCTTGCGCGGCGCGTGGCAAACGGGTCACGAACGCACAGTTAAGGCTTCAGCAAAGTAATCCCTTTAAGGAGCAGTTAGCGTATTGTATTCAGAACAAAATTTAATAACGTATGCACTCACTAAGGTATAATTTAACGTAACGTTTTTAATAACCCTTTGCAAAGCAAGTAATGTTTGTTTTGCATGAGGACTATATGTACAAAAATATATCTAGTACTGAAAGAAATGTATAGATCTACAGGTATCTATTTTAATACATTGACTAAGCACACGAGATTGTTGACATATGTTTGTTTTTGCATGAGGACTATAGGTACAAAAATATATCTAGTACTGAAATAAATGTACAGATCTACAGGTATCTATTTCAATACATTGACTAAGCACACGAGATTGTTGACATATGTTTGTTTTGCATGAGGACTATATGTACAAAAATATATCTAGCACTAATAGAAATGTATAGATCTACAGGTATCTATTTGAACACATTGACTAAGCACACTAGATTGTTGACATATGTTTGTTTTGCATGAGGACTATATGTACAAAAATATATGTAGTACTGAAAGAAATGTATAGATCTACAGGTATCTATTTGAATATATTGATTATGCACACGAGATTGTTGACATATGTAGTGTTATTGGTCGATAATTGACAGCTAATTGATTAATGGAGTCTATGAACTGACGTAATGATCTTCACTTCCCAAGACTTGACCAGTACCTTGAGAGGCTTGGGTTCTACTACTGGTATTGGCAGGTGCTTATTGGGACGTAAGTGCAGTCTTCCTCTAACCAGCGGTCCTAAAAGATCGCAGGCATTTCCACCAACAATTGTACATGACGTCGTCGTCGTAGAAAAACGACTGATTTGATTTTTAGTAACTTTACACGAGAGCACTTTAAAGTTCTCAAATGATGTTTTACGTAATATTTTGAAAATGGCTGTTTTTGTTAAAGGAATCTGAAAATGTTACTGTGTGTATTAGCTTCGAAAAATGTTTTGTTTTATGATAACGTATAATGTTATCAGTAGGCTTATGTCAATTGATATGATTGAGTGTAAAAATAGAAATCGTCATAAAATCAAATCCGCCGTTTTTCTACGACTGCGACGATATATTTTTTAAAGCATTTTTGAAAGGAAGAAAAAGTATTGTGTTATTTTATATTAAGTGAAATATAAAAAGCCACGAGGACTGTTTCTTTCTCCGTTGATAGAATTAATTTTTTACTTTGTCTAAAATCTTAAATTAATCCTTATTAATATCAAACTTTATTCATAAGGTACGGATTTCCCAAAGGTAACGATAAATATATCGACAAAGTTTAAAATTGATAAATTAAATATAATTACCTCTATTTTACTGTGAAGTGATATCTCTCATATCTCACTTGATCCCAAGCCATACTCTACTTAAATAAGAGATTATAATAGTCGACTAACGGTCGTCATAATTCCATTTTATTTGTGTTGGTCTGCATAAAAGCTTTCAGCTAACTGTCACCAACAATATTCATTATCATCATATTACGTATTATCAAGACTATGAAGTACGACCGATGTTATCACTTTGAATAGAATTTCTTTCTGAAGTCTGCCAACCGTCAAGCCTTTAATAAGCAACTGGCTCATATTGTTCTTATTGTATATTTATTTAACTTTTGGAAAACTTAAAAATAAAATAGTTCTTATATTTTTCTAACTTACTTGTCATTTTACGAGTGTACAACAAACATTTTTTAATGTTTTTATGCTTAGTACCTAATCTATTTTTAAATTAAGTGCTGCAAGACTTCCCGTTCAGCTTTCCAGTAGAAAATGATATCAGGAATTCTTCACTAATAGTATAAAGCTGAAAAGTTTGTTTGTTTATTTGTTTAGTTGAACACGCTAATCTCAGGAACTACTGGTTCGAATTAAAAAACCGTTTTAGTGTTGGATAGCGCATTTACCGAGGAAGGCAGGCTATATAACATCACGCTACAACGAATAGGAGCGGAGTATCAATGAAAAATGTTGCAAAAATGGTGAAATATACAAACGCGGACGAAGTTACGTGAATCAGCTAGTACAATATTTACCGAAAAAGTTGTACCAATGCAGTTTAACCATAAACACGTTTTTTTTAAACAACAAGGGTCGCACTTTATGTACTCACGTTTTCTCAATAAACATTCAAACTAAGCTTCGTTAAGAGAATTTAAGGAGTAGTAATGCCCTAGGTGGAGATCAAACTCGCTTCTTCTTAATGGTAATTCGTCATGCTTTAGCAATAACAATGACGCTTCTTAAATTTAACTACTCGGCATTTTGATACAATGACCTGAATTACATAAAACCACAAAACAAAAAAAAGAGTGTCAAGTGCCAAGATGAGTATCAACTTTGGTAAACTTTACTAAATTTTAAAGTGCATCTTTAGTAAAATCTTGCATTATAATCGTAAAACTAAATGAATGAATTCTATACTCATTATAGAGTAAGATTGTTCACAAATAATCTTGAGTGAATTTGTTAATTATCTTGTGTCTTCTGAAATCTTAGGACTGAATCTGACTAACAATAGGAGGATATTAGAAAGCGATAAATGAATGCTTTCTAAGATATTATTATTTTTTGATAAATACTAATTATCCCCATATGTTAGTTAAGGCACGTTTCACAGATGGCGCAATTTTAATTTCAACTTTTTACAATATTTACTATAAGTATTTATTTTGGTACAATTTATTCAATCCATTAAATGTATGTATATAAACTTCGTTCCAACCGGGTGTCCGAAGGGTACTTCACACTTTTTGAAGTGAAAACTTCTTTAGGCACTTTTGTGCACTTTTGCTATGGGGAAAAAGCATTGAACTTGTTACCGTCACGCTATTAATACATATATATATGTATTATATAGTATAGATCCACTAGAGTCAGCTTAAATCGGCATTTTTATCACTGATTGACATTGTAGATCAAAAACCTAACCAAAAATGACAAGTTAAATTCTGTCGTCCAGCTGGATAATTGTGTGTAAGCAAAGGAAAAAATCAGAAAACAGTGAATTTTTATTTATTTTAACTTTTAACAGACTCTTAGTAAATGTACAGAATCACTTCCAAAAATGTAGGTTACGTAAGGAAGGATTTATCAATGAATGGGCAATGCGCTCTAATATTTCTAATGTTCAAGAAAATATACAAAATAGAACAAAAAAGAAAACTATACAATGTTAACGTAGGAAAAATGTTAATTATACAGATCACTTTTGAATGATGAAAAATTATAATTTCTTTACAAAAAGTAATGATATCCCATCAAAAACATAAATGTGAAAATGGGAGCCAAGTTCAATATTAAGAATATACGTGGTTATCGACTACGCCGACAAAAGACTACGAAAGACGACTAAATGATTGCCAATTTCTGTAGATAATCCGAATATTTGACTTGGCTAGTTTTCACACCCAAGTTTGTTTGTCATTCATTTTTTATTTTTAAGTAGCAGCAACACTCTCGTACTTAATTTTTAGTCATGTTACAATCAAGTTTAGTGCTGTCATAGTAAGAACTAAATTTAATTCAACGTAACAACAGAATAGCATGTTCGAAATCTCTTGATAAGAGAGTTTTAATGAAATTTTAATTTAGTGAAGTGAACAACAGAACATTGTCTCTCACTTAATTTTTAAAATTATGTGTAATATGAGCTGTTATGACTGTTTGTGCCAAAATAATTAAACGTAAAATAATAATAAGCACTCGATCGCAAGTCCAACGCAATTGTGTGCACAATTTTTTTGTTTGGTGTTTGGTAAGAGGCGAGCCTATCGCAGTCTTCAGGCCATTTAAGAACATTTCCAGACTCCGCCCTTATCCAGAGAATTTTAAAAATGAACGTCACCTACTATTATTATAACTCTACTATAACTATAACTATTATTGTAAGGTGGCTTTAAACAACCTTTTAAGCGTTCAGCTTTTATGAAGGTCCTGCTGTTGCCCGCGACTTCGTTCGCGTGGAGATTTCCGGAATAAAAGTAGCCTATGTGATAATCCAGATCATAATCTATCTATATGCCAAATTTCATCCCGATCCGTCCAACTGTTTTTACGAGAAAGAGTAACAAACATTCATCCATCCTCAAAAACTTTAATTATAACATTAGTAAGTTTCAATGTTGCATTTAATCGAAAACCTTATATAATAACCTCAAGCTTTTGGTTAAACAGGTACATGAAAAGCTGTACGCTGGCACGCTGATAAATACTATTAATACATTCAGTGTTCGTCGCACCAAAACACGGTATTATTCCTCGCATACGTAAAGCCGTCATTCATTATTTACAGCTTCATTTCCGTGCTGATTGGGGAATGGAAAACATACAATGTGACAGCTGCTAGATATCACAGCAAAGTTGTAAAAGTCAACCAACTGATACAGTGGAGTTGAGCGAACACAGCGAATTTAAACTTTATGGTCCTCCAACTTACAGTCTTTATTTCAATGTAATAAAAGGAGCAGTGGTTAAAGTAGCGTGTGAAAGTAATTTTTACATTGGAACACACCATTGCAAAGTTCCTTAAGGCTGGCAATGTTATGATACAAGAAACTCTGAAATTGTAGGAGAATAGACACCTCTATTAATATGTGTAGCTTTTAGTCGTTTTCAAAGATAAAAACATATTCCAAAAGTTAGGTCAATTCCTTTAGGTTTAAAGAAACTTCAGGATTCATGGGGTACCATCGGCCAAATAATTATATCGTCTACCACCCTACGGTTGAAAATCATTTGACATCATAAAACAACAAGGTTGATTATCCCTGCAATAATATTCAAAATAAATTACTTACACTTAATACTAATCTATACTTATGATAAATCTGTAACGGGATAAATTCTGTACATCGAATATATTTAAAAAAAATCGACTGAGGGGTATTAAGACATCGATACTGATGCCTAATATGCGATTCTAAAATTTTTTGTCTGTCTGTCTATCTGTCTCTTTGTATGTTCACGATAAACTCAAAGTTACTGAAGGAATATGCTTGAAACTTAGTATGATATTAGTTTGAGTGTCTGCGCAGGTTATAGGGTACTTTTTATAACGGGTTAAATTTTGGTTACCACAGGAAAGTCGATGAAAGCTGTAATAACATTTTGACGTAAGTAGAATGTAAATGCATATTTCGAACGACAACAAAACGAGCGTTTGGTATAACTGGTAGTGTACGCTCTCTATTCGGCTGCGTGCAGGATCGAACCCTACATTGACACTCTTTTCTTTTTAAGCACTTTTTTTAATATTTGCTTTAACTTTTTTGTTACATTTTTTTTAAATTAGGGATCGTTTTCGCAAAAGTGGCCATACTGCCTAATTTTAATTTTTGATGGGATATAATTACAACTAATATACTTACGACAAGAAAGGTTTTATTAAAATAAATTTTGTTATGATTGCCTTGGTGGCTCAGTATTTCTGTGTACGGAATGCTTCGCAGAGGTCTCAGATTTAATCCCCGGGTCAGGTAAATCAGTGATATTGGGTTTTTATTCTGAGACATACAAGCCTACAGTTTAAAAATACTCAATTTAATTAACTAATAAATATTAAGAGTCCAAAGTATCGATTTTCACCTGTTATTTAAAGAAATATTTTTCGTTACATTAGATTTTACCTGCAGATAGTCAAGTCTGTTTGAAGGATTTCTAGTGAGTGTATATTCCGCGTGTATTCGCGTTCTATGATAACATAATTATGTTGACGGGAATTAACGCGATCACGTATTTAAAAAGTATTACAGTACCTACAGGCCTGTGACCACGGCCAGACATCTTCAACAATCGTCAACATATTTCAATCCACCTCACTGAGCAATCCATATATTCCGCTCTTAATTAAGCTGTTTATATCCCTAATTAATAATTATTTATTGCGTTTCTGACGTTTCACCGACTTCAAACAGACCAGTAGGTACCTAGTGCCTTTATAATATTTCATATTATATTAAAAGAGTCAAATGAACGAGTATTGTAGTTTTTTCAATTAGGTTTGTAATCAATTATTTTTAGTTTTTCAGTGCCCTTTGTTAGTGTTTTTTGAAGTAGGATAAACTATTTTTTTAAGTGTTTATTTTATTGAGTACATAGTACATATGGCACTTAGAACATTACTTACTGTAATGTAAGTTAACGAACTGCACTACGTTAGATTATATCAACTTTAGTTTAATAAGCTTGTTACTTTATTTGGATAAGGTATTATATTTTTAGTTTGTTTAGAAACTTACTGCACTTGATTGAATAAGTTTTAAAAAGTATACATAAAGCCGTACGGTAGAACCTTTAATTTTTTTAAGGAGGTTAATAGCAAGCACATTTCTCATGTATAAACGTTAGTGTTGTTTAATTTCAAGAAACATCAATAAACTACATGTGCCCTTAATTTGTGAGGGTTTCCCTCGTTTTATCTGAGATACTAATATTCTGATATTCCGATTATCCGGACCTGATCACTATTACTATCACTATTATAAAACAAAGTCTCCCGCCGCGTCTGTCTGTCTGTTCGCGAAAAACTGAAAAACTACTGGACGGATTTTCATGCGGTGTTCACTAATAGACAGAGTGATTCATGAGGAAGGTTTAGGTATATAATTTAAGATTTTGTGTAAATTGATTGAAATATGTTGATGATTGTTGAAGATGTCTGTTGACGTGGTGGGGGGGGGGGGGGTTGCTAGTACTCTTTTAAACAAAAAGTATTTATAAAATCAGTCCGTAGATAACGGAAATATCGGTATAACAAACGACAACAAAATCAAAGGGTTTCAGGTTACTACAATGTTTTTTGTTCTTTATTTACATTATTTTTCTATTTGTAGTTGGATAGATGCGTAAAAGTGTCACTGAATTGGAAATAAATCTGCTTATCTGCTTATATTGTCTTCAGGGAATTTTTCGCAGAGTATGCCTCTCAGTTTACATTTTTATTATGTACTAGCTGTGCCCGCGACTTCGCTTTGCGTTTTTTTCGGAAAACAGCAATTTAAGGCATTGCACCTTTTTCTCCAGGCCGGATTTTTTATACTGTATTGGCGGTGAAGCAACCTGGAGCGTAAAAAAAGGTTGTTTTAGTTGCTTACACGTGAAATAACGACATAATTTGGCCGTGGTGACATTACCCATTTGTTTTTCGTGTGGAAGCTCACCTTACGAGGTCCAAAGATTGAATGCCACCATTATAGATTAGATGGACATTACTACAATGGTGGTACTCAGTTTGACAGTCTCAAGAGATGTCTTTTTACGCACCCCCTAATGGGCCCGGGGTTATAGGTCGAAGAGAACACGTGTGCTGGTAATGAGTTCCTAGTTTTAAAGGTGCGGCAATATATATTTTTATATCAAAAAAATCTATGTAACTACTATTGTTATTTTATTTATATGAATAAAATTAGGTTTATTTGTAGTGAAATATATTTGCGTAGGGTACGCCTTTTTTACAATATATTTCAATAGCTTTTATATTTCGAAATGATAAAGTTATTTCGTATTTTCCAAAAGGGTCTGCATAAGATCACAGCCTCGCAGCAATCTCGAAAGAAGTGCTCCATTAATCCCTTGTGACACATAGAACAAATAAAATAAGCTGTGCCATCAATCTGAACGGTCGGTCGTCCATAAACTTTTAATAGATTGGCTTCGATCGTTCCAGTACTTACCGTAATAGCCTTGTGATTGTTTGCTCGCATAGGGTATCTATTGGAGCAAGTCACGGTAACTCCTATCATAAAATTACTAGGGAGGAATACGGAGCTCGTAGCTACTAAACTACTGCTAATTTCTCATGGGAAATATTCTTAGACAGAATTGTTTATTACCGTACTTCTACCAGCTGATCTTCTTAGAAGTTACACTAGACAGTTCTAATTTTAGTGCCCCTATTATAGGTCTGAAAGTAACTTAAATCAGCTATACGGGAAAATACTTAATAGTTGCTCGTATGTAATAGGGAGAAATTTCGTTTTTAGTATCAGTAAAAAACAACGTTGGTATTAATTTATACTGTTTACCTTAAAAGAAGAACTAAGAATAAAAACCTTAGTGAGTGGTATTCATTAAAGATATACGGTTTTACCCAAGTGTGTTTTTCGGCGATACTCGACTAGTTTCGGACCCAACGGGGGCTCTTTTTCAAATTGTGAAGTGTCCTGCCGCGACGGTGTCCGAGGTGACGGTGCCACACTTACACACACGTGAGTAAAACCGATACCTTTAATAAAAAAAAAGTTGTGAAGTCGTTGAAATATTTTTTTTAAATTAGCAGTAGACTTTTTGATAATTTTGTCCGATCATTCTTTTATTAGTGGAAGGGTTGATTTGCTTCGCAAAAAATTCGTTGCTTGCATACCTTTTGAGGTGTCGGCGGACGTTGGTGGCGGTTGATAATATAGTCCACCGTGTGACGGTAAAAATAAAGTACAACCTCCCAATTTTTTCAAGAAAGATGGATTTTCTTGACAATTTGCAATTAAGCTCTACTTACCTTCCACTGCAAAATCTACCCTATGCCGATGTGTGCTAATGACTCTTAGGGGTGAAAACTAACCCTAATTGACAAAAATACATAAATTCATAAATTTCGGCATTTAACGAATGAAAAATTGCATAGTTTTTCATTAAAGATAGTTTTATAGTTTGAAACACTATTTGTGAGTTTTCATCCCCTATTTTGTTCTTTATACCCTTTTAAAACACCCCTTTTTATGTTTAATTTCTTGTTTTCACCCCTAGCGAAAAAGCACACATTGGCTTAGGGTAGATTTTACTTTTTGAGGTATTCCCTACTTACTGTCAAAATTTCAGCAAAATTCATCTTCCTTGAAAAAATTGGGAGCCGAAAACCGTCATACGCTGGACTAATATTGAAGTTAAGGTTGTCGCTGTCAATACCTCGCCGAATCGTGTCCAGCCTGAGTTCGAGGGTTGTGTTATCCTGAGGACTTATTTGATGTATCTCATCCAGAAATTAACTGGATTTAATTAAGAGGAGAAGTAGGTCGTATCAGTTGGCCTAGTCATAGGTATCAGTGAGGGGTAAACTAAGGCCGTGCCTCTCCGCCGAAGCCGTTTCTTCACCCAGAACTGCTTCCAAAATACTAAGGCTCCATGTTCTCGTCACAAGCGAAGGACCATATCCCATCGACGATAGCTCGATATCGAGATCAAAAACGAACCGAATGCAATTGGTAAGAGATCGGTCTAGTTTATCGAGTAGATTTTCATTCAGATCGAAGTATCATGAATCACCATAGTTAATAAAAAGAAAAAATTAAGATTTGTACTGAGTATTTTGGTTAAGGTATTATTAAGGTTCTTCTTTTTTGTTTTTGCTTACGTGAATTTTACACAGGTACCTACATAATTTCGAAGTATACCTTTAAATCATCGTCTTCCTAACCTTTTCACAAATTTATTTGAGGTCGGCCTAATTTGTTTTTTCTTCCATTCTACTCTATCATTCACCATTTCACCGCTTACCCCTTCCAGCTATATACTCTTTTACGCAGTAAATCCATTTATTATTTGGTAGTCCTCTACTTTCATACATAAACCCTCTTCACCACATTTTGCTCATTCCTCTGCATTACGTGTCGAAGTGAACCTTCCATTATATGTGGAAGAGATAAATAATCTATCAATTAATGCCAAGAATAATTATTCGTGTCATTACTGGAATGTGGTTTGGCGCACAGGCTTTCCGTGATTTTTTAATTGTTTTGTAATTGTTAAAAGCTTTGTTAAAAACTAAACAAGATAAAATTAAAATATGAAAAGATAAAGGACAGTAGATGAAAAACAGATTAGCTCACATTAAATTTGTATTAAGTATTTGAAAAAGCCTGTGAATCTTAAAATAATTTAATCCCAAGCGCTTTTATCCTGCATATAATCCACCACTGAATAATAGCCCTTCAGGTATAGTTGTCTTTTTTACTGTGGATATAATTTTTTTCACACTTAAAGTTTTATTTGGGATTTTATTATAAAATGGCACACATTGACCTTGAAACGACTTGTAAACTTTTTGGAGCCTAGAGGCAGTTATAACAAGTTGATGTTTATGACGTGTGTTAAAAGAGAGTACATCACTTTTTTATTAATTTTAGAATTAAGACTTAAGAGTAAGCTAGTCAGGAATTCGATTTTTTGTTAAAATATATTTTGTCCCATATGCTCTATCTAAGCAACAAATGATCAAAATGATTTTTTTTTGTAAGCTGATTGAATAGAGTAATAAAACAAATTAAATGCATGTGCGATTAAGTTTCGGGAAATTCATATACCTTTGATATTTAATGATGAGTCGGTAAATTTAACAAAGCAAATACGGAAGGTAACGTCATGGATCGAGTCCGTTTCTTGCTTGGAAAGAGTGATTGAAAATGTTTTTTTTTTTTTAATGTAAGGCATTTCCACTCTTTTGATATTTTTCATCAGTTACTATGAATTTCAGGCTAAAGATATACGTAGGAATAGACTATTTAAAAATAATGCTTTATAAATAGTTGAGATAGCTTATTGTTGTTGAGAATCTTGTAAAATAATTGTGTAACTGCTCGGCTAGAGTGGCAGTGCAAACGTATTCAAACGTTTCGCACATGGCATTCAACGCATGCATCGACTTGAATGTCCGTAGTGGCCACACGGGGATGACTATGAAATTAAACGCGGACGCACGTCTGCGCCGCGCTATACGTACCTCGCAACCGCTTTCCCGAAAACTAAGAATAGCAATTTAAAAAAAATATCTGAGTTTCATTATAAACAAATAGAATAACATTTAATTTATTAAGAATTATAAACAAATAGAATTATAAAAAAATAAGAACTTGTTTTTGAAGTGAAAACTTCTTTAGCGGCGTTGTGCACTTTTTGGGATGGGTAAAAAATGTTAAACTCGCGTCAGGATACGTGATCCTTATGTCCGACTGTCCTCTGTCCTGTCCTCCTGTCCCCATCGAAAATTCGTATGACGGAGCCGAGTTTCTTAAATTTACGTGTACAGCGTCAGAGAGACATGGAGAGGGAGGGAGGGAGGGAGGGAGAGAGAGAGAGAGAGAGAGAGAGAGGGAGGGAGGGAGAGAGGGAGGGATGGAGGGAGAGAGAGGGAGGGAGAGAGAGAGAGAGACTCCAGTGAATTGTAAACTTCAGTCTTGCGTCAGAGCTGACACACACTTTTATTTTTAAGTGTAAACTTCTTTAGCCACGTTTGTGCACTTTTACTGATTACTGAACTCTTGATCGTCACGCTAATAATACATATATACATCCACTAGAGGGCGCTAATCTAAACATTGAGTTCTGTCAGCTCTTTATTAATTAATGTCACCAACCTGTTAATGTGACGTTTTAAGTTCGCCATATCGTTTAAGTTTTCACTTCCGTCGGCAGTCCCATGACTGCCTATTTCTTTTTTTTTATAGGTGACCGCAACAAATTAACTGATTTATTAATTTAATATAAATTTCGTTTTCTATATTCCTTCGTTTTATAAATAGAGACTAGATAGCTACAGATGGATTTTTGACTCGTTGTTAATATTTTTATTCCACGTCGCTAGCATGAACGCATTATAACTTTACTCTAACTTTGTCACCTAAAAACCTGTTTAAAGTTTCCCAATCCACAAAACAAATTGACTTGACCCCATGGACCGACAAAAACAAATTTTGCCTCTATTTCAAGTTTCAACTAAAATGAAGAACTACTGTACCTACAACTATCCTATGTTACATTATACCATCGTAAAACATCTTCAATAATTATATTTACGTTGCTATAAAACTGTAAAATATATTATAATTATATTCTTAGGTTGCTTGAATATGTAATTTATTATTGCCACATCTAATTATATCTTCGAGAAACAAATAGGCACGTAAGTGCTATGAAAACTGATACTCCATTGTTTATATGACCGACTTCGCGAAAGATCAACTCCATTATTAAAAGCTTTTTGCGTTTATTATCTTTCATTATATAATCTGGTTAAGTCGGGGGTATTTAAATTATTTTATCGTTTTAACCGTCGTGGGGTTTTCAAAATTTTTAATATTACTTTTTGTTTCAATAATTCGCAAATCTAACTATTTAAATAATCACTTGTACTTCGCACTTGTATTTCCACTTGTTTAATTATTGTTACTCGCAGTAATGCTCAACTAACTAACTAACAACTAAGTAACTTTTTTTCGGTTGCCACTAAAATTGCGCTGGCAGAATCACTCCTTCTTCCTATCCTTGATTATGCAGATGCCAGCTATCCAGATCTCACCGAGGACCAACTTGATAAACTTGAGCGACTTCAAAATTTCTGCATCAGGTTCATTTTTGGACTACGCAAATATGACCATGTCTCTGATCTCTCTCTCTCTCTCTATACGCCTTCGCCGGAATACTCATATCCTTACACTTTTGTACAATACTCTGTTCAATCCTAGCACTCCTCCCTATCTCAAACAACGTTTTGAATTTTTGCACAACACGCATTTGAGGTTCCTGAGGTCGTCTGAGAATCTTAGGCTAAAAATGCCGACACATACCACGAAATTTATGGACAAATCTTTCACAATTAAGGCTGTCCGTCTATGGAATGAATTGCCACTGGGCATCAGACGTGCACAAACGCTGACAAATTTTAAAAAACTAGTGAAAGAACACTATTTGTCTTCGCGAATGGTGACATACTAGGTACTATTATGGATCTCCATAGGTATTAACTATGTATTGTATATACATGTGTATGTATATATATGCATATGTGTATATATGAGTTTATGTAAGTAGGTGTATTTGTGTACCTATGTCTATATACCTACAATCCTAATATTTATATGCAAAATTATGCTAAGTATCTCTAAATAGCACTTTTTTTAATTATTTTTTTTCCATAGGCTTCTTAAATATATTGTACACTGCAGCCCCTCTTATCACCTATGTTTTCTCTATCCATCCAATGGTTGCCTGGAAGAGATCGCAAATTGCGATAAGGTCGCCAATTGTACATAACATTAGCTAGTAAGTAGATATAAGTAAAATATTGTAACCTATTTGTTTGTTTACAATAAAGAGTTCATCTATCTATCTAAGAAGAATATTCACAAATAGTTAGTTCCGCTCAACGTCAAAAGATGGCGTGCATCTCGAATTATGTAATCGTAATCTTTTGTAACTTCTTCTACTCGGCAATAGATGGTGCCCGCGGGTTAACTTTCGTAACACTGCCTCCTCCTTAGACGGACGAGCATGATTATCCCCATGATTACGCGCCAACCGATTTACATGGACGATCTTGGGTGTTCTCTTTCCTGCGAACCGGGTAATGCAGCCAAACCAGTGATCCTTCCTCACAGTTTCTGTCATTCATCTTTCGGTCGTACCGGGTTTTCATTCTCTCCGACGACTGCTGGTTTGATTGTCTGATGTGCTCTTAAATGTCATTCATCCTAACTGCGTAAGTCGTTGGCATAATCCGTAATACTCCGCGGAGCGTCAGAGGGAGTGCCCGTGATCAAATGCGCAGGCAGCTGCAGTTCTCGACCGAAGTTTGCAAGAGGTGGTTCGGGTTTTAACAGCACTCATCACTCGGCACGTTTCCTGGAACACCAGGGACTCAAAATTCCCTGATCACTGTGACAGATTGCCATCATCACTCTCCGGAAACGGTCCCGCCACATCCATGGCAATGAGTTCCCACTTAGCTTCCATATTATACAACTGCAAGGCACGCCTTCTGCGTGTATGAGGTCCCTTCACTGCTGCACAACTGGTGCGATAACAGTCCTCCACATCGTCGCGACAGTGGATCCTATAAAACCGCTCTCGAACCTTCAAAAAAGTCCTTTTCACCCCCAGATGGTATGGCCGCCTAAACTCCATCGTGGTAAAGCTGTAAAATCTCCAGTACCTTAAGGACAACCATCTGGAAGTGACAGGTATCCCCTCGAGCATTCTCCCATTTACGGCCCATTAATTCGTCCTGAACGACCAAACTGTTCCACTGCGCCCAATACCCCTTCGTCGTTGCGCTCATAGCTGCAACGTCACTTCACTTGGGCCTCGGAGCATTGCCTTTGACCCAGTCGATGATTGTCTTGACGTCAATCTCCTCTTGCTGCACCTTAAGTAAGGGTTCCTTCTAGGTCAATGGGAAATACCCTATCGGTTTTGATGTACCTGCGAATGTTCAAATTATTGCGGTGGCTTAGAAGCTTGATTTTTTTACAGCTTCAAGGGACCACTGACATAATTATTTCATGTTAATTTCTACTTGATGCCTTCATCAGGTCCTGAGGAAAGAGTCTTAACAGACAGAGAGATATATCAACAAATTAACATATCATTTCAGTCTAGTTTCGATATTTTACGTGAAGCGACTATCATCAGACCTCCACAACCGAACTAAGTGATATCGAAGTTCTGTAGTTAGACCAGGTTGTCAGACTTTTTAAGGCTCCAACTACCCGTAACTAATGCTACAGATGTTCGTAGGGTAACCGAGACCGACGGCTTAACCTGCTCTCCGAGGCACGGAGGGGTCTCAATATGTTAAGAATGGTCACCCATCCTAAGAATGACCTGGCTAGACTTACGTAACCTTGTAATGTGATAACCTACTCGGTTACCACTTAGCCACGAGCCCCTATATAACAACAAATTAACGACTTTCGGATTTTTTCCTTTACTTGTGCTGTAAGACCTTGCTAGATTCTTGGTCAATGGGAAGTACCCTATAGGTTTTGATTTACCTGCAAATTGAAATTTGCTAAAATCTAAGGCTTAAATGGCCGTATCTTTTGATTGCGTTGACTTAGAAGCTTGATTTTTTTACAGATTCAAGGGACCGCAAACATACATATTTGGTATCTAGGCACGCGACGGCGTATCAAGTCGAGTTCAAGAAAATGGAACAGGCGACGCACCAGCCGCGTGTTATATTACACGTGGAGCCACTTTTGACCGCTAATAACTCATAATTTATTTTACATAAATTGTTGAATTTTTTTTTATTTATTAAAACCCCTTAGATTAACCAGAACCCCAAATTTCATAAATACAGCTTAAACAAACATCGAGATATTATCGTTTAAAATCGGCATTTTTATCACTGACTGACTGACATGTAGATCAAAAACCTAACTCACATCCCGATGACCTAGAAAGTTGAAATTTGGCGTCCATCTGCAGATTTGTGTGGAAAGGAAAAAATCAGAAAACAGTGGATTTTTACGATTTTAAATATTTTCCAAACAATTGATTTTTATTAATACCTAGCGCCTTTCAAAATTATAATAGTAATTTTTTTTAGTGGGAGAATAGGTAATGTACAAAAACTACAACGTAAACTCAGGAAAAAAAATGTTAATTTTACAGATCACTTTTGAATGATTAATAATAATTTCTTTACAAAAAGTAATGATATCCCATCAAAAACATAAATGATGAAAATGGGAGCCAAGTTCAATATTAAGAATATACGTGGTTATCGACTATGCCAACAAAAGAGTTGAGATCTAAATGGTTGCCAAGTTCTGTAGATAATCCTGAAGATTTGACTTGGCTCTTGGAACTTTAGTTCCCTACCTCACCTATAGAAGCGCTGACTACAGGTGTAAAAATGTATTATTTTTATATAATATATAGGTCCAGATTCCTAATCCGCGCCCCAAAACTGAAGCCAAAAAATATAAGCGACTAATAGAAATATACGCGACTCACTCGCCACACGTGAGAGAACGTTCGCCGCTGAAGTAAGTCTCGAGACTCTGGTTTATAATATTAAAAAATGCCTGGTTGTACTGTCAAATCCTGTAAAAATTAAACTAAAAAAAATCATGTGTCCGAACATCACATTTCATATCTAAGTACATATTCTATTTGCTAATGTATTTATAAACAATATAACAAAATTTAAAATTAATAAAATAGCGACACCAATACTAGATGTTGCCAGGGACGTGAATTCCTTTTACCCATAACACATTCTAGCAGTATGTATATTTTTGTTTGCCAAACTTTTTATTTATAGGAAGACGAGAAATGTGCTTATTGTTAATTAATTTTAGTACATTGACAGTTAACTATATTCTAAATAAATAACATTATTGACATAATTTTTCATGGTATTGTCTTAATTTTTCTATTGCATCTTAATTGTATCGTGCTCATAAATAATGTTATTTAAGTACCTAGTGTTGTGTTATGTATATGTTTATGTGTAAGAAGTAGGTATCTACAAAATGTTGGCAAAAATAATATATATTATTTTTAATATTTGCCTGCCGGCGTTGTAAGTACCTACAAACCGCCTGATTTTTTAGTTAATCCCAACGAATTTTAAATTAATAATTTTTAATTTGTCGTCTTGTCCTACAAACCAAGGCGAAACATTTACTTTATTTTACGAAAATGCCTTTTGTTACTCTATTCCTGTGAATAGTGTCATTTCATTTTATTACTCAAAATTGCTTTACCTTTAATTATATACATCGCCTCCAAGCAAAAAAGTGTCATATCACATGTTATGTAGGTACGTTTTGACATTTTTATAGCATTGCAAATGTCGCATTTGGTCAGCTGTAAAAACATTGTTATTGCTCAGTGAAAAAGGGAACAAAGTTTATTCTAGTAACTCTAACAAATGATGCGCCTGAAACTGGATCCAACTACGAATTATGTGTGAGTACGAGCGTGTAGATATTGTCAACACATTGTCACTGTGTGCGTGTTTAGGGATACCTGCTCTAAATTATTTACTTACCTTCTTGTATTACGTCATGAGGAGATAAAGGGTAAATAAAATAATGATTTAACAGAAAATTAATTTATTAGACAACATATTAATCAACAACAAAGGAAAGTGTAATCTGTTTTGAAAAGGAGGTGTCAGTGATTGAATCTGCTAGAAACGAAAAACGATCGGTCTAATTCAAAATTACAAAGGTACAAATGTGAATTAGTGAAAATAAGTGATGTATTTCAATGGATGAGATGTATTTTTAATAAAAGAATAATAATTTTAATTATAATCATTCTTTAAAGTATTTTAACTATTGATGTTAGATAATACAGACGTATCATCTAACATAAATAATTAAAATACTTTCGAGTCAAAATCACCAATATCATTAGGTATCATTTTCTTCAGCGATAGACTTTTTTAATAATATAAAACGGGAATAGCGTCATGGTTTATGATTACTCATAGTTTTTGTAAAATTACCCCGTAATAAACGGACAACACCGGCTAATCTGTCGAAGCTACAATTTTTTTATAAAGTAGCAAATTGTTTTCATTTTTTTTGTTTTAACTATCAAAATTATTTTTATTATAATTAATTTATAAGAAAGTTTTAAAATACATTAAAAAATTCGATATTTTTTTTTCAAAAACCCAATTGCCTGACGTTTCGACAGGCCAGTACAACCTGGTCGAAATGTCAGGCAATTCAGAGGTGTGTAATACCTTTTCGTGATCGCGTTAATTTCCGTGTAAATACTTACATAATTATATCATGGAACGCGAAAGTTTAAAAGTTAGCATAACTTTAAGTGTGGCTTAACCAAATAAAAATGTTTCGAGAAAATGAATAATGCACCATAGGACGGCGGTATATTAAATTAAATCGCGGCAATTTAACTTGGAGGATGACGCAAGGTCTGGCAGACCGATAGAAGCGAGTACCGATAAGAACATTGAGACCGTACGAAAATCATATGAGGAAGAACGACGTGCGAATGTGTGACATGTCGACACATCGAGGAAACCCTTAGTTAAGTGGGTACATCAACTATTTCATCGGTTTCACTACGACCATTACAAGTACGGAAACTTTGTTCACTGTGGGTACCGCACTTGATGACTGATGCGCTGAGGAAGCTGCGTATGTGACTTGGTCTCGTGATACCTAAGTTTGTTAAAAAAAATTGAAGATCGGCGATCTAACTACGTGACCTCGATTGTTACATGTGAAGTGGCTGTACTATTTCGACCAGGGATGTTATGGAACTCCGTAACCGTAACCGAAACTATCGGATATCCGAAATAAAAATCTATCTGAAATCGTAACCGTAACCAATATAAAAGTTTCGGATAGAGGTGGAGTCTTAATAATTTATTTTATCATAATCATCAAGACGCAAGTACATATTTTATAATAGTTGTACATATTCCGACCATTGCTTATTTTTTATTGTGATTCTACTGCCAAATAATAACCTAGAAATAATGCTAAGTGATTACCTATCTGTATTTTCCTGTTTCATTCTTTAAAAATGTAATATCCGCAACCAAAACTATCCGAAACCATCGGATAACCCGAAATAATCTGATATCCGTAACCGTATCCGAAACCGGTATAACATTATTCATACATCCGTATCCGTATCCAGATCCGAAATTTCATATCCGTAACATCCCTGATTTGGACGTTCCTACTAAATCCCAGAGTACAGTATGGGTGTTTGAAGATGAATCACCGCCGTTGTAAAGAAAATAATAGTTGCTGTATTTTTTACTAACAAAAGAATATTGGCTACCGTTGTGCTTCATAAACGGAAGACTGCTACTGCTGCAAGGTATACAGAAGAATGATCACCTCAAGAATTAGAACCCTTAAAAAATTAACGATCAAACTCAAGACTCGATACATAGCTTTTGCATCAAGATTACGCATTAAAGACCCTATACCCTAAACTACGGAATATTTGCACCAAGCTGGAATCAAATTACTGGGACACCCTCCTTATAGCCCGGATTTAAAGCCATGCGCCTTTGCACTATTCCCGTATGTAAAAAACAACTGAAGAACGCAAGTTTTCGAGCGATCCTATAAGCTCCTCAGCTTATAGGAGCTTTTGAGGAGATATATATATATATGCGCCTGTGTTCAAGAGGGATAGCGGAACAATGGGTTCAGCATCTGGTTTACACGTATGAAGATCTGTATGGACGACTTAAAAAAAGAATTGTCAGAGCAGTAGGTACATATACCTAAGCGCGAGTTTGAGCGATATAAGATACCTACCTTACCTATCTAGGTACATACCTTAGTACCTATCTTAGAGTAAATTACTCTAACAAGAACAAACATATGTTTGTTCTTGGTAGAGTAATTTTTCTATATTCTTCTAGGCCGTATTCTCCATTCGTTTCTTTTATTTATTTCTTAAATATACTTCACCTAAAAATTGTTTAGTAGATAATAATTACCTATATGCACTTGATAGGTATTAATTATATACCTATCAAGTGCATATAATTATTATCTACTAAACAATTTTTCTACATTTCATATTCGACATATTTTCACTATCAAGTATAGTTTGTTCGGAATGCCAATTAGTTGTAGTACCTTCGCATATTTTAAATGAATAACATTTAAAATAAGTATGTAGGTTCTTATAGATAGTAAACTCACTAATGATATCTATGAAAGCGATATGTACATGAACATTTTATTCACAACATCGTTAAGCGTTTGTTATCCGCTAAAGGCAGGTAAGTATGAGGCAGGACAATAAAACAATAAAATAAAATTAATGTGATACAAAACATTTAATTGCTCGAATTTATATTACCCGTCTGGTAGGTAAATTATAGTTTTTAAAAACAACATTTTTGAGCCAATCAGCAACGCAAGGAACTATGATAAAATAACACAAAGTATCTCAAATACTTTAATTCAAATCTTCAAGTCCCGGAAGAGATTCTACTAAATACTTTTAACATAATAACAACTATTCGGTGTGATCTAATTTTTAAAAGCTATCGACATAAATGTCTTTTGTCATGCACTAATACGCCAATTAACATACCTGTGTCATTGAATAATTAAAAGGCTAATTGCAGGTTAAATAATTAAACCCTGACCTGTCTCTTACAGTATTTCAAAGTAGACACAGACTCCAATTAACACTGATAGTTACTGAGTTACATACTATATGCCGTATAATTAGTTATTTATAATTATTATCTATATGACTAGTCAGACATGGTACTCTAATTTAAATGATAATATAACGACAAACGTTTCTTTTTTGGAAATATAAACTTAAAATTTACTGGACAGAATACTGCAATTTAAACTTGGTAAATTATTGCTAAGAGTTAAAGTTTTTTAAAAATAGGAGTTGAAGGTTAAACATTTCTTATCCTTTTTCACAATGATACAATTTGTTATAGGGGGTGTGTTCATATGTTAGGATCGGCGGACAGGTAAGAAGGTACAGTTTTCTTTAATTTCTTTACAAATTTTGCTCATTCATCAACATCCTTGTTGATTATTACATATAGCTTCATACATATGAGCCCTTAAAAATATTATCTTAAAAGATTTTTCAAGACCATATTCTCGAATAATATTGCTGCATAAAAATCTTTGGAATTTCTTTCATCGTTTAACGTCAATCACGATGTCTACTATACTCCAAAATATGTTTTACAGAAACACAGTTGCTGTTTTTTCACTAGTATTTTTTTTAAAGTAATTTTTAATCAATACCTAATAAAATAACTTTTTCGAATATTTGAAAGTATCTAAACATACTTATATTTCTAAATTATGTAATTATGAGTATCATTGTACAAATAACTTGTACGCAGTAACTTGGTTCAACGAGCAATGAAATAGAAATACTTTATATTTCTATTTCATTGCGTAGCTAACAGCGACACAGTAACGATGTTTCAAGACCAATGTCAACTGTATTTAAATTACTAACTGTTTGTTCGCAAAGAGTAATTCATACTCAGGATCTAAGTTGAAACACATCCTAAGCAAAAAATATCCATCATATAAAGAAAGTTGTTCTTGAATGTATTTGGTAGGTTGAGTACACTAGCTTAGCCCCATTATAGCATTTACCTTAATCCGCTTTCATAGTTTAAATATTGGTAGGTGTTCAAAAATACACTGGACTTTTTGTGATAAATCTCAAACCGGAAAACACTCAATAGGCTCATGCATTATCACCCACATAAAGTATATTTTCTTGATTGCTTGCTTACAATAATTTTAATAATATTTTCCACAACCAGCCACTCAACACAATAGCTTTGACTTAAGTACATCAAGTGGAACTCATTACAATCTGTACCTGTTGATGGATATTACAAATGACGGGAAATACTGTACACGAAGCGATTCATACTTATCATTTATCGCAATCTTCTTTAGTTAAGAGAATATTAATATTACAATGTTTATTAATCAATGTTTCAATAACGTTTTTCGATATAATTTCCCTTTAATTTTAATTTCCTAGTATGTGGATATTCTAAATTCTAAAATATTTATTCCAACGAAATAAAAAACTAGAAACAAAACAAATTATTTACATTATTATCAACTATAAATACGATAAATAAGGAAAAATAGGTAGATAGATTATATGTACAACGTTTAGTAATGAGCATACAAAACGCGACTTGACCGGACTAAACTGGTCAGAAAATCAGAACATAACTGTAGATCTGATCTGAACTAGGCCAATTGGCCCACTTTTAGTTTGCACATAGCATAGGTCATATAACTAAATTGTAACATAACTTATCTGCATTTTTTAATTATTCCTGTTTACAATACAAGCTATAGAAATAACACAGAAAACGTGCATAATAAGTAATACATGTTAAACTGAGGTGCAAAAATATTGTAACCGAGTTCAATTTACATTATTTTGCACCTCATTCCTCTACAGGAAATTCAATTTAATGTTATTTGTTGAACTAGATAATACCATATCAAGTTAAAGCTGCGCAATAAATGCTGTGATTCATTTTAGGATTATATTGTTGATTAAAGACTATTTACTAGAACATAGTGACATCTTATATAACCATAGATTACCTACTTTTAAAGACATCCACTGGAACGAGTTTTTTTCTGCTTTTGCAGTGTTAAAGGGGATTAAGGTAAGGCGACAAGGTATAGTGGGCCTGTAAAAGGTAAATTTGTACACTATGCAAATACTTAGAACTGCCCCACGGCTTCGCCTGCACCCTACACTGATTTATACATCCAAAGGTAGCCAAAGGACATCATTATAAACTAAGAAAAGAATACGGTAACTTGGATAAGTGTTTTTCAAGTCAATATCTAGAGGACTTTGTATTTTATAACATACATTATGTACATATGCATCACGCCTTTTTACCCGAAAGAGGCCGGGCAGAGATGTATGACACCTTCGTTTCGCCATCTTACGTTAATTTCACGGCTATTTAGGGAACAACAAACTCCGCAACGCAACTATTTCCTTGTCGAAAAAATCCCAGCAAAAGGAAATGCCACCAGACATGGATATTACATGCATTATATCCATGTCTGTATATCCTATACCTACCTCATACTGCATATCTATCAATAAAATACTACAATTAAGTCCTCAAATTACAGGTTTAATTTTAATTATGTGTGTAAACGTTTTATCTGCGACTTGGCCAAATTAGCAATGAAATTTAATTATCTATTAACATAAAGAGCACTATGAACATAATGACTAATATTAATGAGAGGTTAATCGTCCTTATTTCCTGGAAAATAAGTCGAATAGATAACGTTCAAATACTTAAACGTTATTGAGATAAGATACAATTTACGATATGACTCACTGACAATGAGAATTGATGTAGTAATGAATTGAAAAGAAATATGTATCTACGAGATTATTAATTTGCCGGTGGAAGTAGACGTTACAATGCCTGAATTCCTTAACCAATCTGCAATCTTTAATCATATTCTTCAGCCTGCATGTATGCACCAAGTGCTAAATCACCTTTTTTTTGAATAATAGTAAGTAATAGCAGGCCTGGCCCACTCCGGTCACTCAGGTATGAAGCTACAGGTACCTAGCAGCGTCGTCGAGACGGACCAAATTCGGTGGGCTGCACGCGCCGGCGAGGTAGCACGCTGCTTCGATACTCACTCACGCGCTACGTCGCTTCGTCCATTCGTCGCTTACGAACTACGATAATTATATTATCTTTCGATCGATTACCTATTACTACTAGTATAGTATTATGTTATCTGTGCTATTACACAATATAGTACAAAAAATAACTAAAATGAAGGCAAGCGCATATTGCATGGTATTTGGCTGTTATAATAATAACAAGGATCCAAAACTCAATGTAAAGTAAAGAAATTCACGTCTACCTATATGTAATTAGTGGGTACCTACCAAATGCTGACTTTTGTTGTCCTAAATTATGTTTCCCGTATTTACGTGGTTAGATTATACTATTAATAATAAAGAAATGCACGTCTACCTATTAAGGTAATTACTAGGTACCTACCAAATGCTGACTTTTGTTCTCCTAAATTATGCTTCCCGTATTTACGTAGTTAAATTATATGATTAATTACTAGCAACCCGCCCCGGCTTCGCCCAATTTACATTGCTTGTTCTGTGCTGCCTATTCAACTAATTTTTAACAATTCTTTCCTCTGTCCAGCCTTATTATGACTAATGCATGTACCCATAATTTAATTTGCCCATTGTACCAATTGAAAGACGAATGCTGTAAGTACATATGTATGTTATAAATTTAAACTTATTTCAAGCAGTTTTGTAAGCCTAAATTTTACCTTATATTGTATACATAAATATTCTAGTATATTGTGAAATTAACCTTTTCTAAAACATGTTTAATTGGTCTAAATGTACAATATAAATATGCACAATTTATTTATTAGGTTCTTAGTATACTTTATAATTGTAGATATTTTCAAGTATGATATGACTACGCTAATACAGGTAAGTTTACTGTTACGCACCGGATCTTTAGCCAATAGATGAACACCATGCTAATGAAATACAAAACAAATAGCAGTGACTATCAATTATAGAGACTTATAGTAATAAAAAATAAAGTTGTTCATAATGTGACAACAAGGCATTCAAAAATTAATTTGAAATCTGTAAATATATAAAAACAAATGTAAGTAGATAGCTTTCAATGTTCAGGAGCAGTGTTTGTAATATGAATAAAAAAATATTTACACTTTTTCTATAAACTGTAAATGTTTAAAAAATCATAATGACTCAGAGCAATATCAGTGTTATATTATAATAATTACTGATTCACTGGAATAACTTTCACACTCGACAGTAAGTGCCAGATTTGTACATTAAGTATTTGTGCACATACTACCTTAAAACAAGTAAAACTTCAAAATGATATCATATATTACTATATCTTAAATAATCATACAGTCACTGGAATCTTAATTTCCTTGTTCACTATATAAAATTTGTGCTTTTTACCTAACACTCCCCAAATCACAGCAACATTTTCAATTATAACATTGAAAGGTATTGTCGCTAATGCTCCTCCAATAAGCAAGAAGAATTTAATTGGTCCAAATCTATGAATAGGAAATGATTTGATAACACCAAACATATACATATAGATATTGACAGCACCTATAAATCCACATACTAAATCCAAAGCATATGGACAAGGTATAGGAAAAATTGCAGCCAGAAAAATATTGCTTGTTGAAAATGGCAGTGTCACCCATGAATAACAAGATATTGCAAGAAAAATCTTATTCATAATAGGTATTTCTTTGGAATGTACCACTAAAAGTATTCCTTGTATCCACCTTTTTCTTTGTTGTATGAAGTCCCATAAGGAAAATGGAGATTTCTCCCACATCTCTCCTTCAACAAAATTAAAACTGTATCCTTCTGTGTACGCTTTCATTGCAAAGTAACAATCTTCTGCTACAGATCCATCAAGACCATTGTCAAATGAAACTTTCTTCTCTGCGCTTACCTGCAAATTAAGAAATTAATAAAATTATTATACAGGGTGTATATGACAATGGAACTTACTTAAATCACTGAAAGGGCATGACTCTAGCATGCAGTTACAAAAAGAATTGAAAAGAAAACTATCTGTTGACAAGTTATGACCGTCCCTGTATATAATAAATTATTAAACTTCATTCATCATAATACATAAAAGGCATGGAACTTGCAATGAAGAGAGCTCTACATCTTGATTTCCAACCACAACTGGTGGTAGTGCATCATACCTAACTCCCTGCCAAAACTAATTATACAATGAATGAAAACCAAACCAAAAGTACAAGTTTGGGTCAGAATTTCACTAAGATATAGACTAACAATGGGTTGTCAATTATTTCAATTATAAAAAAAATAATATTTAAGTATATCTTAATATCTAATGCTGTGTTACAACAGTGAATGTTACTGAGACATTACAATTTTCAAACAATTATAATTGTCTCATGATAGGAATTTCTGTTAATATATAAGTAATATATAAACTGATAGCATATAATATACTATTGCTAATATATAATATTACTAATCGTAAGAAGCGGAGGCACTTTTTTCCTGAACATCGTCATATCAATCATGGGACATATACTGCTGAAAAAAAAGACCCAATATTTATAAAAAAAATTATGAGTTAACGTTACTCCTTAGATTCCACTTGATAGACACCATTTTTTTTCGATATATTCACAAAAGGAATTTCTTTAAAAGAAAATATAAAGATTTATATTTTGGAATGGAACTCTAACATGAGAAATGTTATAGGTACATTATCTTGTTTAATTGACGACCTGTTGGTCTAGTGGTTAGTGATCCTGACGGCTAAGCCAGAGGTTGTGGGTTTGATTCCCACCCAGGACAAATAATTGTATGATGAACATGATCATTTCTTCCATGTCTGGGTGTAATTTATCTATAATATGTATGTATTTAGAAATATATAAGTATGTTTATCAGCAGTCTGGTTACCATAGTACAGGCTCTGCCTAGTTTGGGATCAGATGGCCATGTGTGGTGTCAAGTTATCATTATTATTAATTTACAGCATATAAAAATAGGAAACTGTCGCAGCATACTTACTTGTGTCACAACATAAGACCCTTTCCAACTAAACAATGGCTTGTGAAATAAGTAAAATTGAAACCTCAATTTCCCCATGTCATCTGAAACTCGAAAGCTATCTGCAAGAGTTGTCAGCCAATTGACAATATTTTCATTGGCATATGTAATTAATCCTTGCCCAAATTGGTGTTGTCCATCCAACACAAAATTTAATATACCCCTCACACAATTTTCAGTCAATAATGTCTCCTCATCCAAATGCACAATCCAATCATTTCCTGCAAGTATATTTACTGAATCCTCTAAGCAATACTGCAATGCTCTTGATTTAAATAAAGCACCAGATTTAGTTTTATACTCTGATGGCACAACCACTTCTCTGACTCGCTGGTGTTTGGGTAAATTAATAGCTTTATCAGTAACAACTTCAATCATAAAGTTTTCCATTCCAACAGTGTTGCACAGATTCATATTTCTTGTTACATTATCCCTCACTAATTTGGGAAAGTCACCTCTTGTGACTACTCTTATACAAATAAAAGGTGCAAGTAGAGGAGATCCCTTCAGCATTACTTTTCCAGGGAAAGCATTAAAAAGTGTGAGTCCCGCAAAGTTACATAAAACTTGTGGTATAGTTAGTAATGTAAAAAGTCTTAATGCATATAAAATTAATGTACCATAAATTCCATATTTTTCCCAAGGGTCTATTATTTCTTTTTCTGTTCCACTCAAGTTTATGGCTCCAGCAAACACAAGAAACAGAAATATAAATGATAGGAAAAAGGTGCAATGCATCAAGTGTTTTACTCGTCCCCTTAGCATTCTAAAACAACAATTTTATTTGTTACTACTACACTACTTTGTGTTAAAGATTTTTTATAATTATTAGAAGGAATTACTTTTTCTTTCTTACAGAAAGGTAAAGTAATATCATAATATATATATTTATATATGTATTCTACAAGTAAAAGGAATAAAGAGTTCACCATATCATCAGATAAAATCTCAATGGAAATTCAAACTACACCACAGATATTGTTTTAAATTAAAAGTTAGTATACATAGAAGGAAAACATTTAGTCATATTAAAAAATAATGATGTTTGTTTGGCACAAACGTTTTCCTTAAAGAATTTAGCATTATGTTTAATGATAATAATAATAATTTGGGTGTAATGCAAAAAAAAAAATTAAAGGAGAACTCGACCATCTTCAAGTAGTAACTGAAAGCGAAAGTAAAAAAAAGTATATTTATTTAAATTTACCTTACCTGGAATCACCCGAATTACTGGGTTAAATTAAACAACACTAGAACTGAAAAACCTTTAACTAATCATTCAACAAGGACGTTATCTATGATGTAATGTCGAGCATTATATTAATTATTACAGAACTTAAGCTTTAACTGTATAAAAATGACAATCACGCCCCACATTTATTGTCGCTTCTGACAAACACAACACTGTTCTCCTTCTTCCCTGTCTGGCTGACAGTTTCTGAACTTTTTCTGTTTTCAGTTGACAAATGTCAATCGATGCATAGGAACTCTATAAAACAGAGGACATAAACAACCTTAGATTATATACCGATAGAAAGAAGATGAGCGTGGCTGATCAAGAGACGTAAATAACCTAAAATAAATAACAACAAAAAATACTGTAAATGGCAATGCATAAAACAAAACGGTAAAGCACTACACTAAAGAAGTATTATTTAATATATTCTTGTTTATATGAAACTTGTAACTAAAAGGCTGAAAACGAAGACAAAAAAATAAGGAAATGTTTGTTTGATAACTGAAATAAAAAAACGTTCACGAAGGCTGTGACCAAATCGCTTTTTTCTTATTCACCTTTGCAAGTCCTTGGCTCCAACTTGACTTCAGAGGGAAAACACAGTGGAGACACTGTATAACCATGATTGATTTCACTGTGTATTTGTTCTATTGGTACACAGTATTTCCACAGAATTTTCCATAGTTACTACACGCTGAAACCAAGGTATTTCTCAGGTGTACTCGCAGTGGTCAATCCGTCAATCTATAGTGTATTCACGGTGTATTTACGCCAAATTAATTGTATATGAACGATTTTTCCACTACAATAATTTTAACCTACTCGAAACTTATAAAATAACCACAGATCACTCATGTAAAAAAAAACAATGCTAGTTAAAAACAAAACAAGTCACTAGCTGCTATTTAAAAACCAAAATATAATATTCATACCTATTACCTTTTCATGCCGTTGATGTGACGACAATACGAAATAAAGTGACTTGCCATAGGTCGTGGGTTCGATTCCCACCCGAGTCTGGGTGTTCTTTGTGTCCGTTCTTTGTATGTTTGTAAAAAATAAAAAAAAGGAAAAATAACAACTTCAGTCAGATAGAGATTTCCTCCTGGCGTAATAAAACACTTAACTAAATATAAAAACCTCCTGTCGTAAGTTTCATGAAACACGCTAAGTTGTTTAAAACAAATACTCAAACGGAGTTCCGTAAGTATTAATATTTGTCTAATGATATTACTAATTGTTTAGCTATTTTATGATAATATGAATTTGATATCATTTTTTGTGATACTTTTGTTTGAAGGCTCATACTTGCATAGCACAAATGAAGAGAACGAAACGTCAATATCCTGACTTTATACGGAAATAATGTTTTTATTTAAATGAGTGATTGTAACGACCGCGGATTTATTGTATAGCCACCATGGATACTTATTGTGTATTCACTGTGGATTTGATGCGTGAGTGCCGTGGGTTCTGCGAGATACTACTGCAATCACCACGAGATTTTTGTATTTTTACAGATTGTAACGACGGTAGATTGATTGTGTAACCACCGTGGATACTTATTGTGTATTCGCCGTGGATTTGGTGTTTGAGTGCTGTGAACCACTATGGAAATACAGTGTTTGAATGGAACAAACACACGGTAGAGACATTGTGGAACCTGTGGTTTACACAGTGTTTCCACGATTACAGTGTTTTCACCGTGAAGTCAAGACTACAAGGGTAGGTTTATTTTGCCAGAGACATTTCACATATTACTTGACACTCCCACGGTGTGATAACGTATTTTGGATCTAACGTGTTTTTTAAATATATTATTGTTTCTGTGTTCTTTTGTTTGCATTTTTCTATTGAATAATGTGATGCAAAGATAGCCATGTAATACAAAGAAACAAATTGCCCATAATTATAATAATTAATGGTAATTTCTTTTTTTGAAGAAATGGGTAATGCGGTCCCGCGACGTGCATTGCCTAGAAGCCCCGATACAGGGAACCTGGCTCCGGATCGCATAAAACATATCTTTAAGTTTCTTGATACGATTTACTGCAGTGATACGGATGGTGAGTATAATTTTTTTTTACTGTAACAGACTGCCAGAGACCGAAGACTTAGTAATGGGGTTCCGTTGGCACACTTTGAGTATAGAACCCTCAAGACATCGCTCAGTTCAGAACACTTTGCGTCTCACTTCTTCAGAACAGATAGCGTTATTTTTTGCCACGGATCAGCGGTACCCTTGATCACTTAAGAACAAGGTTGAACACTATAACTTTATTATGTTATTTGGTTCCATTGCAAAATTCTGTAGAATATAGACGTAGCTGGTATTTTGCGAGAGATTTATAAACAATAAAGCTTGGGGCACCGTATCTCTGTATGCAACTCTGTAATGTAACAATTACGGAAGTATGTTAATCGCCAAATTCCTTTACGTGTCACCAATTGCTAATATTTTCAAACGTATTGTGTACAAAAAACAAACTGATTTTAAAATATACTAACGGCACAGACTTTTGATGATAAAATGAGATGTTTTTTGGCAAATGAAGTCAACAGTCAGGTTCAAACAAAAAAAATCAGCGCACGAATCGAAATAAAAAACGAATTACTGACGTATATTACTTCAATAAAAAATTACTATCTTTATCGCTAGCTTACCACAAAATGTCTTTTATTCTTCACTATTATTACGATGTCACTAAAAGCGTTGTCTGGACATAGTACGTGTAGGTCGTCGATCGTTCGGAAAAATTATCTTGCGGGGAAGGGTAGGTGGTTGAGATGAAGAGGAGAGGTGTAAGTTTGGCAGCTGTCGTTTGTGCACGTCTGCGGTCTATGTGATGTGATGGCGTGAATAGATTTTCGTTTTTGATTTGTATTTATTTCATTAGCGCTGAAAATTAGTTGTAAGGTCAAATATGTGAACTAACAAAAAATTGATTCATAACGAAAATTAAGTGTAAATGTACAATGCTGAGACAAAACCTTCATCTGGAGAGTCGAAGAGAAAGTGTCTCTAATAGTAAATAACGGGTCGATAGAAATATGTCTGTCTCTGAATTATCTGTTGGATGTCGATTTGCGGATTATTTTGCGATATGTGGCCTCGACTTTGACTCTGGATTGGAGCCAGATAGGCTGTGCGGTAAGTAGCGGTCCAACGACACTACTTGCATTATTATTGTACTGAATGATTTGCAAACGTTCTCTCTTTTAGGCGACAATCTTCATGTATCTCCCTTGGATCGTTCCTATAAAGGAAAAATTTTAGCTCACTATCCTGAAAATATATCTAGTAACCCTTTTGATGAACATGCAGTGTGTATGGTAAGTTTATGAGATTTTTAGTGTCAAATGAAGTCTTTGTCTTGCAATTCTATTCAATAAGTTTTCCAGCCACATAGTGGTTAATCAAATTTAAGTGTTACCTTGAATAGTAATATCAATGTTTACTGTAAAACAGGGATTCTTGCTTCAGGGATATAATGTCCTAATTAGTAACCTGTGGCTTTAAAATTTAAAAAAAAATTGTTTGATATGTGTTATACTAATATATTAACTGTTTTAATATAATTTGCATATATAATTACATGAACATTTTGTATTGAATTTATAATAATAATATAATTGATCACAATAAAATGCCTGTACATACACTAAAATTAATCATTGCAATTGTTAAAATGTTATTCAAATATAAATTAAATATATGGAATATTATTCTTCCTCAACTGCACCAACTTGGGGCCTCAAAAATTAGTCTATTTTTTAAATATTGATTTAAAATATTCCTATTATCTGATTTTTTCATACAGTTTAGAATATCTAGGAATAAAGATTTTATTTCCTTCATTTCATGCAGTAAAATATTATAAATTTTAATAGAATTAGAAAATAAATATTTTATGTTGCATTAGTGTATGACTATATAATAATAATAAAAAAATGTGACGTTTAGATGTGTCAGGGAGTAATACAAGAAATATTTTATTTCACATGAAAATATCTAATTAGAACATATTTAAATAAAAGATTGTATGAAACTATAGTATCAATTTTTTTTCATGCATTCTACAAATGCATAATCATTATCATATATTCATCACTCATCATTAGAATCCAAGAATTTCTTTTTAATTAATCAGAAAGGACACAAATATTGTTTGTTTTTTTAGTGAATGCTTATATTTCATAACATTAGTATTAAAAAAATAATATACATAAGATTTAATTTACTTTATAACTATTTAAATGTCATAATTTTATACTATAAATTATTCTGCTGTGGTAATCGAAATAGTAGGAAGTCAGAAGAGGCATTTTCCTGACTTGCTGCTATCTTGATTACCACAGCAGTATAACATATTATATCACTTAAGTTATACATGTATAAATGTCTATTATTTGCAGCTCTGTCTTCCAGCAGGACTTCAGTTTAGGACACAGAAACATTCATTGGAACCTAAGTTTCATAGTTTTGTAGTAACAAGGGAAAATGCATCTCGTTACTATGGATTCAGCCTTATCTTCTATGAAGAAGTTAGGAACAGAAACATATGTAGTGCCATGCATACTTTACAAGTAAGATATTAATACATAGTAGACCTGAGAATCATTTGAGACTTGAATGAAAGTAGGATACTTGTTGCAAGTTTAGCTTATATTACTGACCAAATCATAAATATTTAAATAAGTAATTTCATAATGACAGTTATATTATTAATTACTTAGTCCTTAACATCTATATTTTTGTTCCTCATCACTTTAATCACCTTTCGATTTTTATTTATGAAATTAGTATTATTTATTTATTGACCATTGGAAGAACTCCTTCATATTTTATATACATAAATTTAAAAACCTAAAAGAAAAGCCTTTCTCAGCCCTAGGAAAGAAATAGTTTGGAAGTAGTAGACTATTTATGCAAAAAAACGATGAGGTAATATTGATAAATAAAGGTACAAAGAGCTGAAGAGATTTTTAGTCTCTGCAGGAAACATTACTTGGTTTAATTGCGGTTTTCCAAAGTATACTTCCCATGTCAGGCTGCTTGACAATGTAAGTAAGGCACAAAAATTGCTATACCTCAGCAAATAATACTTTATGTTGCAGGCAATGTACATTACAGAATTGTCTAGTGGTCAGACTCCCCCTGGACATAGAAAAGCTTCAGGCAAAGAAAGCTCTAGATCACTTCCAAGGTCATTCAAACTCACTCCACATACTGGTGCTGCACTTACATACTATGATATAGCCAAAGATAAACTATATGTAGCCAAAAGTATAGCCCTCATATGTCAATATCCATATGTGAGGGTTGCCCAGCTGTTTTTAGAAAATTTATTCAGGTAAAATTCACATTTAATTTTATATTAGTAATATTTAAAAAATACTAATGGATCTAATCTATAATATGGAAATTTGCCCATTAGATGATAATAGAATTGCCCACTATTATGTGATACCAAAAGATGTTGAGTCATTGTAAGAATACTTGGGTTCATTCCTTGGGGATACACAGATGTAGGGGAGAGGCCCATGAGAAATGCTATCAATCAATATTAAGTCTTCGTTTATTAGTACTAGGCGAGTTCTATAGAGAAGATATTTACATACTAAATTAACAAACAGCAAATAAAATTAAATAAATACAAATATCAACTTTATTCTCTTAAAATCTTAAATCTTGTAATCTTCCGACACCTTTGAGTGATTGCATACAGTATCCAAGTTACATGCTTTCACCTATTTATGTGAACAATATCCACAAATACATGCTACACAGTCATGGACCCATTCTCCACACATTATACAGTAATACCAGAGCTCTAGAAATTAGGCAAAGCTTGTTTGTTATACTGCCCCTTCGTCGACATAAAAGCCAATTAATTTAAAAAACACTGAGCTATTATTACTAGCATATAGAGTAGACAACACTAATAGTTCTTGTGCATCCCAGGAGCACTGTGGGGTGCACAGGGTGTAGGTGAAGGTGTCAAAGATGAAACGAAAACTACTGATATCCTACTTGATTTACTTACCGTGGTTTATTTATTTAGGAAATATATATAAGTAAAACAAATTAATTTTGGTAATGAAATAGAGCTTATTTTCCTTTAAACAATGTAAGTTTGTTAAGTTTATGGCGGTTAGAAAAATAATCATTACTGACAAGCTTCATGTTTTAAACAAGTTGTTGTATATCTAATCTAATATATAAAAATATTTTGTCACGGTGAACTTTAATATATTTTTTTTGTATATTGTATATGAGAATAGGTCGTAAGGTATTTTTAACCTTCCTGCGGCCACCGGCATGCCGGGTACAGCTAGCATTTATAGATTACTAGGAACGCGTCTCGGCTTCGCACGGGTAGCAGAGACATCTTCAACGATCATCAGCATATTTTAATCGATTTACAAAAAGTGTTAACAAATTATACACCTAAAACTTCCTCATGAATCACTCTGTCTATTAGTGAAAACCGCATGAAAATCCGTTCAGTAGGTTTTGAGTTTATCGCGAGCAGACAGATGCGGCGGGGTACTTTGTTTTACGAGTATAATATGTAGTGATACTTCGAATTATCTCTTGGGATTCAATGTAAGAGGTTGATTGTATGCATGCTCTAAATGCATAGGTTAAATAAGGAAATACTTCTTTACCATTAATTAATCTAAAGTGTTTCACATTAGTTTACGTTCAACATGTGAATTGAATACATATTTTTCTTTTAAATTCTTGATCAATAATTTCATTTAAGATTAACATTTTTTCTTCAAATATTATGTATTTTATCGTTGCATTTTCTTGAATTTCACACCGAGTTGTGTTCTCGCTGTGGTTTCTTTGATTTTTTTAAATATTATTTTACGCGGAGAGAGGGGCTCTAGTAGGTTAGCACATTATTATAACGTTAAATATTACTAGCCAGGTCAGTCTTAGGATGGATGACCATTCTTAATACATTGAGACCCTTTGTGCCTCGGAGAGCACGTTAAGCCGTCGGTCCCGCTGACCATACGAACATCTGTAGCATTCGTTACGGATAAAAGTCCGACAATCTGGTCTAACTGCAGAACTTCGATATCGCCTAGTACTTGGAGCTGGAGGTCTGATGGCAGTCGCTTCACGTAAAATATCGAAGTTCGACCGTATCGGAGTTAGACTCAAAGCCGACCCCTACTTAGTTGGGAAAAGGGGAGGATGATTATTTTACGCGGAGAGTCAAAAATTTACTCCGAATCACTTACTGATTCAGAAACTGGTTCTGACAATGCTCCTTTTACTAGTGATGAAACTATCTTGTCATCATAGGGCATCATACTGCACATTTCTTGAGATACGAACGCCTTGCCTTTATAATATTTAAATAAAACATCATCTTTAAAATGCTCTAATAGGAATGATCACTCGGTAACCACGATTTTTTTAATATAAATTTAGTCCAATTTTCCACGTTCGCGTGACCGATTCGTAGAAATCTAAAATAACGGTACAGTTATACCATAGGAAATATATCAAATTAAATGAAAAACATACCAAGTTAGAAATGTTAGAATGTTTTTATGTAATTTCATTATGTTTCTTTTTAAGAAATAAAGAATAATTGCAGAAAAAATATTATAATATCCTATCAAACACAAAAGAAACCGCAGGCGATTACTAGTGTTTTATCTTGTTACAGATGTGTTAGGTAGGTACAAACACGGTGTCAAGTACGTGTGTATTATTTTGTTGATCCAAATTATGATTTTAGTTTATTATTTTGTGTTGGCTTTAGTAAAAGTTTGTTCACTTACAGATGAAAATTATTTCCTTTCACTCTTAAATGATTTGTACACGTTTTTAAAACACTATTAGGCATTTTTTCGATAACTAAAAGTAGGTCAAATACGTTCGAGCGCTGCTGAGCGTAAACTCCGACTGATATCGTGTGGTCCATGGACCGCAGATCGCGTTACAAAATATTTCTTCGCGGTGTCTACTCTATACGCTAGTAATAATAACTCAGTGTTAAATAATAAAAAAACTAAAAGAAATCAAGATACCATACTTGCGGGTATCGTACAATAATTTACGAACCTAGCCATATGGTGATAAAAGTTTTAACAAATGAAAACAATGTATTATTTTAACGAAATAAATTCTGATAATTCTGAGATATGATTCCGAACCCTTAATCAGATAAAACAAGAGTTACAGCGCAAAATGTTCACTACATTTTTTTAACAAATGGCGCGAAAATGTGACCCTTCCTCTTTCAGCTCGCTCGCTTAACTTGACGAGTCACTTGCGGGGGTGAAAGAGGGCACGAAGCTGTAGCGAGTTATGAGTGTTAGACAAGGATAGACTATTCTATCATCATCTGCTGTACGGAATTCAACGCTGCTCCCCTAAGTATATTAAAAAAATGTAATTGTTTTTATATCCGTTTAGATTACCCGCGTGGGTGTCGGTTAAAAATATATCTGAAGTCTGAAGAAAAAGCCTCTGAAGGAGAATTATAATTGATATTCTTGTGGAATGTTCTTGTGTGTTCTGCTGTACTTTAACGTTGAATACTAATAAAAATTGTGCAGGGCACCTTCAATCTGTGTTTTTTTTTCAGATCTCTGCCTAGACAACCAGGCCCAGGGCTTAGTCCCGAGTCTTATGTCTATAACTTGTTATATGAAGTTCCAGTGCCATTGCCTGGTCAAGCTTTACGTTTATATGTGCCTCCTTCTGAACCACATTTGGATCCAATTCCCGTTGTAAGTATATTTTCTTTTAAATTTTTAAGGTCAGCGTCAGACAGCCGGTACTCTCGTCTATTCAAGCGTTTAACCCGACACACCTAAGTCGCGCCCTCCCAAGAACACAGAGTGGGTTACGGCCATGTTTATAGGCTTCTATTGTCGCACATTTCATGTTTGACGATAAGGCGTTAAATCTGTTTCTCATTTCGCTATTATTTGTTTTATTACTTTTGAGCAAAAGTAATCCGTGGTAAAACGTTAATATTAGAATTTTTGACTCGATGTTCTATCCAAACTAGACTTTTGACAGTTTCAACGCCTAGTTTGGACAGAACATAATTTTTTTACGGTAGTAATAGCATTTATGGCGCTTATCGATGATTCCAAGCGTAAGCGAATCAACATTTCTAAAAGCATCCATGTTGCTAGAATTGCTATTGTTAGCACTTTGTGAAAGATAAGGTCTCTTAAATTTTATGTGTGAAATTCATACACCGATTGAGCTCGAAAAGTATTCAATCCATTGACTTGTAATGTTGATTCATAGTTTTGCATTTCAATGCGCGCGTGCTTTTGTAGTAACATGAAAAAAAACTACCAAAAATATACACAGTGTTATGAAGTCGGATTTATTATCTATAAATTGTTCGGCATGAGGTTTAGTGACCGAAGCAAACTGCACACATATCTGTCTCAAAGTACAGGACAAAGTACCGCATATAACATTTTTATATTTATTCCAGGTGATAAGAATGCCAAATCTTCCTGATGAGTTACCTCTTCTAGATTATCCGTTAAGGGTAATGTTTTCGACTTTAGGTGTTGAATGTGTTGTGCAGCTCTTTACATGTGTTTTATTAGAACATCAAGTTTTGCTCCGGTCAACCGGTAAGTTTCTCTTTTCACTTTCACTGGTAGCCAACACATTTCTATCTGTGGTCAAAATACTAGAGTCAAGATTAGCCTCCCAATAACGTCACATATTAGCTTTTGACTGATTCGATATGTACAGATACTGAGCCAATATTGAAATGCTAATATATTGAGCAAATCACATCAAGGTTTTATTTGAATATAAGAATATTTGATATCTCTTAGGTAATGAACTAAACTTATGGGTAATGCATATAATGGGCACTAGCACCTTTTCGATGAGACACAATTTTTCCACACCACATTGGCTATATTAAGCATAAAAGACACTCTTAAATAGATGAGTATTAACAAACCGCACAAATCACGTATTCAGAAACAGTTACATAAACTGAGACAGGTCACTCAGGCGATATCACGAACTAAATAATTAAGTACCGACTGCAATAATAATAAATAACAAGTTGCAAATATGTACTTTCGTAATAGAAATATGAACAAGAGGCTTGGTTGCCTACCGAGC
Organism: Euplagia quadripunctaria; assembly: GCA_963859945.1. NCBI lineage: Eukaryota > Metazoa > Arthropoda > Insecta > Lepidoptera > Erebidae > Euplagia > Euplagia quadripunctaria. Next base: position 10,297,825 of record OY982565.1, on the reverse strand, counting down.
TATTCCAAAAGAATCCTTACAAATGCTGCAAGCGTCCATAGACTACGGTAACCGTTTATCGATGCTTTTTTACCAACTTAGTGTTATAAAAATAATAATACACTAGGAGGAGACGGCCATTTGCAATCTCATAATTCTCACCTGTCTATCTGCCCTCAAATTTTAATAAGGATTTCCTTTTGATACCTTTAACATAATATGTATCTATGTAAGCATGGACTATACCCCTCGGTATAACAAAAATAATTCTGCTTCATTCTTTTGACATTTTTAAAACTTATTACAGAAAGGCGGACATAATTCATTGGTCATTTTGTGCAATAAACCTGTTACGACATAAATATGAAAGTGCAAAACCCACAACAGATATAAAAGAAACTTATGACAAACACATTACGGATGTCGCGAGAATATTAAATAATTTAATGACTTATAATAATCACTACTTACATATTATAAAACGTGTCTGTACTTCTCGCATAGTTTGGCGTATTGTAAATATGACATCTGTTGACCCGCGCCCTGGCATAAACCCAAATTGGTTTTGTGTTATCGCACTTTCAATACTCTTACTCTTCTTTCAATGACTTTCTCCCAAACTTTCATACTATGAGACATGAGCTTTATTCCTCGATAGTTGTTGCATTCCTGTACATCTCCTTTATTTTTAAAGATGGGCACCACTGAACTAAGACACCATTCATCAGGCATTACTTCTTCCTGCAACAGCTTATTGAAGAATAAAGTCAGCCACTGAAATCAGTGTCTCTTAATCTCTTTCAATAACTTCCAAACTTCAACTGGTATACCGTCGGACCCAACCACTTTACCATTTTTCATACTTCGTACTGCCATTCGAACTTCGTACATACTAATCTGATATTCACATGCACATCGTTTAACACGTTGCTCCAATCATTCTCCTCATTCATAAGCTTTTCAAAATAAGTTTGTCTTTTATATCTTCATCTTTTATCAACATCCCTCTTCATCTTTCATACATCTCACATGCTTGAGAGATGTATGAAATCTTTGTCTTTGTCCCTGATCTTTGTAACGCAGTAGAGTTTTTACCTAAGAACATTCAAGGAAAATATTAAAACACTCGCTCTGAAGCAGCCCCATGAGAGGCAGGTACGCGTATAAAGTATGTTTCTGGATAACGTTGTTTGCCTCTTGACAAAAATTCGTGAAGGATGGGGTAAAAAACACATTATATTGACGATATTTTACCATTGTATTGTACCTACTGTTACTATGATACTTCAACACAACTATAATTTAAAATACACAACAGCGTTAAAGCATTTCTAATAGACCAATTTGGTGTCAGTGTTAGAATGGCCAGGAAATAGTCCGAATTTAAATACAATAGAGAATTAGTGGTACTTTGTAAAGAAAACATTGTTAAATATTTTAAGAACAATGAACTATGTGACGTGTTTGCGGAATATTATAGAAGGATTCATATTATTCAGATTACTAAATACCTTAATAATAAATACCCTAATTTTGGAATCATTAAAACATGGACAATTTACATTAAAACTTTTCCATTTTGTGATTTGAACTTTATTGAGTTTTTTTTGGATAGATATTATAAACATCAACATTATACATAGACCACGTGTCTATACAAATTGAAGACCGACGGTATACCTGAGTGGATATACTAAGGTACTTGATATAAATATCAAGTACCTTAGTATATCCACGTAATATAAATATTTGAATAGTATTAATTGATTGTCCAGTTTGGCCACCTGTCTAATCAAAAGTACAAATGGACAAACGAATATAATTAACCTTGTCTGAATCGTCATAATCACAAATATTGATTAAATAGTCTAGACTAGACCAAAATTATTAAATTAATAACATTTTTCAGATTACAACAAGCTAATGCTGGTTGCAGAATGTATAGTGTCTTTGCTCCTACCGTTTACTTGGGCGCATGTCTATGTCCCGATACTGCCGGCGCCTTTGTACCACTTTCTCGACGCCCCAGTGCCATTCGTCATGGGTAAGACAATACTCTTTATTGTAAAGGTCAATAGGTTGCACGTCTAATTGTGACGTGCTAGTTAACTTAACGCTCGTTTGCATCATCTGCACGCTATCTTTTAATACTAGTAAGGTTTTAATTCATTCATTTTCTTAAACGTTCATTGGTATCTTACTTTCTTTAAATTTATCAGTAGGTATTTAAGGAAAAATATTTTTTTAAATAGATTTTTGTGTCTTAAAGCTTTTAATTTAGTCGGAAAAAAAAAGGTTTTTTTGCGATGACTCGTGTATTCAGCAGTAATGTTTTTTATTAAAACTGCGGCCAAATAGGTGTGTGTGTGTGCGGCCAAAAAGTATCAATTTAATAAAAAATATTTTTTTTTTCTGAAACCCCTGAGTAAATATTGTTACAATTATAGTATGTATTAATAAGTTATCTTGTATGTCGAATTTTTAATGGTGTAATGGAACACCATTTACGCCACAACCTGTATGTGGAAGGGCTACAAAGCACTACCTGCTAAAAGCTGTGTACGCCCATGGGCGTACCCAGCTTTTAGCCCAGGGAGGGGCAAACTTTGTTTTTGTCGGTCCCGGGGGGGGGCAAATCAAAAATTTGACTCAAAACTACCTTAGTACTACGTAAGCTTGCTATAGCCAGAGGGGAGCTGCCCTCCTCTGGCTGCCCCCTCGGTACGCCCACTCACACGCCTGTATCCCCGTAGAGGTAGGCAAAAACGTATTGAACTCCCACATTTTGTCAACTATGTAGTATAAAGACATATGCGATATATATGTGTACTACAGCATGTATTTTTAATATATGATTATTATGCATAACTTTTTACAGAGTACTTTTTCTAGGCTAGGGTTCATCGATGTTTCAAGACCGATTTAAATTGAAAAAAACTTAAATAACTTGTAAATAAAAATTAAGTCGACAAAATAAGAAACAAACCTAAGTTGAAGACTTATTAATAACTAAGTTGCCAAGTTAATGTTAGTATTTTTTTTTTAAGTTGTCGACATAAGTATATGTAGGTACCCTTAAAATATTTTAAACTTTAAAATTTTATTCGAGAAATGCGAAATTGCCTGTTACTTTGTATGCATTTATTTTGGTAAGATATAAATGTTGCTCATAATTAAGCGTCAATTGGCAATGATAAAGTTACTGTAGCATTACTAGTCAATATTATCAGATATTGTGTGCTTCAGGTCTCCATGCAGATAGTGCAGCTATGAGCATAGGCTCTGGTGGCCCGCGGAGCATCGCGCTTGGTTCCGAAGCAGCTCTCTGTTTAGTAGATATTGACAAACCAGATATACAACTTCCCGAAGAACTACCGAGTTTCCCACATAGGACGCCGTTTATAGAAGAATTGAATCATGTACTAGATAAACATCAGGTGAGTTGTCTATATTGCCTGCGGGTATATGCAATAAACTTTATAGAAATGTCCACCTGATTTCTTCCACTTGGTTTCTAACCTTATCCCTACTCATGCCAGCAGAAATACAACGCATACTAATGCTGGTTAAATGCTGTAAATGTGAGGTAGTTGCCCAGTCGGTTGGTCGGCTACATCCCGAGAAGAAATCTACTTTGCTTTACCTCTTGAAAAATTTACTTTCCTTCCACAAACGATTAACTCCTTGTATTCATCTGATTACATCTGTTTAATGAAATCGCCACCAATAGATTTTTAAACAGTATAAAATGCGATTAACAGACAGATAAGGAAAATGCGAATATAACATTTATGATTAAAATGTTATAGAAATATAAATGTTGTAGTGACCCTCACTGCAACGTTTTCATATTAGTAAATATTGGTGGAAAATAATAGCGAATTAAAAAAAAACGAGAAACGGAATGTATTTTAATACACCAATCAGCGTCTAGTGACGTCACTCCGGTTATGACAAGCTAACAAAACGATGAACAAGTAGGATGGGTGCACCAGTAAAAAACCATTTAAGAGACATTTTGAACCTGAATTTAATTATGTATCTCGGTCATTGCAATCATTGAAAAAAAACATACTCCTGACTTACTGTATTGTAATCCATTAGGTTTTTCCGATTTTATTAATAGCTATTGTATTTGTTTGTTTAAAAACGAAATGCGCCGTAGTTGGACCAGATTGTATTAGTAATAGACCAGGTATTGTGCCAATAGTAGACCAGTAAATAATAATATGTAACATGTTATTAATTTATTATTAATATTAATTGAACATTATTAAATGAACATTATTAAATTTTGTACCAAGTAATCCTAACAATTTTAAATTAGCGTAAAAGTTTCATGTAGTCTATATATTAATACGTGAAGCGAAAACTGTGGATCCCTTTTACGAAAATTGGGCGGACGGAGGAGTATGAAATTTCGCACACTTATAGTTTATACAGAGAAGAAGTGACGAATGCTAAAATTTTTGAACAATATTTGCTACAAAGTTAAAAAAAATGTAAAAACGGGTACATACAGCTATGAGTGTCCAGTATATATTTTGACCTGTCATGGTACAAAAGTCTATACAATGACAGGTCAAGTAATATTGGCCAATGAAATAAACCATGGTCGAAATTCGACCACCACGCGATCTCTAGTACCAATAATAATGTTACAAACAAATTACATAGTTAGCAATAATTATTCATATCTAATAAACTTTAGCGTTCCATGATATATACTTATGAATAGGTACGTACGGGAATTAACGCGATCACATAATAGATATTACATACCTTTGAATGGCCTCTCGTTTTGAACAGCCTCTATCATCAAGCCCGTGATGTAGAAGGTTCTTCATCCACCCGTATATTTTCCCTTCAAATACTATACTAACAGTGTCCCTATTCCGTAAGCAAACCGTTGCATCCCTATTCTGGCGTTTATTCGACTGCGCATAACATTCAAACGTATGTCATACCTATTAGATGATTGTGTTAATTCCCGTTCGTATACTATACATAATTATAAAATATTCATAAATTTAGGTAACTTAAAAATTGAAATCTGTAGATTCTTAAATGATCATCTCTACCCTTTGCCCAATTTTGTTTGTAGTCGGCGCAATATGTTTTTGTCTTCCATTCTACTACATAATTTGTCATTTAATTTTCACTCCTTGAATGGTGTACGGCTGAATAGTGGGACTAGTGCACTCACCCTGTTTATGACCAATGACACACATGAGTGACGTTATCGGAACTGCAAGTCCGTTTTCGCTCGCAAATTTAAACTGTCAGTACAAAACCACATTTTTGGAAATAATGTTTTAATTTTTTACCATATTAGTAGTAGTTTTAAATATATTTTTAATGTATTAGTTAGAATGAAAGTAAAAGTAAAAAAACTGCATGTTCCCTTTTTTAAAATTATTTACGTATTCATTGAAAGAAAAATATTACCATCTTTTTACTGCCACTAAATCACTAAGATAGGACGTTGTCTTAATAAAACTGTTGTGCTTATAGATTCTGAGACCAGAAACCGAACCGACTAAGCTAGGCGTCCCAATCAATGGCACTTCATACAAACATATGAATGACAGCATGAGCAGCAGCTGTACATTACCCTCAGGCAAGTTTTTTTTTACCACTGTCACTAGTTTTAACAAGATGCTTTTTTACACAACTACGTGATCCAGATCTTATTGTTCTTTAAAAACTTTCGCAACACCATGACCCAGAACGCTCATGAAGTCACAAGACCCTACCGAGCAGACCGCCATTAGGCAACACTACGCTAATAGTGCCCAACGTAGGGTTCAGGAACTTCCCAAGACAAGCTGAATTTCCTCTTTATTATTTTCCCAATAATTTAAGCCCTTTAAGTTCCTTTCTGATGTTATTTTACTTGAGTATTCACAAAAATGATACTAATTCCTCAACAGAAGTGGACCCAGTTCAGTAGGTACATACGTCATAAAATTATCTTCTGCAATCTGAAATCCACAATATTCGGTCATTGGTCGAACACCGTCCATTAAGCATAGTAGCAAATAATTTTTTTAACGCTTTCACAATTGGAAAACCATATGAATAAATTCGTTTCATTTTTGTTTTTTTTAGGTGGTCTTCGGCGCAAACACTCGTTTCATGACGTGTTAGAGTGGGACGAAAACCGTCCCCTAAATGCGTCACCCCCGGCCTCTCCTACAAGACGGGCGCCTTTACGTCTCGAAGCATTGCAGCGTATCGTGGATATCGTCAAACGAAGCGGTAAGCTGGTTAACCTTTGTCAGAGATTATTCCTACCGAACCGATTATTCTTACCTAGGCCTCCATAATAGAATGCTGTGCAGTTTTAATACCTTTGTTGTTCATGACGATTTTTTTAACCCAAAACTAAACTAAGCACAGGCCATCGTCGTTTGCTGTCAAATGGAAGTTATATGTAGAAAAAACACCTATAACACATCTAATCTAAATGAATACAAATGTTTCACTCATATTTTACTATGAAGCGTACCATGTACTGCAAATTCACAGTACATATTTTTAGGCTAATAAGGTAGGATATTTGTTTTCTAGACCGTAATCGTGATGAACCGTATTGTAAAAATGTTAGATACTACTGGTAGAAACCATATTTTTATATTTACTAATTCAAACATACCGAGGCCTTATTGAAGCTTCTCATTATTTTTGAAAAACTATAGCTGATTTCTTTGATATTTATGTATAAGTATGTTTATATACGTACACGTTATACGTAATGTCAAATATCTACATCTGCTCGATTCAAAGCGTAATGCTGCCCTCAGATACTAAACGCATCCCTGTCTGGAGTCTGACAAAGCACTTTGCAAACTCGTACTAGTCGGATCGAGGACGTTCTATGCAGAAATGCGCATCCAGAAGATACATAAGGGTATCTACTAAAGGTATTAAGCAAGCCTCGGGCCTGTCGCAAAAAAGACGGCCCTTCTTAAGGACGCGAACCGGACTGTCATTACTGATAGCCAAAAAGAGCTCGATCGTTGCGTTGAAGTGCACCAGCCCGGTGTATTTACAGCCAGAGGCAGTCTTAAGCCTAACTATACTAGACACATGGACCGAACTAGATAAATTAGCGTCCTTAGAGAGATGAATTGCAACCAATAATTAGCAACCAATCGGTTTAAATGCGGCAAGAATCCTGGCGGCGACGGCACTCAGCCGGAAATACTTAAACTCCATTGCATGAGACCAATCCTGTACAATCTATTGTGTAGATTCTGGAAAGCGCTATTTGGGCCACAAGACATGCGTGACTGGAATTATTACACTTTATAATGCAAAAGGTGATCGCGGCGACTGCAACATCTTTTGCGCCTTTTCAAGTACAGCTGGCAAGCAGTTAGAATGCGACAAGGCTGTGTCTTGGTGCGCTGAGAACAGGACAAGGTACTCGAAATTGGTGGGGCGTCTCCTAAACTCCTACCTGCGTTACCTACGGAAAATCCTGGGAGATCTGGAAAGACAGAGTGACAAATCAGAAGGTTTTAAAAATAATACAGCTGCCTGGCTTGACCTCACTTCTTAAACAAACGCGCTAGCGTTGGCTATGACATGTGCACAGGATGGAACCTTCTCAACTTCCAGGACGTGTTTTTTCTAGGTTGCAGTAGCGAACGCAAAGAAACCTCAGGTCATTACTTTGCTTTAAAGCTTGTGCCTAGGTTGACATGACTGCTTTCAGAATTGACTACCAAAATTGAAAATGCTTACTGAAACTCAAATTTGCGATGAGGCATGGTTCGATGCACTAGCTAACAAGAGACAAAGACGACATCGAATTAACGGATTTTCGTACGGTTTTCACTAATAGACAGAGTGATTCATAAGGAATTAACACCTAAACCAGGTGTATAATTTGTACCCGTGCGAAGCCGGGGTGGGTTGCTAGTTATTTAATAAATAAAGATTAATCACAAACAGCGTTTAAAGACAGCTTTGATATGAATACCCGCTGGGATTAAACATATTGGCTAAAACGCGAATTTAAGAAACTTTATATCGTTATAGACAGGTACTACTAGTACTTGAAGCAATTTTACTAGTTTTGCATTTCTTTTCTTACAGGTGTTAGTATAGACGATGTAGATGCTGATACAGTAATGCCCACCACGAAAAGGAAGATATTGAATGATGAGGAACAACACAATGAAGACATAAGGTTCAATATCGCGATCAGAGAAACTTTCCTGAACAGATTTGTGCATATGTTTCTCATGTATGAAAATTTTGTCATTATGCCTGATCAGGTAAATATATTAATTTGTATCAATATTTGAACAACCGATTTGTTCTCCCTCTAGTAAATCATTAATCGCTCTGAGATGCTGACACCCTTAATACGAGTTGTGTTTGGTTTACGATGAATATTGTCATATCTCCACACATTATTGTAGTTACCCACCATTTACGCCTGAGGCCCTATAACCAGAATGTACGGAGACGTCGACGGCACTTGACGTACATGTACTGTAAAAAGTCATGCTAAGTATACACAAGTCAAGACTTCTATACACAAATGGTTTGGAGACGTATAAACTATCGACAATGACTGTGAAGAATATATGTAACTTTGATACGGTTACCATATCAATTTAAAACTTACTAATGCGAACTAAATACTATCAATACAACGTATCACTTAATCTTAAAACCCTAATAGTATAGGTGAGAGATGTGCGGATACCAAAATGTTCATTTACTAACTTATAAAAGGTGATAAGCAAAAAATGTGAATTATTAGGGTAGAACTCTCAAATATTACTTTCTAGGATACGTCTGCTATGATTATAGGTGTGAAAACACCTTATAATATTTAATAAAAACTTTAACAACATGGACATTACATATTAACCCTATCCACGGGATTAGCATAGCAATTTATAAATATTCTAATAGGTTAATAAGTTCTTCCAAAGTATCCTATACTTACTTCAAAATTTAATTTACAGGACCGTGAGTCTTGGCTGTCATCAAGAGAATCTATGGTGAATTTCGATAAAGCATCGTTTTTATCAGACCAACCACAGCGACATCGGTCGTTCCTCTCGCGATTCCTCGAAACACAAATGTTTGCCTCGCTCGTTGACAATAAGATTATGGGCAATTGGGGAGAGTACGATGCAAATCTGCAAGTCTTTGAACACCGAATAAAAACTGTCAGGTATGTAAATTTTTACAGCACGTATATTTTAAAGCATGGGATTCGGGTATTGCAACTGTTTTGAATGACATACTGGTACATGCACATATTAGGCAGGTGCCACCGCATACTAACGTGATGCCACCAGGGAAGTAGTTATAATTTTCGTGAATGTACATCTAGTCTAGGCGTCGTTTTCAAGCATCTATTTAAGAAGTGGTTACAGGTTTTAATGTAGGATTTGTTAAATTCGAGTATATTAGTTTATAAATTATAAAGTTAATGTAATAATATGTTCGGACATCAAACGGTATTACTAACTCTGTTGGTTCAGTGACCCTAAATTATTCCACGCCACTCGATCGTCATCATTTGCCAACCGTTGTGATAATATATAATGACCATTAACGTAGGTATATAAAATAGAAATTCAAACAAGCATAAATTACTTCACACTTTCCTCCGCTAGGTGGCGTTGTAAATGCCCGCCCACCCTCCCATTTTTGTTATTAGAGACATTGGATCTGTGTAGTGGGGCACGGAGAGACTGGTGGACGTACAAAACTTCGAAAACCCGTATCTCCGGAACCCTTTGAGATACGAAACCGTGCTTGGTATCGTTTTGAAGGGCGCGGGGAGATCTTTCTTTCTGTTTGGTCTACTTAGCTGACTGAACGGGAACTCTTTGCGACTGGTTGATTGATTGACGGTTGTGCCCGGATTTTCTTGTTCTTGTTCATGTGAGGATTTCACAATAATTGAGAAGAAAGAAAAAAATTAAGTTTAAAATTTTAAGTTTAGAAATTATAACCATAGACTAATAACCTCAATTTAAAAGCTAAGAACTTAAACGTCAGACGTCAAACGTAAAGTTGTCAGTGACAAATAAAGGTTACCAGAATAATACAACAGCTTCCCTAAAAATAAAATACGTTCCCTTACACGTAACAATATGGAAGACCAATTTCAACTTTTATTTGAAAATATGAAAATTGAAATGCAAAAACAAACTGAGGTATTAACCAATACAATATTGGACAAAATGGAGGATAAACTTAAACCTATCCTAGAAGAAAATAAAATATTAAAACTCAAAGTGGAAAACATGGAAAAAAGGATAGAATTTTTGGAGAGAGACAAAAAAAGCAATAACATAATAATACACGGGCTGAAAGGGGAGGAAAAGTCTACACGAGAGTTATTTCAAATAGTGAAAAAAATTTTTTCGGATGAATTAGACATTTCGTTAGAGGACTTTGAAGTAAATAAAATTTATCGTATTGGAAACACGCATAAAGATGGCAAACCGAAGCCTACGCTCCTTTCCTTAGTGAATATGTGGAAAAAGAGTGAAATTATGAGAAACAAAAAGAAACTGAAAGAAATATACATAACAGAAGACTACTCAAAGGAAGTTTTAGAGAAAAGGAAAGCATTAAAAGTCAAGCTAATCGAAGAGAGAGAAAAAGGAAATTTCGCCTATATCAAATACGATCAACTTATTGTCAAAGAAAACAAAAACATTAAGGATAAAAGGAAAAGGGAAAATTCAACGTCCCCGCAAACTCACTCACAGCCCAGGAAACAACAAACACTGACCGCATCAAAGAATAGTAGAATAAATGCATTTGAAATGATGAAGGTTAGATCTAACTCTTTCCCAAGTAAATCAAGTACAAAGGAACAATAGCAATTAAGTACCGACGATCGGAACCAACAAAAAAGAAGAAAAACTATAAAACCACAGAAACGAGAAACCCTCCCCCAAGCCGATTGGTCACCGTGGGGGAAAACGACCACTACCCTCCAAATACAAATGATAAGAACACACAGCTATTAAAAGTGTGCACCTTCAATGTTAAGTCTATAGCATCAGCCGAACGATACATTGAATTGTGCCACGCTCTAGAAAAAGTAAATTACGATATAATAGGACTAGCAGAAGTGAGAAGAAGAGGATGCCAAATTGAAGAACACCGAGATCACATATTTTGCTATATAGGAGAAACACCTGGACTATACGGAGTAGGATTTATAATTAAGAAAAATCTCAAATCAAATATAATAAACTTTATTGGAATATCAGAACGAGTAGCCTTGTTACAATTAAAATTTGATCAAATTAATATATCAATAATTCAAGCCTATGCTCCAACAGGGGGCTCAAGTGAAGAGGAATTATGTAAATTTTATAAAGATTTAAGTAAAGCTCATGAATTAGTTGACAAAATAGTCCTCGTAATCGGAGATTTCAATGCTAAGATTGGAAGACCAAAAAAATCTGAGACACTACTAATGGGAAAATATGGATACGGAAATAGAAATGAAAGAGGAACGCGAATGATCCAATATGCCTATGAAAATAGACTATCAATTATGAACACATATTTTAGAAAAAAAGAAAATCGCAGATGGACTTGGATCTCCCCAGATCAAAAAACTAAAAATGAAATCGATTTCATAATGAGCAACAAACCAAATAGAATAACAAACGTAGAAATACTAAATCAAGTAAAATTCCAATCAGACCACAGGCTGGTAAGAGCTACTTTTAAATTGAGTGCAGCCAAAAAGAACAGGAAGACCTTCAACTCTATTCCTAAGTCCCTAAAAAATGATGAGGAAGCCAAATGTTATGTTGATAACCTGAAACTCAACATTAACAAACTTAATACTCTAAACGAAACACAAGACATACAAAGTTACTACAATAAATTTGAAGAAATTATAAAAAACAGCCTAAAGATAAAACAAAAAGAAGACAAAAGTAGAAAGAAGCACAACAAAGTTCTGACAAAAACTACTATAGATCTAATAAATGAAAGAACTACACTAATAACTACCAAGAAAAAGACTAAAGAAATGAAAGAAAACCTTAAAGAATTGTTTAAAAAGACAAATAAAGCTATAAAGATAGACTACAACAATTACAGGAAGAGAATCATAGAAAAGAATCTTAATACTTACAGGAGCTCAAAACGAGCCTACAAGGAATTAAATACACACAAAAACTGGATACAAAAATTGGAAGGGAAGAAATTAACAAGAAACAGGCAGGAAGTACTTAGTAACGCCACAGAATTCTATAAAACCCTTTACGGCAAACCACCTGAAGGTACGAGTGGAAAACAAGACGAAGATAAAATCATAACGGAACCAAACCACAACATAGAACTAATAAATGAAAAAGAAGTAATATCATATTTAAAAAAATTAAAATACGACAAAAGCCCTGGACCCGATAACATTAGTAATGAAGCACTGAAGATAGGAGCACCTATTTTCGTGACACATCTTACATAACTTTTTAATATGGTGCTTAAAACGGAAACAGTACCTACGCAGTGGTGCCAATCGGACATAATACTTATCTATAAAAAGGGTAACCCGCTAGACATCGGCAATTATAGGCCAATCAGCTTACTATCAAGTATTTATAAACTGTTTGCATCTATCCTGCAGAGTCGCATTACTTAACAAATCGATAAAAATCAACCGATTGAACAGGCAGGATTTCGGACGGGATTTTCAACACATGACCATATACACGCAATAGAACAGTTATTGGAGAAATTCACAGAATTTAATTACCCATTGTATATGGCATTCGTGGATTACTCAAAGGCTTTTGACAGTATAACTCATAATTCTATTTGGAAAGCACTAAAAGCAAGCAATATAAATAATACATATATAAATATTCTAATAAACATATACTCAAAAAGTAAAAGTCAAGTAAAATTAGAAAGAAGAGGTGAAGAAATTGAAATAGGAAGAGGAGTAAGACAGGGAGACCCTTTATCGCCTAAACTATTTATAGCAGTACTAGAGGGTACCTTCCAAAAGATCGACTGGAAAAACAAAGGTATCTGGATAATGGATCAACACCTGACACATTTAAGGTTTGCAGACGACATTGTGCTTTTAGCTAAAACATCAAAAGAATTAGAGAACATGATACAAACCTTGAATAGTGAGAGCAAAAAGGTTGGTCTGGAAATGAACCCAAGCAAAACTAAAGCTATGACTAACAACTATAAAAAACCAATATTTGTAGACGGAAAAGAAATAGAATATGTAAACGAATACGTCTATCTTGGTAAACAAGTCTCGTTCAGTACAAACAGGAACGAAGAAGAAGTGGAGCGAAGAGTTACCATTGCATGGAATAAGTTTTGGGCACAAAAAGAAATTTTAAAAGGAGACTACAGCTTAGATCAAAAAAAGATGATAATAGATACGTGCATATTGCCAAGCCTAACTTACAGCAGCCAAACGTGGGTCTATACAAATAAAATAAAAAACAAACTAATAACTACACAACGAGCTATGGAAAGAAGCATCTTAAAAATAAAGAAAATTCAAAAAATTAGAAGCGAAAATATAAGGAAGAAAACCAAATTAACAGATGCTCTGGAATATGCTTTGAAGCAAAAATGGCAATGGGCTGGACATATCTGTAGAGTAAAGGACAAAAGATGGATGCTGCAAGCGACAAAGTGGAAGGGACCGCTAGGGAAAAGACATGTCGGTAGACCAAAAAAACGATGGGCTGAAGATATAATGGAGATCGCGGGGAAACGAATGGATGGAGATAGGCCAGGACAGAGATAGATGGAGAAAAATGGAGGAGGCTTTTACCCGAAAGGGGTCCGAAATAAAGTCTTGATTAAAAATAAAAGAACTACATAGCACTACTAACACACATATGTAATGTAAACTTTTTTCATACATGTTCGTGTTTCATGAATGTCTCACAAACAAATCATATGC
>OY982565.1:10255113-10283692 GCA_963859945.1 Euplagia quadripunctaria | reverse complement strand
TATCCCCGAACAAGTAGGCGGAGGCATATAAATGCTAACTCAAAGTTGATCAAACTCACGTAATATGTGGCAAGCGTACCTATTGCCAACCGGACATTTTGGGAATTAAAGATGAGAAAATTGGGAGTACTTATATTGAAATCGAATTGTGTGTCAGAAGGGTAGACAAAGAAAGGAAAAGAATATTGCTTATACGGATAGAATGGGGAGTGTAATATTGTATAGTGCTATAGTCCGAGGTCAGGGTCGCATACCTGTCACTCAAACTGGATGTTGAACAAACATCCTTGTGTTATTTCAGTGTAATATTAAAAGATCCCTTGATAAAACATGAAACAACTAGTAGTTTTCCGGTTATTCTCTTAAGAAGACTACTACTTACGGCTCTTAGCTACTTACGTTATATCACGGGAGACTCTACAAACATATAGTTAACGTACAGTTATTGTCATCATTAAATACTGTGTTTTTCTACATTTAGTAACCTTAACTGCTGTTTTTTCGCTTGTGATCAATAATAATATTATGACAACCAAAGTCATCGTACTAAGTATTCCGACTATATTGCACAAATATATTGAGCACGGACAACGTTAATTAAATGAGTTCATAGTAACCGTCATAAACATGATGACTAACTAATGGTCTAGTGAATATAATCATCTATTCCACAGATTCCAAAACTATTTTGGGCAAGAGACCCCTTTTTCAAAATTAACTAATATCTCAGACCCCCATAGCCAAATTACTTTAAAAGTCCTATCTCTAGTTTTTTTCCCTATTGATACAAAATACTTACCAATTTAAAAACTTTGCAGTTGGTTAAGTGAGTAAAGTTGATTTAATTTTCTCATCAAAATTTAACAAAATAAATAGACATAAAATTTAATAAATATCAAGTGTAATTAATACTTATTAATACAAGGTAATCATTTAAAAAAAAAAAGATTAAAATCGCAAAGTAAAGATAAAAAATTCAGTGTGATAGATGAACCTGACTTTCTACCAATCTAGCTAAATCCGGTTCAATATTGGTGAGTTACAGCCTTAAATCTCCGCGTTCGGATATCGACCCTTTAATAAGTGACAGGGTGCTCCAGCACCTTGGGTAGGATTCTAGGGTTAAAAAAACAATAATGAAACAGTTAAATTTGCACACGAGCTTATTTTTATCACACCTAGGTACTGGATGTTTTATAGGTATGCTCACGAACATACTCATTGATAAACTTGGATATAGTCACTGTAGTATAATTTTTTTTTATTAGGTTAGGTACCAATCAGCGTAAAAATCGAAAAATATTAAAACTGAACATTTATAGTTTTAGGTAATAACTTTTTTAAAGTAATTCCAAAAAATACTTAGAAAAATATTAAAATGTTTTTTGGTACTTACCCTATTACTTATTTATAAACTGCATAAATGTATCGTTACGCTATTAACGCGGTATACGCTATAGTAACTAAGCATTTTGTAAATTCTTGTACGCTCGAACACATTATCTTGCACCAACTTGTCCACACTTATCGACTTGTCGATATCGGGATCGATATCGACCACTTTGGGAATTCCTGACTTAAAGTATTAAAAAACAATGAAATATTCTAGACATTAGCGACATAAAAAAAATTGAGAGATTTACTGGAATCCAAAATTATTGTTAGAATAAAATGATAAAAGTTATAAGTATACATTAAAATAATACTAATATATGTGTATATTTATTTGTCATTTACTTTACAATAGGTTTACAAATTTGAACAAAAAATAGTCAAATTTAAAAAGTCCATCCCGATCCACACCCAGCGCAAAGTTGCTTATAACACAGGCCGCGTTTCCCCGCTGTACGGCAATGGACAACCTTTGCACCAAGTAAAACCCGGAGTGACTGTCAAATCCCCGCTCTCTAAGGCGACGGCCGATCTCTCTGATAAACGTAAGGGCATCAGACCCCCAACATCCCGACGTCTTGAACCCTAGTGGTACAAACAAATAATTTTCACCCAGGGAGGCATATTTCTCCCGCTTTCTCGCAACCGCACTCTCAGCGGCAGCCCCAGCCGTCCCGTGTTGTGCGAGTCAGATGAGAGACCGAGAAAGTATTAACACACGTAGCATCCCATTAAAATAATTATATTTAATGTATATATCAAAAGTCTTGGGCGCCCGAGCCGTGTCAGTCGATTTCGTAGGAGATAATTTAAAGACACATTTTTCTTTGAGTTTTACTAAAATTATATGCCTACAATTTGCTTTATATATCTCTATGGATTACTAGATGTATCCGAATCTTTGACGCAGATGGCAAGAGACGAGTTGATAGAGTTGTACCTAATAATATCTAATAAACAAAGTTATTCTAACCCAAAAAAATATTTTTGAAAAGTTTTAATATAGGTAACACTATGAAGAACAAACATTTTAAAAATACATGATCAGATAAGGATATACAACGTGTCCCAAAATTCAACGATAAGCTTGCACCAAAGGGTTGCTCACACTACACGAGAAGAAAAAAAGAAATATCTCAATTTGTATTTTAATTACAGAAAAAAATTTGAAATCCTTCGGAAATTGACACCCCTTTTGATATTTTTAACTACCATGACCACAATTTTTCAGTCAGTTTTCAAAGTCAATGAAAATATTTTTTTTCCCTAAAATTGGGAAGATTTTTACTTTCAGTCCACTTTCACTCATCGTGCTGTAAAAAAATGTATGGACACTACTATAGCAATTTTTTTTAAATTTACCCAAGTGACCAAAATTCCAATACGGTATAATACACTAGGAAAACTAGCCACAAAAAAATATGCGTACATAATGGATTTTAGGTTGTTGAAAAATTTTTAATGATAGTAATATTACTCGAAGACCCTGCCGTAATGGCAATTTTACCTTACCTCCTGATCCCGGTAAGGATGTCAGTGAAAACTGAATATTTTTCTGTTCCACCAGGAGCATCAAGACCAATGCTTTCGAACGCTTCTTCGCCCTCCCCAACTTATCGTTCTGTAGGTTGGCAGAGGTGAACGTAGTGGCATACTGGCGCTGCATGCTGATTTCGCAGGTTTGGATTAGCAGCCAACGAAGTGTCGCGATCTGACGTATTTTCGAGATATCAAGCCTTTTCTACAAATCCTTTTCTTACAATGATATTTAGGACGGTTGTGCCTTTTTTCGGTTGGTCCCATATGTTAGGTAGCTAGTCTATTGAAATATATCAACATAGTTTCAAACTAGAATAGAATTTAATTATGGATGTGTACTCATATGGATGTACTCAAATAAAGATTAATAAGTATTTTTTATTTTTAAGTTATCGCTTCAAAGATATACTGTTTTCTTGTTCTAGATATGAACTTTCAATCCAACTCTTTCCGATCCACTTTATTAGTATGTAGAATGAAATCGTAGTAAGTTGACGCTCACTTGGTTCATAATTTCTAATTAAAACATGGGCATAACACAAAAGACATCACAGTCAAAACGAAATAGACAGCAAATACATCTCTATATTACTTCTGTTTCGTGCACGACATATCTAGGCGCACGATAGTGCGCGGGCAAGTTCTCAAGCCCAAAAGCACTGTAGTGCTATATTTACACGAGCTCTTTGAGCCATTTGCAGACCCCCTCTTACTCAGGATCGGA
The DNA here is from genome assembly GCA_963859945.1 of Euplagia quadripunctaria. Lineage (NCBI taxonomy): Eukaryota > Metazoa > Arthropoda > Insecta > Lepidoptera > Erebidae > Euplagia > Euplagia quadripunctaria. Next base: position 10,280,037 of record OY982565.1, on the reverse strand, counting down.
TAAAACTATTAAAATGAAATCTTGTACGCACCGTAAGAGTTTTCTTACCATCATTTGCCAATTTTCAAAACTCCAACTTTAATAGTTTAACTTTAACAGAAATACCTAAGCATCCGAAAATCATACATTTTGGAGGTGATTGACTGACTGACAGATTATCAAAAATCGATTTCTCAATTTCTACGCAACCTAGAAACATGATTTTTTTTTTTTTTATGGTATAGGGGGCAAACGAGCAGACGGGTCACCTGATGGTAAATGACTACCGCCGCCGCACAAGTGCGTTGCCGCCCTTTAAGGTGGGAGTAGGAGAAGAGGGGAAGAGGGGGGAGAGGGGAAGGACAGGAATAAGGGAGAGGGAAGGGTTAGGACCTCCGGTAACCTCACTCATGCGGCGAAATGCAATGCAATCATTGCTTCACGGCCGGTTTTCTGTGAGGCCGTGGTGACGAGCGGAGTCGAGCCGGCCCATACGTGCCGAAGCATGGCTCTCCCACAAAATTTGATATGAATTTGAAAAAAAAAAAAAATTTGGTACAGGGCTACGATTTATCAAAAGGACAAGATATACCTTAAAATCCGGGAATTAGGTCGAGTTATCTATTATAATCTGTCATGATATATGACCGTAACGATCGCGAATAATGAAGGGACGCGAGCGTGACACGTTCTCGACTTATGACAAACAAAGACATTTGAAATCAGATTAAAAACAAATGTTAATGTAAGGGCAAGTTCTTCGTCAAAAAAAGGAAACAAATGAGAATTTAGCGTCAAGTTCATGTTACATGTTACAATGTAAATCTTGTGAACGGTTTAATATTAACGTGACGATTTTTTTTGTTTAACAAGATATTTTTGGTACATAACTATTGACATAACCTACTTAAAAATTCATACGTTCACATTTTTGTTTTTGATCCGATTAATATTACAAGACTGTTAGGAACAAATCAATATTTGCGTTTTGGGATATTTGCGTATATTTTAGGTACTGTTTAATAAAACAGTACCTAAAATATACTGCGTTAAAGTTCAGTTTATTTTACGTAACCTTCATTCTGAACTCAACTGACTTCGTCTTTAACCTACTTATATTTGTGCAAGATGAATGGTCTTAAGAATATGAAGACTTCTCAGTGGTAACTTTACCTGCTACTTTAATAATAAGGCTGGCTGTACACAAAAACACATGAACCCTGAAAGACTGTAAATTACAAAAATAATTATCCTATGCGCTATATACCCCACAAAGCTGAACAGGATAGAATCTCAATACCGCTACGCTATGAGTGCAATCAAGTTTATAATAGAATAGTTCTGAACCCATATTTAACCTAGCCCAAAATATTTGAATAGTAAACATTAAATGCACTGTATTTCATAAGATTAATTGTTAATATTAACGACGTTAATCTTAAAGAAGATTCATCAAATAGAAAGCATACGGGATCCCTTATGCATTTAATTTGACGAATCCTCGAGTAGTGCAACTCTTTAGCAGTATTAGCATTCGTATCTGCAAATCCACACACTAAAATCATCACTCAAATCAAATTTAAAACTATTCTTAATATTCACCATAACACACCCTTCCTAGCCTTTTTCAAAGGATGTTGGCGTCAACCTCCTGTCAAAATTGGGTGCAGCTGATTTCCAATATTTAATCTGCCATGGATACCAGTTTACCCTTGATACAATACCAACTTACCAGTTTTAGGGGAACTCAAGGTTAGAACACTTCTCAACATTTCCAATCCACAAATCAGCACAGTCATACTTACCTTTTCTGTAAAAAAGAACCTCTCCTTTTTACATACAGTTAGTTCCTATTTCACATCCTCTACACTTTAGACACACACATCTGTATTCTGTAAGCAGCGCACGCTAAACGGTTTGGAGCCAATATTTACTACACATGCCTCAAACATACATACTTTATTAATAAAACTCTAATCTAAAACAACCAGAAATCGAACCTACCGGTCAATATATTTTGCATTTAGGGATTTACTGTAAAAAATGCCTTAATTCATAAAAAGAAACGAAACACCGTTCGCTCAGTCCTTAAATCTGCACTAATATTTACATACATTACATCTTGGGTCCTGGACTAAGAACATGGCTAATCGAAATCTATCGTTTGGATGTTTTTTCGTAAACCATGATTATACCACGATACACCATGTAAGTATAATGGTAATGGAAGGGAAATTACATACTTTCTTTAATTATAACAAGCTGCGCGTGTTACATTTTTTGAACATGCACTGTTATTCCAGATAGATCTTCTTAATGCGTGGTTGCACCAGGCTAGGGCTGATGCAAATAAAATTAATAGCTGCTTTAATGCTCGAAGAGGCTTTTGCTTCTTGCATAATAATCTGGGGGCTCTGGTAGCAGTTATTTTTTCAATTCTCAGAATGACTGGTTCAGCTATTGTGGTAGTAGATTAAATTATTTGTCATTATAGGTGATTGTGTAAACGCTATTGTGAAATGGCACTATCAAACGAAGAGAGAAAAGGATGCCAACTCGCTCAGTGTGCTTCTGTGTGGAGAGAATGGTCTTGTCAAATGCTTAGAGCAAGCTTTTCTATGTGGCTTCAAGTCAGTTCGGCTCTTTGGGAAGAATCTCTTTATTTGGGATTATTTTGGTAAGCATTTTATTAATAAAAACCTTAAAAAGATCATTAGTGCCTGGAAGATAAATTATATTCTTTGTAATTTGCTATAAAGAATCATACTGTTGTATCATAATTCATATGTTCACAGAGTCTAAAGCCCGTATTAATAAATCGTACTCAAGATCGAACTCGAGAGCAATTTCAGCTGATACGCTCTCAATCTATGAATAGCATCTCAATATTGTCATTAATTAATAAACGAGTATTGAGAGCGCATATATATATATATATGTTTCAATCTTGAGATCAAGAACTTGAGTCCTGCTTTTTTGATTGATTGATTGACCGAATGAATTTACGATTCCCTACGCTTTTATAAAGCTCGTATGTTTTTTTATCTCATTTAGTTCTACAAGTTATAATATAACGTTCAAGTATTGGTGAAAAATTAGAGTATGTATGTATTTGACAATATAGTAGACATGTTTCAATTAAAACAATTAATTTCATAAAAATCAATTATATTTTTCGTTAAAAAAAGGCTGGAAACTGCAAGTGAAAAAGAGCGTTTTTAAATTATGTATTAGGAAAAATATATTGTGACAAAATAATTAAATTTTATTTGAATATTCAATATTTCATTCGTTTTGTATTAAGTTATTTTATATATACAAGTTCAGAAAAAATCCGTAATAAAATAAATAAGGCCGTATGGTCGATACTTTGGACTGCTTGTAATAAGTGTGAATTAAAAAGTCAAATATACATTTATATATCATAATAATCGAAAAAATTCGTAATAATGCACTTCGCTCATATTATTTTTGAAATCAATGTTTATATACTTGACAAGTTTTTATAAAATCTCTGTATAAATAATAATATGTACTCAAGAGCGACGTATGACATCGCTCTTGACGTCGCTCTTGAGTCACGGTCTGACTGCACTCAAGATCATGCGAAAACCGCTCTTGAGAGCGCATACTCAAGTAAGTACAGGGACTCAAAAATGTCATTAACTTCGTTCTATTAATTTGCACAGCATCTCAAGTGCACGCTTGAGATATATCTCAGAGATAAGAGCGATCTATTAACACGGGCCTAACTATTTAATCTAGTACCTGTTGGAATCATTAGATTTACTATAATAATGCTCACTACATTTCGTAAATTATTTTTTCATGTGCAGCTAAAGTGAAAGATGAATTTAAAATGAGTTTGTGCGACGAGCAAACTACTCAGAATAATAAGAGTTGCGGTATGGCATATAACTGCCGTCAAGATCAAGAACACAGAGCCATCTGGCGGTGTTATTGCCATCTCATGGACGAGATTAATTCTGTGGGTCGCACGCTCGGGAAGGACGGAAAATTTCAGCTCTTCATATGTCTTAGTCTACGGTAAGCTTTCTGATCTTATTTATCCTTAACTATGTAACTTTGTTGTTATCTAGTACAGCCAGGTGCAAAGAACGTTAACATTTAGATCACAAACTATTCAGTATATTATGAAGAATCCTTACAACATTTCTAGAAGGGAGTTAAAGATTCAACTGGGACCCAAACTGTAAACATAATATTAGCCATGGTCTTTTAACATTTGACCTTGGTTTCCTTTACAAACATGTTTCCTTTTATCGCAATAACGTGTTATGTATACAAGTGAATACCCGCTGGTCGAATTTCGACCACAATCATAATCGAAAAGGATGTCCAAAATTGTGTTTTTAGGAGGGTTCTGTTCCTCTAAAGGAAAAAAAGGAACCATTATAAGATCACTTTGTTGTCCGTCTGTCTGTCAAGACCCCTTTTTCTCAAGAACCCGTGGACGCATTCAGTTGAAATTACTAGGTACCTAATACACAAGTCTGCGGTCCCTTGAAGCTGTAAAAAAAATCAAGCTTCCAAGTCAACGCAATCAAAAGATTTGGCCACTTAAGCCTTATATTTGACCAAATTTGAACATTTCGCAGGTAAATGAAAACCTATAGGGTACTTCCCATTGACCTAGTATCATCAAATTTAGTAAGAAATAAGGTCTGACAGCACAAATTAAGGAAAAAATCCGAAAGCCATTCATTTGTAGTTATATCATATAAAAAATACTTTTTGTGATTCCAAACTTATATTTTGCGGTTGGATTGCTGACTTTGTCGTACATCGCAACCGCAAAGTTAAGTTTGTCTTTCGAAAAAGACGGGCAAAAGTCTTCGAGAATTGTTTCCCGAGATGGACGTAATATCTAAATACGTTATGTATAAATATAATAAGTTTGTTTGCTTACGGAACCCTGGGTGCGCGAGTCAGACTGCACTTGTCCAGTTTTTTTTTGTTCCGAGTCAATCCAAAATGTTTCAAATTACACTTATATAAAAGAAACTAAAATATGGAACTGGAAATTGAATAAATAATAATATTAGACACTAGCATTTAAGAAAAAAACCCAAAAGTGATAAATTGGTAGTAGATATTTTTATTGGTGGATGGCAACACAAAATATACTATGAAATTATTTTGTTATATTACAGTTATTGCCAAAACATATATCTGTAAAAAATTAATTGTTGTTTACTGTCACGTCCCGTCTCTTCACCTTGGTGATAGCAGCAATAACACTCATACTTTAATAACCAGTAGATAATACTATAGGTAATTTAATTACCCCTAATTACTAATCTCTTATGAGGATTACAATGATGCGTTTCCAAGTCTCATAATTTCAAAACATTGCATGTGAACAATACTCGTACATTTATAGTTAAATAATGTACTTTCTTCACGTCCTAAAAGATATAATAGGTCTATCAATTTCTTTTAATATTTATTTTCTCATTTCATCCTCATTATAACAATCTTATCAATGATAACAACCCGTCAATAAGTGCAGACCGTCAGTGACAAAACTGTCAAATATGTCAACTTCTTTATTGTTGGGCAAGGATAGCAAAAGTTTTGTTCGTATTCAGCCTAAAACATCACACTAAAATAAAAAAAAACGTTTTTCTCATAATTGCGGGTGTTTAAAAAACGGTTTTTTTTAACTAAAATAAGAGTTTTGAATAGAGTTCCTAAGAACTATCTTAGGAACTCTATTCAAAAATATTTGATTCATCACTGTTGGAATTTTTCAAGAATAAAAACTGTATTTGGAGACTTGTATGTGAAAAAAACATTAACTTTTTTCCTACAATTATAGGCCAAAGAGTTATGAAAAAGTGGTTCCAATTTTTTTTATTGATAACACTGAAGTTATAATCATAAAAAAAGAATTAGTTGACAAACAAATGACAAAAAGTTACTGAACTTTTTATCTTTTATTTTATATTATATAGATGATTATTTACAGTGAACATTGGCTGCATCGAATGCTGCTACCGATGTCGATGACACGCGTCACCGTCGAGATGTACGAAGAACAGAGTTTCCTTCGCAAGCGTGGCCTGCTCACGTTCCTCCGACAAATCCTAGAACCACTCGATGAATTTGACATCGTGCTCGAAAACTCCCTTACACAAGGCATTTAATTTTGTTCTATTTACATCCGCAAATAAACCAATGTCAGCTGTAGTCTATAATGAAACAGCTATTGACACTTGGGCAATATGAAAAAAAAACACTTGTTAATTTAAACTTTAATACTCATTAATTATGTTTCCTATTTGATATTAGCTATCAGGGTCTGATTATTTTATAGTTTAATTGTTAAGTTTTAAATGTGATTATTATTATTTCTGTTAACTTGCCAGTGATCCCAAAGAATTTATTTTTGTAATGGTGCTTATGGCTAATATAAGTTTTTTCTTCTGCAATTTTATAGGTAAATATTAAGGTTCCTACTATGGTACTGTTTTAGCTTTATTTCTCAGCTGTTTTAATATTATATTAAACGTTTTGCTGAATGTACCAGAGTTCAGCAAAACCTTTCCACTTAGCAAACCATTTTTAATCATAGCATAATCTTGTCAAAATATGTTATATCGTCGCTTGCGCGGAAAAGTGCACGACGATTTAAACCAATATATGTTAATTTATAGATTGAAAAAACCTACCTTTAAACAACTGGTCGATACAAAGCGAAAAGTTGGGTGATTAATTATTAAACTAATATAGGTAACTAGTCCAATCAATCTACGGATCCACAATGTTAATTTCCAGACAATTGAAGGCAGGAAAAAAAATATGAGCGTGTAGAACAATTAATTCTTAGGAAGATAGCGTTTTTTTTCCGGAATTTTAATGGCGAACCTAACCTAAAAATTCGCGAATGTAAAAAAAACGGTTCTTCGCTGCGATACTTTTTTGCTAAATTCGTTACATATACTACCAAGCTAACAGCTTAGCTCGTAGAAGGTTAGGGGGAAACTTGTCTTTAAATATTTCGCAAAAGGATCATTGAATCAAAACAGTATTTTCACCCCTCAACGTTTTTGAGGCCTACTTGTATGGGAGGTACCCTAAAATACACACGTATATACAGCTTTCTAGTACTAACAGTCTCTCCTTGTTAGCACTACGGAACCCTAAAAAATCATATTATTGTTTATTGCCTAATATGTTGGAAGCTAAAAGCAGTATTTTTACGTACGAGCCTTCTCTTTAAATAATTGTAGGATATAAGCACTCTCTATTTCTTTATATCAATATGCATTCTCAAATAAGTGTAAAATATACAGTGTTTAACTGTATTCTACATAATAAATAAACAATTGAATTATAAATAGATAATGTAAATCATCATTGTATTACGTGGGTTATTCGTTCCAAGTCGAAGCTACTTGGCTGTTGATCAAACAATAATAATGTTTAAGCTACGAATATCAATTATATCATAACTTCCAGCAAAGTAGGTTCGACGGGCAGCTAGAATTGTACACATGCCTTTTGTTCATTAGATATCATTGTTTTAGGTGAAGCTGTCGTTTTCCATCTAAGCATTCGTCTTTTAAACTATACGTATCATGGCTTGTTCTACTTGAAAGTTCGTCATAATAGCAAAATTAGATTTAAAAATATATGTATTTTTGCATAGTAACTAGTCTAGGAATATGTTTTAGGAACACGCAATGGATCTGGTAGCATACATTTCATGCTAAGTGTAAGTAAATCAAGAAAATGCTCTCTAAAACGAAATTGAAACGATGCACTTGTATGTAAATCACTCAATATGTTAAGATTTGCTCTTTTTTGAATTAATGGTTGTTTGTAGTTTTTGCCGTCCTGCATGTTCATTGTCAGTATAGATATAATAGATATTATTAAGCTTAAAAAACTCAGCAATGACATTGTAATGTATGTGATTGTGCAAAATATTAGCCTTATTCAACAAAACTAAAAGTTTTGTACGCAAGAAAAGCATGCACGTAATATTGTGCCAAAATAACTTCTCGTGAGATACTTTCATAATATCCTTTTGACATTTTGGGTTCATTACAAAAATTAACGTAAATGCTATTATAATCTTAACGACCTGTTTTTATATTTACCTGGCGTAGCGTATACCTAATCCGGCACCAGCTCCTTCCAAGTACGCAATATACGCGTATAACATTTAACACGCATACCTACAAGTATGTAATTTGCAGGCATGCAAAATAAAAACAATATTTTTTATACTTGTCTAGTTACTCTTTTCCGACTCTTATGTTTTTTAATCGAATAAGCATATTGACTCACTTTTACACAGTCTGTATGAATGTGAATTGTTATTATTTATCCAGCAATCCAACCAGGACGAGGACTCAAGAAATTGGTCGCGTTGATTGTGCAAATTCAGCTGCTATGAACTTATGAAAAGTAAAGCCCTGTCTTCATACGTTTTAAACATCTGTATATACATGATCTCTGGGATAAGGAAAAGTGTTAAGCTGCGTTTCTTATCTAAAAGAAAATTGTTCAGTGCATCCGACTGTCTTTGGTAAAATATACCCATATTTTATTGTTTTAGTAAATTATAAATACACCAATATTAGTCCATAATAAATACAGATAAATACAGATCAAGGCAGCTGATCGTAACTTCATTAGTGAGTAAAGATTAGAATTTAGTTTACTCATTTATGAATAGTTATAGCCTAGGTTTGTTAACATTGTTTGTATACCTAAGTCTTCCTAAACTGATATAGAAAAAGCTCGAAGGAATTATTAAAATATTCAGTGGTGAATGACACCAGTTCTTTGATGCCACTACGTTATAGCATAACCAATCGTATTAGTTTTATATATATAACAATCTCAAATCACTGGCTTCCTTTATATGGCTCCTTATACCAGACTTATGGCTATACAGTCATAAGTCTGGTATTATATATGGTATAAGACCAATAATTAACAGAAAAATACTTTTATGTAAATGTGTTACAATTCAATTTTTTGCCACTATCTGCTTTAATATTTCCTTTGACATAAAAAGTACCAAAGACAAACTAATTTTAATAAACAGCTACAGAAAAGGATAGGTGTGTCCAGTAAATAAAATTATTGAACTCCTGATTTAATTTTTAATTACATATCCGTATTTATCACAGCCACCTTCAGAAACTCAGATTCTTATTTTACACATAGTGCAAATTAGATCCAAGATAAGGTCGATCAATGCAGTCTCGTTATGATCACCATTTTGGTCACATAATTTAGTCCATTTCGCCGTAGCTATCTGAGCCGAGCTCATCTCATTGAAACATGAGACCAAGATATTACCCTATTATAAAACCTTTTTGCAAATACTGGCCGACTCTCTCGGTCAGTGTAGCTATTGGGAGAGATCGTTTTCTGTTCTACGCATAGTGAAATCTTGGTTGCCTGCTTCAACGGCACAGGAAATATTATATGGGTTGGCTAGGCTATCTTAGGTATACACAGAGGTGTGAACCTAGATAAAAGAAACTTAATCTTGAATTTGTTGTTTAAGTATGCATCTTAATAAAGTTATTTAGAGTAAATGTCTACTATAGGGCCTGGGGGGCAAAGGAGCAGATGGCCATGGTGATGGTAAGTGGCTACCGCCGTCCATGCACAACTGCAACTCGAGAGTCTCAAGTGCGTTGCCGGCCATTGAGGTGGGAGTACGCTCTTTTCTTGAAGGTCGTATCGGTCCGGAAATGCCGCCGGCGACAATTTTTTCCACTGATTGGTTGTGCAAGGCATAAAGTTCTGGAGAACCCCACAGTGGAGTGCCAATTATCTAAGTGATGCGGATGAAAGTTTTGTCACGTTGAACGATGGCGGAACGCTGCGGCCGGTACAAGTCCGAACTATTATTCGGAGCACTCCCCACAATACAAGCGATAGAGAATGTAAAGTGAAGCTACATCTATTCTGTCAATGTATAAGGTATATAGTATATATAGGTACAAGTAGGTACCGTTATAGCAAAAAAATATATATATATTTCACAATTTGTCTGTCTGTGGTTTGAGTAGGAGTCAGGGCTGGGTTTCTCCTGTCGCCTTTGGGTCTTCCTATCGTTACCCTGTGGCGATTCCTCTTCCGAGCGCATTCTCTTGATAGCGCGCTTTGGTGTGGGCTGCTTGAACTTGTAGCCGAGAGCTTTTAGTTCGGCGAAGCTTTTGCTGCTGAGCTGTTGAGCTTCGGCAGCCTCCACACCTATGTCTAGGAGTGCGAGATGGCGGATCTTCCTTGATCCTTTTAGCGCTCCTCGATTCTGGAGGCGCCTGGCAACCTTTGACGGGGTTGGGCTCCTGAGGAGCCTTTCCTCGTCTTTGGCCTCCGACGACGCCACCGTATGGGCCATTGGGACAGATTGGTCCGTACCCACAGCCAATGGTTGGAAGTCCTCGCAGAGGTCCTCCAGCGATTGTGACTTAGTCGCGGTCGTATGAACATTTTGGTCTTCCATGTTGTTCCCACGAGTAGCTAGGGAAAAAGGGTCGGTCCCGGCAGAGCCCCGCATACCAGGGTAGGGCTGGTTACACCTCGAGGTCACCTGGTATCCAGGGCCACTGTTTGAGACTGAGCTTCCCCTCAGCCACGCATCCATCGGCACGGTACGGATAACACTTTGGGTTGGGGTTTTGGGGAAGGGGTTGGGCTGGTGAATGGGTTGGGAGCTAGGAGAGGGTTGGATGGGTTTTTGGGGAGGTGGGAGAAGGGGGTCACCTAGAGGTTTCAGTTTGTTTGAGCTGAAGGCTGATGCAAACACGTAACAGGTAGCAACCGCGAGAAGGATGACCTCCAGATTTGCCTTGGGGATCTTAGCTGAACTGCGCTCTCCCCCAAAGCCATACGCCAACTTAGTTATCGGACAGATAACTAAGCTAGAGATTAGCCTTAGTTCACATGTTATTTTAGGCAAAAGTGAAATAGGCCGCACTCCTCCCTTGGTAGTAACTGCTTACCACCTGATGGTAAGCAGTTACTGTAGCCTATGGACGCATACGCGTTGCCGACGTAAGTGACTTCGAAACTGGACGGCGCGTCGCCGGAAATGTGGCATCAGATAAACAACCTCTTTTTGGAGAATGGATAAAAGGTAGCAAATTAAAATAAAATACAAGCTAAAGTAAAAAATGATAAGCTCAAATTTGTTTGTTTGTTTATTCATTCAGTAACAATTTACATTGTCTTTGAAATTTCACATACAGCAGAAATAAAATTATATAAAATAAATAAAAACAATAAAAATAAAATTATGCAAATGAGAAATTATTTAGTCAAAAAACAATATTATATCCAAGTACAATTTGTTCGCCTACCAGTTTCATCATACTCATTGACAGAAACTCTGCAGATACAGAATAAAATCATTTTTCAAACAGGTAAGCTTTCAGCCTTGTTTTAAATAATTTCATGATATAGACGATATTCTTCAAATGTTTTGGCAGTTTATTAAAAATTTCTACGCTTGGTATGCAGAACAGTGCCGATCCATCCAGGCTGTACGTCCGCTCAAGGCCACGGTGATGTTGCCAATGCCATTTTCCTAAATTACCCCAAAATAATAGTCAAATTCCCTAGTTTAGGGAACAAACCTGAAGTCGTAATGTAATTAAAAAGGCTAAAAATTCCCGATTCCCCGCATTTTCTTCGCATTGATGGTCTCCCCATAAATTCCCCAATCTCAAATCATTTATTATTTTACAGAAAGCACTCTAACAATGGTGTTGTCAATCGGTTTGAAATTTCCCGCATTTTGGGGAATTCCCCAAAAATTGGCAAGATACATGATCAAGCATGCGGTGGGGATACTCGCTGGATGCAAAACGGGTCGTGCAAATTCAGCAAGCAATCAATAATAATTATAACGTACGTCAAGACTATTCACGATCGTTTTTCATCGTGCATCGTGCGTGATCTTGGCGGGACGTACGTCAGGCACGATGGTGAGTAAGGTACCGAATGATTGGTATAGTAATAAAAAAAATGGGAATATTTTTAAACATAGCCATGGGCATATATGGGACAACAACTTTTGCACGCAGTGGCGTAGATACGCCTCAGATGGTATATCTATACCACAGAACATTTATACCCTAATCTATACCATCTGAGTCCTGTGGCTAATTTATCGGATGTGTGAGAGTCTGACTCAAACTTGCCCGTTATTTTTTAACTCTTGTATACCTAATAAAAGGTTTATTAAATTAAAAACTTATATTGATTAAATACGAAATTAATATTTTTTTAATACATTTTGTAATGAGTGTCTTGAACATGAATTAAAAACAACGCGTGAGGTGTCTTTTGCACACCTGGTTGGAACGAAGTTCCTTTCGCTATATATTTAATGGATTGAATAAATTGTATCAAAATGTAGTAAATGTTATAAAAATTCGAAATTAAAATTGCGCCATCTGTGAAAGTTGTCCGAACTAATATATGGATAATTAGTATACAACCAACATCAAATTACAGTAGTATCGCGCAGAATCCACAGATGGCGTAAATAGAATCAATCAAGTCGCGATCAACATTCTTCGTTACGATAACACTTTTTCCGTCTCGCCTCCGCCGCCGAGCGTCTGAAGTGTTACGTGCAATAAGGAACTTCGAACCATAAAAAAAATGTTTTAACGTGATAACGTCTTATAAATCGATGAAAGCCTACTGCACGCACGAAAAGCATGACTCACTGTCATGTCACATTCCGCCTGAGCCGAGCGTGCAAGCGAGAGCGCGGTACAAGCGACAAAGAGGCACGATCGGCCTAGGCGTTCGGAATGTGACGCATCTATCATGTTATAAAGTCTCACTCATAACTTTACAAGTTTATTAATCTGTATAATTTAAGTTAAAAAATATTTAAATTAACGAGTGCAAATAAATGTTAATTTATCGAAAAAAATTTAATTTTCTCTGTAATTAACTCTTTTGTATTATACAAAATAATGATAATTCAGTGATAATAATTCAATTCAATTCATAAAAGTATGCAATTTTCCATCAATGTTTTCTTAGGACGGACGTTATCACGTAAAATTAATCGTCCGTAAACCGACTTTACAGACAACCAATTTTTTTATTCTAAAATAATTCAATAATGTGGACTGAAAAGTATTCGGCCTATCCAAGAAAATAAACTCCTATAAATCAAATATATTTTTAATGTTCTACGTAATCACCATCAAGCTCAATGCGCTTCTGCCACCTCCTCTTCAAAGCATTTAAGCCGTTGAAAAAAAAAATCTTCTTTAGAATCAAAATAGACGTCTACTGATGCTATGACCTCGTCGTTTGTCGAAAATTTCTGACCTCCATATGCTTTTATAGATCAAGGAATAGAAAAAAGTCTGATGGTGCTAGATCAGGTGAATAATGAGGATGCGGTAACAATTCAAAGCCACAGTTGTGAATTTCAGTAATTGATTGCACAGAAGTGTAAACACGGGCATTATCTTGGTGAAACAGGACTTTTCTTCCGAGCATTCCTGGATATTTTGCTTTTATTTCCTCACGTAAACGACGCAGCAGAGTGCAGTAGTAACCAGAGTTTATAGTCTGACCTTTTTCAAGATAATAAACTATAAATTACCATAATCACACCCAGCATCTTATTTGCCAACAAATCAAATTTAGGGGGTGGTGAACCGGATCTTCTCCACTGTTTTGATTGCTGTTTTGTTTCCGGTACTACATATACTGTATATACTGTAATGAACCCATGTTTTGTCCATAGTAACAAAACGATTTTAAAAAATCATCTGCATCGGCTTCAAAACTCTAAACAGTTGCGACAAATAGTGAAGCGCGTTCTTTTTTGTTCGACTGAAAGCAGCCACAGGACTTACATTGCTGACAAATTGTGGAAACCAAATTCGTTGACTGTGATGTTTTGGGTTCGTCCATAAGAGATGCCTATAATATAATATAATCTCGGCTATCTCTCTAATTTTTAATCTGCGGTCTCCCATAACTAAATCAAGTACCTTTTCCATATTTTTCGTTCCTTAGGCTTAAGGCTTCCTAGAGCGGGTTTTGTCTTTCACACTCTCTCTGTCACGCTTAAATTCTGCTATTCATTTTTAACGCATGAAAATGACAGAGCGGAATTCCCTAATGTACGGACCATATCATCATGAATGGCCTTTAGTGATAACCCTTTCTTATGGAGGTACTTAACACGTTGCTCAATTTGCCTTATTTGCGGAAATTACGTCGGATTGCTTGATAAATAAGTTTATAAAATAATAACTAATTATCGCACACGTATCCAACTTCGCACAGTTAACTAGTCTGAACTGAACTAATTAATGTGGGTAGTTTTAATTTTGAGAGTTGAATGGATATGTGTCAGGCTGAGTACTTTTCAATCCATCTTCGTATAATAAGAAGTGTTAGAATACCATTGCATAGGCTGAGATTAAATACACTAAATATATAGTTATAAGTAAATAGTTGTAAGTAAACGCAAGGTCATTCCTGCATCATAAACATTTTTTTGCAGTAACAAAACGCAGTCGCTGAACGGAAATGGCGCTAATTCAAAATTATTTTTAAATGATTTTTCTTTGAAGAACTAAAATAAAGTGATATATATCAAGTTCAATCGTACTCTAGGAATAACAATTCGTTTTGCCTAGACCAAATCAGAGTTGATAAAGCTATTATAAATTTAATAAATATTATTTTCGATACTCCAATTCAAATTACTTTGTAGATGGCGCTATGTCGCTTGTTTTGTGTGCGGTCGTTCGTTCGTTCGACCGACCGACAGATATTCGACAAGTAAGATGGCGGCGATTAATGTGAAAGGCGAAACGTTGTCTTAATTCTACTTGTAAATAAAGTTATTACTTTTTTGAAATATTATTGTCATCGCAACGACGGCAGAAGATTTAACATTTCAGAGTGTAAATTGTTTAGTGATCTATTGTGTACAACCTATGACTTGAAACGCTTTTCATTTCACAATAGACAAAACCCGTCGCAACGAGCTCTTGAGGAGTCGAGGCCATATTTATGATGTTATCTGTCGTGTGAGCGTCCTCCGAAACCACATTGATATATGGTTGTGGAAAACCAAGGCGATGGTATGTTTCTCTACATACATGCATAAAAATAACGTGACAGAGTGAAATAAGATTTTGGATTGTTCCGTCACCCATTGACGCTTGTATAGTGAAGCGCCGGATTATTTTTATTGTATTACAACCCGATCTTTTATTTTCTGATAGAATAAACATTTATATATTAATTATTATACCCATTTCTTTCGTTATCATAATGTTGTAGTGGAAAACCATAATTTGTTTTTCTTATAGGATCACAAGTGTGTTGTATCTCTATTGTTTTGATATTTCAAGTTATTTTTATTTCTTTTCAGGAGTGTTTTACCTCTATGAAGAGTATATAAAATGAGTTCCAGTGCACTAGTAAAGTGTTAGTTACGACATACAATTGTGTACTACAAACTATGGATGACAGTGTGGACTTCTATTGACATATTACATACATTGAAATTTGAGCATCACGGAGGTGGTAATGGATCCAGTAGGACCATGGTCAGCCTATTCATACAATCGGTTAGCAGGGGTTCAGGCCGGTGCTGCAAGTGGAGATTTTCATCACCACCTAGCAAGTGGTGGTTCTGGACTAGGCAGCCAATCAGTGCCATCTACTACAAGCCAGTTGCTTTTACAAGCAGCTCACACAACAGCATCACTAGCAGGACAGCTAGGCTCATCAACAGCACCATTTAACCCTGCAGGATTTCTGTCTCCACCTGCAGTTGGGTATGACGCAGTGTTTTCCCCACTGTTTCATCATGCAAATCCGAAACCTGCACATTATAGCTCTTCTGCTCTGCAAGCACAACACCGACAGGTTATAGCTCAAGCTCAGGCAGCAGTTGCCTCAAAACAATCTTCAGTGGAATCAGAACTCTCATCCTTAAGAGAAAATTATTCTCATCAAACATTAGCAGCACAAGGAACATCATTTTTTGACCAGTCCTCAACTCCAGGCAGCACTACAGGCTTAAGTTGGCAAGGAAACAATCAACTTCCTAGCCCATTTGGAATTTTACCTCATGAAAGTGTTGTGCCCTCTTCTCCAAGCCCAGCTACAACTAAAGCATCAGCAACTTATGAAAATTTTAATGCACACTTTGCTGCAGCGCAAACTCTCAATAACCATCTCAACTCACAGATTTCCAGTGCTGGTAAACAGACAAATAGGTCTGGTTCGCCAGCCACTGCATCTAAACAGCCAGCAACTTCAACATCATCAACATTTTTTCAATCTCCTTCTTTTGGAAACCAGAACGATAATTCATATAGTACAAGCAGTGCAAAGAGTGGTCAACTTTCGTCGCAACAGGATTATGCAGGAAGTAAGTCCTATTCAAGTTCTGCAAGTTCAACTGCTCATTCACAGCAATCGTGTATAGTGTCAACTCCACCAGTCACCTCTTCCTCTACTCCTGCAAGTAAAGATTATAGATCCTCATCCAGTTCTACTCCAAGGCCCTCAGCATCTATATATAATTCTCAATCACCCAAAAACAATAGTAACGAAAAGTCTTCACGAACAAATAGTATAACTAGTTTTGTGTCTCCTACAATCAAACCTTCTCAAGTACAGACTAAGGCTCAAAGTAAAATATATCCAGAAATAAGTACTAATGATCAAAGAAAGAGTTGTGATTCCAATGAAAAAGTACAACCACAGTCATCCCCAATTAGTTATTCTATAATGGATGCCCCTGGTCGCTTAAATTACAGTAGTAGTAGTGGTAGTTCATCTAAAACAAATAGAATAAATAATTCCCAGTATTCCACTACACAGAATTCTAGTTTTAGACATTATCAAAGTGGAAATAATATTGAATCTGATTACCATGTCAGAGCCAAAAGTAGCTCCAGTACAGATACTGGATATTCTAGTAGTAGTTCACAAAATGGTCCAGATTGTGGAGTGGTTGTGCCTAGGAGACCAAGTCCCTCCCAAGCTGCTCCACAAACTTCTCCTTTAGATCATGGGTCTAGTCCTGCATATCCTATGTACCATAGTCCTATGAACTCAATAAATTCTCCACAACAACATGGTGATCACTACAACAAAGTGAATAATGCCGCACCTAGATCACCATTAGATGCATCTGTTACCAGATCACCCTCTCAAAACAGTCAAGTAGCTTACCCTTCAGTTATAACTAGAGCTTTAGGTCTTGAACAAAGTAAATCCTATAATGAAAGTAGATATGAAAGAAATCAAACTTCTAATCAAAGTTGCTGGGAGAATGATAGACAAGCACCCAGAAAATTTTCTAGCAATAGCAATAGCACTAGTTATAATAATGGTGGTTTAACAGTAAATACTCATAATGAAGAACCTGTGTCTCAGAATCAATCTTCCAGTAGAATTAGTATACCAGATAAACAACAAAACTATTTTGATGGTAGCAATGTTGCATTACAAGATCTTTCCAGTTGTCGGGGCGATCCCATGAGTATAGTTAAAAACTTACAAAGTCTACAACAAAGCTGTCAATTACAAGATGCAAAAACGAGTAAAAGTCAAGCTCCAGCATCAACTTCTATTACACCAAGTAAAATACCTCCAAGAAGAAAAAGTGTTGAAAAACCTGTCCCCCATACAAATATGAATGAATTGTCAAATGTTGTTATGGCTGATTATTTAGCAAATCGAATTCCTCCACCTGCCCATAGTTCAACTAGTAATCAACAACAAAATGGTAGCTATTTTGATTTTGAGAGGTGGAATCTTCCACCGCCTCCTCCTAAAATGTTTCCTGGCACTTCAGCTTTTGGTTCACAAGCTCCATTACACGCAACCAATTTTGCTAATCAACACCAAGCATTAGGCATGCCACACGGACACGCCCTTACTTATTTTCCACCCTTCCATCTTGGCCCCCATCCCGAATTCCAGTCTTCCGTGGAGTTAACACCATTGTCGTCATTTAGCGAGACTCCACCTTCGGCTTCCTCGTCATCTTTTTCGACGCCTGAAACACGTGAAGAGGAACAGCCTAAGGTGGTAGTACCTAATATAGAGGAAGAACTTGGTTTCCTTGCAGAACAACGAGCAAATACTGCATCGTCGGTAGCACCCTCTTCACAGCAGCCGAACATTAACAGCACTTCACAAGACGCTACTTCAAAAATAATGGATAAAAAATTTAATGTTCCTGTCACGGGTCCCGGTTCAGGATTCATGGCTTCTTACTTGAAGTTTTTACAAGGAGAGCGTGATACGTCTCCTCCGCCGGCTGGCAGAGGCGCCAGAAAGTCGACGTGGTCTAGAACTACCAATAATACAACAAATAATAAGCCCTATGCTCAGAATGATCATAACAAAAGTCAGTGCGACACCAATCAGACGCAAAGCGCAAACGGAGCCATGGCGCCGACGAACGTGATAAACGCAGGTATGTCACTTAGTAATCCAGTCATGAGCTCTTCCGCGAGTATGAGTAGTACAGGCTTGTTGGGTGCTAATCAAATACATGGCGCGGCATCGAACCTTCTTGCGTCTCAGACGAAAGAAGACGATGCCCGTTATTATAATTTAAATAAAGATAGAAAACGAAAATATGACGGTAGTGAAGAAGCGGCTTATGACGCAGAAGAAGAAGCTAGACGGCTTAACAAGCCAGTGCTTAATGTGCCTAGTACACCTCTAAATGATAAAGGAAAGAACAAGGGTCGAACAACAATGAACAAGCCGACGCCGTCGGCGGTAGTGGCGCCTCAGCCGGCCGCGCCTAAGAAGCCACGACCTCCTGCGCCGCCACCCGTGACGTCGCTGCAGGCAGCGCCACAGCAACAATACTATTATCAACACCAGCCTGACGAAGGTGCGTTCAATTTATTAGATTTCCACTTAAGAAGTAGAGCGCGATGGTGAAGAGCTAGCCCTGAAGCTTGTATGACAGGAGCAAGCTAACTACTGTTGAGGCAGGATATCGTGAAAACTTGTTACATTTTAACTGTGATAATGTAAATTTTTATTAGATGAAATCTATGATTATTATTTGTAAATATTTTCTGTGAAAGAATTGTGATGTACCTATTCTAGTAAACGTCGATATTTTTAGGGTTAGCCTGTAACAAGATTTCACTTAAATTGTTGTTAATGACACATTATTAGTGCCATTTTATTGTAAATTGTAGAATTTGTGACTCTTGTCATACTCGCTATTGAAGGGGTGCTACCATTAATAATTCCAAAATTGTGGTATATTTTTTTATGGAATTCATACCAGTGGGTGTCTGTTGTACATATGAAATAATGTATTGTATTTTACAGTATTTGAGATTAGTTAGTACTTACAATAGTGTATGCATATTCTATATAGCTGAAAGTGATTTTATATTATAAGGGAAAATATTGCATAATACATTGACAGCTATGAGTAAGTACGAGATAATGTATTAGAAGGCCATGCCCGGAACATAAGTTTTTTGTATTTCTATTTAATTGTTATTTGTTTATGCACAACTCTCAATATTTTATGTAAATAATTTTGTATAATAGGAGAAGACATAAAATAAACATGAGTATATTACCGATTATGTGTGAAATAATTTTAATTTGTAATTATTCCTGGTAGCACCCCTCACGTCGCCAAAATAGGGTAACATGTACAATGCAACAATAAAGAATTGTAAATTTTGTTATAATAATTAAATCGTAATAGTAAAGCTCCAGTATTGTGATGTGTGTACATGTTATCACAGTGATGAATTCATTCATCCATTGGCAATCCTTTTCCCTTACCCATCCTACCACTATTTATAATGTTAACCCCTCCTATAAAAAGTACCATAAGCCCGTATTGGCCAATATAGGCTTATAATACCTTTCGTAGGAGCGGTTGAGGGAGAATCTATTGTTTATAATGTCAGGCATATTTATGTCCAGGGTACACTTGGAGTGTTCGGATATTAAAGTGATTCTAGCTTTTTTAACCGACGAAAAAACGGAGGAGGTTCTCTAGTCAACCCGTATATTTATTTATTTTGTATGTATGGCCACACATAACTAAACAAAAAAATTAATTCGAGAACAACTCGCTTTTAATTAATAATTAATTTGCTTGTTTGTATGTTTGACGTCGACTCAAAATTATTTAGGTATTTATCTCGTCGTATCGTCGTATCATCTTGTGTAGGAGATTAGTTAGGCTAACAAGTTTATTTCTAACTTTTCAGTTCCTTTCTTTCGTCGGTTAAATTTTTTGTTAAAAAGTTTTTACTGAAACTTATTAATATATACAAACGAAAAAAATAGTGCTGGTTGAAAGTAAACTGGTGGATTTTACTTTCATTTGAAATACATATCTGCTTTCTTTTTGAAAATATCTTCCTAATCAAATTAGCCTATTTTCTGTTCAGCTAGATTTGTTTTTCTTAATTAGTTGCAGCTCATGGGGCTAACATGGGTTATGGGTTGTATGGCACGACAGATAACGACAATAAAGGAAACAGAAATATGCAGCACATCAAATCTCATCAACAAGTATCCAGTAGTGGACAAGTAGACAACTCGAGACCAATCGAAGAAATGCCTTATCAGGTATGAACTATTTTATTAAGCCGAAGATTAAATAGTTAGATAAACTCAGCTGTGTCGAAATATGACCTATTATATGCAGTGCATAAATATGCAAACATGACATCGTAACTTGCTTTACTTTTACCTCTTGGGCGTGATAAGTATTGGTAATATATTCAAAACATCAAATATGTTTCGGTTGTACTGAAATTGTACACCATTATACAACTACATGTTTTATGTGGCTGATTGGATTTGTACTCCAAACTACAGAAGACTGATTAAACAGCACTACCAATGTAATTTTCTCTGATGATGATCTAGATCATTTAGGAGGGGCAAAGTTATCAACACACAAGTGATACCTCTGGTATTGAAGTTGAATTTACGGGTCATATGCTTGTTTGTCATCTTATAATAGTAAACAAAATAATTAGTCCTAAGTTCATCTTGTGGTTGCGTCTTTATGAATCATTTTTACATTAATTTGATATACTATTTTATACCAATTAAAAACGACGTAAACAACACAGTTGAAACTAACTTTGACTTGTTTTTTATACCACTCAGTTTTAGATGCGCCTTGTGCTCAATAATAGTCATGTCAGTGTTATTTAATTCTTAATAATTTTGCTGAGAGCGGCCCTAAAGTGTAGCAAACAAAATTTATGTACGAAGTACGAAGATTGTCTTTGACTTTGATCGTAAACGTAAATCATAGAAAGTCATTAGTATGACAGGTCCTTGGTTACAGGTCCTTGTGTAAGAATACGAAACTTACCGTTGACCTGATCTCTTTTCTGTTTAATCTCGTTTTTCTATCTGTGGAGAGCGACACCCAACTTTTTGGAAAAGTGAAAAAGTTTAGGCCTTACGACTATTCCTGTCTAATTTAGAATTATCAATAAACCGATAGATATACTATGTCGTCAGCAAATGTTACATTGGGGTTTTGGGTTTGTGTAGATTTTACGAAAATATTTAATCTCATTTTTGCCCTTTTTTTACTACTATTTTTCAATAAAATTCTAGTGAATGTTGCTTACCCTTACACAAATTCAAGCTTTGTGTGCGAAGGGTTTCTTATTTGATTGAGATTTACTTCATTAACCGACTTCAAAAAGGAGGAGGTTCTCAATTCGATTGGTATTTTTTTTATGTATGTACACCGATTACGCTAAGATTTATAATCCGATTTACGTGATTCTTCTTTAGTTTGATGCGGAATAGTTGCCATTTGGTCCCATATAAATTTAACATAGTTTGGCCCAGTAGTTTTTATGAACATTTTTGTTTACGTGGACGATGTAATTTTAGTTTGTGTACGGCTTTTTTTAGGAGTTTTCATTTAGGTTGATTATAAATTATTATTAACCCGTGTCCCGATAAGTGGGTCGTAGACTACCTGTCATTGAAGCGGAGCGAGCGTCAGAATAGGGCTACCCATAGCTACTTAAAAAAATTACTATTTAATACATGACAATAAAAAGCAACGAAATGTTATAGTCTACTTGATGTAATCTAGAAAAAATCCTACTGTAGTTTACAGAACCACAGTATTACAGACACTAAAAAGTCAAATGTATTAGTAGGTACCTACACTCGCCACTTATCACCGACTTCCAACCTATCAATAGGTAGCACATACAAATAATAGTATTTTATTAATATTAAAGGTATTAGGTTTGCATAAGAGGTGTATTAAATTAAATCTTTATTAAGTTATTTTATACTTTTTAGTGTTTGAAGTCAGTTTTTTTAAACGTAGTTTTTTTTTTGATTAAAAGGGTTGGCAGTTACAAAAAAGAATATATATTTGAATGAAGTTCTAAAATTTATCACTTAGCACATACATATCTCTCACTCGCGAGTGAGTTTCTTCCACTACACCGTATGATATTTTAATTCAACACAAATCTTAATTGACATTCAGCCAACTGAATGCGTAAAACCTCGGGACTCTGTTTATGGAAGTCCACACACACACAAGTACTCAACTATAGTTGTAATCAAACAATAGAGGGAGTTGATTAGTGACAGTTTACTTACCTGTTTAAAAAAAAATTGCATTTCATAGCACGAACGCTTAGTAAGTATTACGAGAATACACATATTAATTGTCAAAATTATGGAGTGGATATATACTAGTTTGGAGTATTCGTATGTAATTGATTATTATGGACATTTCCATTGCAAAGTATTTGTTTATAATTGGGCGTTTTCTGCTTCTTAATTCTGTAACCATTATCATCATGGCGGATTGGCCGTACAATGCTCTACCGAGTTTTTGTTTCTCCCCGTACCACTCTTAGTAACAGACAATAGTAGAGAACAGGCGAACAGGCGCATGGGCGTAGATTTTTTCTGTTCTTGATTGTCTTGCACATACATCTGTTTCTTCCAAATCGTAACTTGGAAATCAATGAACATGAGCGGTGGCTCTTTAGATTTTTCTGCAGCAGAGGCTGAATGGGTTCACATTCGTTCAGAGGTAGTGGACAAACTATTGGCCAGACCTCCTTCCGCCCGCCCGCCCTACTAATCCTGAATGGCAACGGACAGGAACGATTGCTTTTCGTTGCCGCTAGGAAGAAAACTTCTCATAGAAATTATTGAGTTTCAGGTCTATCCATACCAACTCCAAAAATTACGTACCTACTAAATAAACACTGACTACGTAATTAGATAAGGCAACTGACTATCTACATAATATGTGTAAGGCAGGCAGTATATTTTTAAAGGACATTATTTCAAAATAATATGTTGATACCTTCCAGTCTGGAGAATTTATAGCACTAAAAGCAGAATTAAACGAAATGTGGCCCGCTATTTGGAGAGTTGATGGAAAGACGTTGTTACAAAAATATGAACCTTTTGAAGAAAATGGAAAAGTATTATATCGTAATATATCTACAGTAAGTACTTTAATAGATTTAAGTTTCACATAAACAGTGCCTCTTCTATAAAATACATCCATACTTAATGTGACAATATTTTTATAAACCTGTATGTAAATATGTACCCTGTTGGTCAATACGTGCTCATTTATGGTCTGTCTCTTTATACAACAGTTATGAATGTCGGATAATCTTAACATCGCATTAACTTATCGTCAAAGTTACCTACATTTAGTGTGATAAATGTTTTTATACAGTTTTTTTGTATAAAGTTACCGGTTTTGGCAATTCATTATAATATATTCACTCTGTTCATTACTGTATTTTTAAATGTAACAAAGGCGTGTAAAGTAGAACTTGTTAAACGACTTGGGTTGTTGACAACAAACCTCTTCGGCCTGCCTCGCATTAGTGGTTTAGTAAAAAATAAAAAAATAGGAGCCTCTTATAGGCAGCTTATAGGAAACTTACTTAGTAAGGCCACTGTGACGTGCTAATCTAGTACACTACTTGAAGAGAGTTACGTTAAATATGAATCATGAAATCTTGAAATGTTACGTCACTCTTTTAGTACCGAACGCGATCGATGTAAAACTGTCAGAGTGGTACATATATATATATATATGAAATTATCTATCAAAATTGTACATTAATATCAAAGTGATTTATATGTAAGCTAAGTTAAACATACAAACGTTTTTCTTTTTTCAGTATACTGTATGGAATCCCGAAAATAAGAAATTGTACACACAAGTACCCGTAAAAGTGAGGTCACAATCTCACCTGGAAACTATAGTAGAGTTAGTTAGAAGTGAACTTCCATTTGACGATTGTAGTTTCATCGAAAAGAGGATGTTAGAGACCCAGATGTATCAAGAGAACTTTGAAGTTTATATACAGACTTTAATATCTCACGCATTAGACCCCAATTTTCTTACGGAAATATTTCAAGAACAAGGTAAACGTGATACATATTATGTAATAATTGAGTAGGTTATAGTTTTATCATCTGATTTTTTCATCACCATTATCCCATTTATGGAAATGTAGAAAATCGTCAAATAAATTGTAAACATACATAATTCTTAAATAATCAGTAAATTCGATTCTCTAAAGTCGGGTTCAATAATTTTTGTAGATTTTATGAGTATCATTGCTAAAATTGGCATTCTCAAGTGGTCTGATTCTTCGTATAAAGTTTTAATGAAGAATTACTATAAGAAGCAGAAAAGGTTAATTTTTATTTATTTATTTTGCTACGTCTTTTCTTCCAAAGTAAGTAATTTGTCAAGATACGTCGTACACATTCCAGAGTTAATCGGTTACGGCACTTTCGATAGGATACCTTCTATCAATTTTATCTGCTATCTGTGAAAATGACTCGCTCATGGCTCGCGTTTCAGACGAGTATTTCCTTTCAAACGTT
>OY982565.1:9337356-9508219 GCA_963859945.1 Euplagia quadripunctaria | reverse complement strand
AAATTACAAATCACAACGATTCTAAAGAAGTTTCACTTCAAAAACTATCCTGTTCCTCAAGTTGGACCAAATCGCACACGTTGTGCAAAATTTAATTAAAATCGTCTCATTAGTTTAGGAGTTCATCGCGAATAAACAACGTAACACGCAATTTTTATACATACAAGTGAAAGATGTCATCACCCTCTAATTTTTTTTCTAGGCACAGGCACTATGTATCACTCAAGGAGACAATTAAAAAAAAAGTAGATAAAATTTTCACAAACAAAATATTTTTGTAATAAGCGATATCAAAACAAAAAACAGGTTTCTCATAATTTTCTGAAACTACCAGTTGAATTTGAGAAATCCTTTTTCTTCGTTTTTATTTAAAAAGACAACTCCCGGTTTACATACAACATTCAAACAACGGACGCAAAGAACACCCAGACTCGGAACGACTATTTGTGGAACACACAAATTTTTGTCCCGTATGGAATTGGAACCCACAACACTCGGCGCGGCGTAGTGGCGAGGTGACTACTTAAACCTAACCAAACCTAAATAAAACCAAAAATTGATTTTTGTTAATAAATTCGGAAGAAAAAGCGCTCCCGAACAGCTTTATCTGCGTAATTTAATGAAAATTAAACAGTGCTTCATGAGCGTTCTTATTAGGCATGACATACTAATCCTTATAAACGAAAGTTACTTCATCATTAAGACAACTTTATGAGGATAAACTTTGACAATTAAAATGATACTAGTTTTTTTTTCTAAACACAACAACTTCAGACAAATTAAATTAAGTTAAACATGAAACGTAGGGGTATAATATTGATACAAATGGCAAATGTTTGTCAAATGAAAGAAAATGGTGAAGCGTTGTAAAATTTATTCGAGTTCAACAATGTTTCAAGTTTCCTTAATATTATAATTACTTGTAAAATTGGTTGCTGTTGTAACAATATTTGGTATTACTTGACCGTAAACTAAACAGTAGTTTAATTACCTGGTGCAGACGAGTCCATACAATCGTACAGTTGCTTGAGAAGATATTTACTATATCTAATGTATTTTTGAAACCCCGCGAGAGCCTGCGAGTATTGTTTGGGGCGATTTGAAAGAACGTCTATTTCACGACTTGTTTCTTTTCTTTCTTTGACTGTAACAGTTATTTTTAGGTTCAACTGGTAGAGTAAGGTAGAGTAGATAAGGGTAGGTTGTTTCAAGAACACGTGTATGACACGGAACGGTCATAAGGTAATGTTATAAATAATATTTTATATCTGAATTAAAAAAAAAACCTATTAGTAAAAAACCGGACAAGTTCAATTAGGACTCGCGTAAAAAGGGTTCCATGCAAACTGAATTGGAATTGAACTCATGGATAGTTGATAGTTCATACCTTATTGATAAACGAAGAAATAACTGAAAATTCTGACTATTGAACAAGTTACTGTAGATATTTCACGCATATGCCTAACAGACTAGCTAGGCTTAGGCTCTACATTTCTTTTACTAAATACTGCTTTTAGAAGAAGTACTTTATTAAGCATTTATTGTAGATTTTTGAATTAATATATCCTTCGGGAACAGTAATGTTTTTCTAGATAAAAGGTCTCTTTATCCTTTTCTGTTACCTGATAACATTTATGATGATCGATGAGTAGTTAAGGCGTTAAAACGTAACGAACAAACAAATAAACTCACAATAGCATTTATTACATTCGTTCCATATCTCGTTGAGGTTTCGATACAATTTGGAGGCCTCGGACCAGCAACAGCCTGTGTTAGTTACAGGTATGCTTACGCTCTTCAATCTATCCGTATAAGCAATGTCCTTTCAATATCAAATTCCTTCCATTACCTATCCTTCCCTTTTAATATATACTCCCAATTTCCCATCCTTAATTCCCAAAGTTCCCGGTCACGATACAAGGGGCAGGAGGCTTGTCCCTAGTAACGTAAGTAGGAGCAATTTATAGTTGGCAAAATGTGTGTTTTTAATGTGCCTCTGCCTACCCCTTCGGGGATACAGACGTAAGTGTATGTATGTATGTTGTTTGTATTATTTGAAAATATATCAATTACTTACGAATGTTCTTTTTTATTATTTTAGTACCCGGGACCGCGCTAAAGACCTCATCAGGGGCCGCACAAGAAGCCGTACCACTAGAAGCCATCGAAAAAACTGCTAAAAAGATTATAAAGGGTAGGTTTCCAGTACAATTTATAACGCTAGTATAAATAAAAATAGCAATAGAAGGTCAAGGTTTATTGTATAATAAACTAACTACCCGGCTACGCGTTGTTGTGGCTAGATAAATTGCAATAGAAAAAACTATCCTATCTCTTAAGTTGAACCAAATTGCACACGTTGTGCAAAATTTCAGTAAAATCGTCTCATTAGTTTTGGATTTCATCGCGAATAAACAACATAACACGAAATTTTTATAAATAAAAGTGAATTATGTCATCACCATCCAAATTTTTTCTAGGCACAGGCACTATTAGTCCGTGGGCCCTGGAACATTTTTTTTAATTATTACCTACAAGCTAAAACTTAGCCGACCTATTCGTATTACCGAGTCGGACAAGTTTTTGCACGTGCTAAGTCTGAAATAGGCAGCATTTTTACTCCCCAGCCCTGCAAACTTGTCAATTTAACGATAGTATGTTTTGTTATTATCTACCAATAAATTTTCATTCTAATTACAAGATCATAACGGTAAATTGAAGAAATAATGCTTGTCGGACAAAATGGCCGCTACCGTTCCAGCGTCCGACTCGCGCAACTTGTCGAATTTTCATGGGTAGGTTTTTTTATTACCTACAAGCTAATACTTGGTGACTCATCTCGTTTGTATCTTCTAAGTCGTCAGGTACAAGTGTCCGACAAAAATAATGCATCTTGTACCGAGTCCGATGCGGTGAACATGTCGATTTTCGGGTAGTTATTTTATTTACTACCTCTTGTCCGCCACTTACAGTATATGTGAGCACTTGTACAATTTTTTATGTTTTTATAAATTACAACATCATATATTTACACTAAGATTACTTCAATGTCGAAACCCTTAACAAGATGTGATTTCCATGGTGACCAAACGTTGCCGCCCTTAGTAACGAAAGTACGAAATAAAATCTTAAATAAATAAGAATTTCTTAAAAGCAAAATCAAACATTGCAAAATCACGAATTTATGGATACGGTGTTTTGGTTTGGGATTAATTTTTCAACTATTTGAGAAATATATTCGATATGAATAACATTTTAAACTGCTCCTAATTAATCATTTAAACATATTACTTTTGTTTAAGCAGAAATAATTACAGAATCTATGTACACTGTCCAGTGGACTTTTTGAATGATAAAAAAAAATCTTCAAACTTCAAAGTGATATTTTTAAGTTAAAAGGAGTTTATTAAAGACGAAGAAAACAACAACTTTTACAACACAAAGTCTAGTAAAGTTTTAATAGCCAAGTGACATTGTTTAGCCGAGCACAGATGCTATGACAGGCCTTGCCCGAATTTTAAGAGCGGAGGTCGAACTCCTCCTGATTTTTTTTAACTGGCTTGTGGCGGCGGTCAACCTAATGTCGAGTACTAACTGCCACCCATGGACATCGGCAATGCTGTATAGCCGAGCCGCTGCCTACCACGGCCAGCTAAGTCCGGCTGTGGCACAATTAAAGTCGCATATTGGGAAGAATAACAAAAGTTTTAAAATGGCTAAAATCTAGGAGTTAGTTAAATAAGGCTAAAGCCTAATTCGTACGGCGTCTTGAAGAAATTGTATTGATCACATTCAAAAAGAAGAAAATAAAATAATGTAGTTCCGGCTCAGAGTTTCAAAATACATACAAGTTTGAGTAGTGATGATGTTTCGAGTAAATCATCCGAGTGATAAAAATATTAAAAAATGCTTGTGTGATAAAAATTAGATTATTACAGTTGTTTTCTTCTAAACATTAAACTAAATTCGAAGTAAACTATCTATTGATTTTTAAAAATATGTAAAGTTATTATTTCTTGCTTAAATATGTCGTAGAGTCATCGACATATTTTTGCGACGTTGCCTTGACTACAGAGAATAAATCGTGTAAATGGTGTTGTAATTCAGGTCTATTCCAAAATTTTTTTGTAATTATATTAACCGTTATGTGAGCAGCATAATCCAGTGTATAATTTAAAGTTATATCCTTTGCGCCACGTTCTATAACAAAAGTTAAATTTTTCACTTTACAGAACTTGGAAAGCTGGTCCCGTTTGGTCAGGGTGGCTTGGGTTTATAAACAAGTAAGTATATTACATAATAGAATAAGAAATTTGTTAAAACTTCTGCCACCGTAAGTGTTTCGTTATAGTCGCGTTCCCACTGTATCGTAATGCTTCTTTTACCGTCGAAAGGCTGCCGTCTCTATCTACTCCAATTATCACGACTATCTGTCGTCACTGTGTCAGATAATCATCCTGTAATGCATGTTAAACACTTGAAATATACAGGCCATGACACTTTAGATGGGACGATTATCTATCGTTACGATATGTCGCAGGCACGTGCCCTTACATAAAATAAACGCGCTGTCATGAAAGGAAAAATAAATCATTATAAAGATTTATTTTTTAATTTCGTATTTATAATAATCTCATGATTTTTATGATACATTGATCAAAATCAATATATATTGAATATTTGAATATTTTGTATAAATATTTTGCTTACTATTGAATAAAAACATGTTTCATTACTGTGCCTAGTAGGTAGGGACCATATTACACAGCCCGGTTAATTTGCTTATTTCAATCATTTTTATTATATTGACTACTCATATTGAGCATTTTTTAAAAGGTCTGGACACTATGAATAATGCTATATTAATCACAACTTCCTGAAGCCGTGTATATATTATGGACCAATGTCCATAACATATACACGGCTTCAGGAAGATATTCCGTTATTCTCATGATAATACTGATCAATAGTAAGCTGTGTCAACTTCATGGGTATTACTTATGTTTTTTTTTCTTTTCAGTTTAAAGTAACACAACATCACAACAGGGCCAGTTATCTCGCAAACTGTGTATTAATTGTAAACCGCTTATACAAAAATAAATATTACTTTGGAGAATACTGTTTTTTATTTGGAACGTGCGGGTAACACATTGAACTGAAGTCGAAGCGATTAAAACCTTGTAGCTATTGTCTTCCGCATCAGATCTCAGCCCCAAAGATCAACCGTTAAAGTATGTTACCAGTCAGGGTCAGTATCAAACATTTGGACCGAACCATAGTCTGTGTCCGTAAGAAATCAGAGACAGCGAACCCGTCCGCCCGCTTGGGGTTTTTCTACTATACCCTTTGGGTCAGCTGGCAGCTCCTCGGGTGCACAACCAGGGTGATGCGCCACAGACGAGCATCGACCTCTCTTCCCTGAAGGCAGCAATGCCTGTGTCCGCAGGTCCCAGGCAGGATGAACTTTGTTGGAACTTGGTGGGCATAAAGACGAAGAGGGGCCCAAAACTAAAACCTAAACCAAAGCCGTCTAGGGTGAACCGTAAGACCAAAAGAGCGAAAGCTCGGGCGGAAGCTGAACAAGCGCGGTCTCTGGCGCCAGTTGGAAGTAAGCAGCGTGAAGCTGCTGAAGGGTCTTCAAAGACTCACGATGTCCCCATTAGTGATGCGCCAACCCATGGCAAAGACAATAGTCTAGCCAAGGGTACAGCTGCTCCTACGGGGACGTCACTAGGCGTTAAGGGATCTGCTGCTGTTAATGCGACTCCACGGCAGGGTTACACTAGACGGGGTAACAAAGGTGGGGCTGCAAAGCAAACGGGCAGGCCCTCGGGCCCGCCTAAACCCGCCAAAAGAAACCGGCCGGATGAGTCCTTGACTCCACAGGGCGGAGGTAAGTGCCCAAAATCCCAGCCCACCAACACAGGCTCCACGAGCTACTCCGACGCTTTGAAGTCAATCAGTCAGTCAGAATGCAGGAGCCGTACCACGACCTCACCAAGGAGCAGGCGGAAGCCATTGAGGGTCGGCTGCAGGACGTGCTGAACGCTGAAATTTTTGCGCCCAGCGCCTCCTGTGTCCCCTTCGTTGCGCCACGGTTTAGGGGAAAGCCCTTCCACAGCGAAGGAGTCCTCAAGATGTGGTGCAACGACGACTTCGCCCTTCAGTGGCTGCGCCAGGCCGTGGTCAAGATCGGTTCACCACGGTTGGGAACCAGACTGGTAGTCAAACGCCAGTCTGAGGTTCCCAAACGGATCAAGGCGGGACTCCTGGTGCCACAGGTAGATCCTGAGGATACGTTAGACCGCATCCGTACGCGGCTGACGTGTCAGAACCCTGAATATAAGATGTCCAACTGGGCACTCTACCATGCCAAGCCCCAGGAGGAGAAGAAATATCTATTCCTGGTGCTCGGCATCCCAGAAGAGGACGCGTCCAGGCTCAGGGCAAGCGAGCGTAAAGTTCACTACCTGCTAGGTAACCTCTACGTCCGCTTCCTTGATGACCGTTCTCAAACGCTGCCAAACCTGGAAGCTGTGTCCCAGGAGGTCTCCGGAGACCCAGGCAGCGGAAGACAAGGGGAAGCCCATCCTGACCACAGCAAGGGGCCAAGCATCTACCCCAGTCCGTCGAAGGCAGACTCTGGTGAGACTCTCTGGAGAGACGGACAGTGATCTGGACGAGACGCTGCTAGAAAGCGATGATGGCGCTGTCAGCCCCCCCCCCTCCCCCAACCTTAACGCACTGCAAACCAACCTACAGCACAGCCAAACTGCAGAGGCTAGCCTACGCAGAATGCTGGAGGTCAACACCACGACCGTAGCCCTAATCCAGGAGCCGTGGATTAGGAAGGGCAGGATCTGCGGTCTAAACAACATTGGAGGTAAATTGCTTCTTAACACTACCATTGATAACCCGCGTGCATGTATTTTTACACCAAAACACGCGAATACCACCTTAATGACCGAGTTCTGTTCTAGACTTGACTACCATCAGACTCAAGGAACCCTCCTGAGGCCTCCCAGAAGTGGTGATGGCGTCTGCATACCTGCTGGGCGACGTAGACATCCCCACCCCAGAACTAGCCGCACTTGCAAGCTACTGCGAGCGAGAGGGACTGAAGCTAATCGTTGCTGCGGATACCAACGCACACCATGTGCTTTGGGGCAGTAAGACCAATAACCAACGAGGTAAGGAATTTGTTTCTTTTTTACTCACAACTAAACTAAACGTAATGGCTCAGAACCGACATTTGTTACATCGAGAGCCCAAACAATCATAGATTTAACACTAGCTAGTTAGCACGCGTCATCACATATTTCGGATTGGCATGTTTCGGATGAGGCGTCGTGCTCGGATCATCGTTGGATTAAATTTGACCTGAAAATGACCCTCACACTGCCAGAATCCCGGCGAAATCCTCACAAGATGGACGTTCGTAAGTATGGGCTAATCACCGCATAAAGGTTGAAAGATACCGATCTGCCGAATGCTCACGGGACCAAAGCGGATATTGATAACCACGTGAATAACCTTACTACCACCCTAATGACATGCTTTGAACAAACATGCCTACTTTCGTTAAACAGAACTGGACTGGCGTAAGGTTAGAAAGTTGTTCAATAAAGCCAAAAATTTCGACACGATTAGATCAGCATAGAAGCATATAAGCAGGCCCTACAACACTACAAGAAGCGGATGAGAATCAGTAAAACTGAATGCTGGAGAAGCTTCTGCACTAGCATAGAGAACAACGATCAGGCAAACAGTCAAAAACATTCTGTGCGGTGAACGGACGCACAGTCTTGGCTTCTTGAAAAAACCTGATGGCACCTATACTAAAACAGATTCAGAGACTTCAGAAATGTTAATGACAACTCACTTCCCAGGATGTCGCATATCAAATGAGGAGGACACATGGGAAGACAGTGAGGGAAACACACCAGGTGATTCAGACTGGACCACTGCCCGCAGAATCATTAATCATGATAAAGTGCAATGGGTGATCAACAGCTTTCTTCCATACAAAGCGGCAGGACTAGATGGTATTTTTTTCCAGGCCTGCTAAAATGGTGTGATGGGGCCCTGATAGAGCATCTTCGGATCATCTACGGAAGCTGCCTGGCACACCGCTACGTCCCCCTGAAGTGGAGAGAGGTCTACTTTGACCTCTCTCCACTTCAGGGGGACGTCTTAACGTACAACATCCGCATACTGTCAGACAGTATGGCCGTCCTAAAGGCCCTGGAGGGCAACACGATGAACTCCAGCCTCATTTACGAATGCCATCAGACACTTGAACGTTTAGCCTCTGTCAATGGGCTAACTCTTCAATGGATCAAGGGGCATAGTGATTGCCTCGGAAACGACGCCGCCGATGAGCTGGCAAAGAAAGGATCTGCAACGTCAGTGGCAGGTCCAACTATACTGCTGCCACTTCCCTTTAATCAACTTCGCTCATGGGACCCGTGAAGCACACAACAGCGCTGGGCTGACACGCCCGGCTGTAGGCAATCTAGACTAGTGTTGAAGGGGGACTCACCACGTTTAACTTGCAGGCTGCTCAGTCTCAACCTACTTGACATCCGAATAGTTGTAGGAACCATTACGGGCCACTTAGCCCTAAACCGGCACCTATTCACCATCAATGCGACAAACAGTCCTCCATGCAGAGGCTGTCTCAATGCGGAGGAAACGGCCGCCCAAGTTGTCCTGGAGTGCGAAGGAGTGGCCACACAACAGTATCCTCGCGGGAGCGAGGTCGCTCCTAGAAGCCTGTAAACGCCCCAGGAGGCTTCTGTGCTTCTGGAAGGAGCCAGGCTGGCTCAACTAGCCAGCCTATCTGAACGCATAATGGACCGCTTATGAGTCTAAATGCGGAAACAGAGCCCTACACCAATACCAATACCCTTTGGGTCAATCCCGCCTAGGCAGAACATTAGCCACAAGCTGAAGTCTGCCAAAAGAAAAAGGAAGGGTTATCACCACTTTTGTTGACCAATGTGCAGTGCGAGATTTTCTAACCAAGGAGACATATATCAAAGGCACAGTCATACAGTTATTAAAAAGAAAGTCAATTTTATTAATGTAAACATTATTATTTTAGCAGATTCATAAGTAAGTATTTAAAGCAATTTCAAATAGGGCTCATCAAGGCATTTGTGCGAATATTGTGCTACACGTAAATAAATAATGTCTAAATGGCCTAGATCATATACATATAACCTTTAGTAGTGTTACGTTCACTGTAAATATTAAATATAATTTATATAAAACCACGATAATAGGTAGAATAGTTAATAATATTAATTATATTTTTAGTTAATTCTGTATTACTGAATTTAAATTATAAATAAAGTTATACTCTAGAAATAAAATGAAAAAGAAGCTTATATAAATAAACTTGTACATATTTATGTTGGACACTCGGTAAGTTTTGTGAATCCGAAGAAAAATGTTTTAGAGTGCATTTTTTTATTGAATCTTTTCAAATAACTCTCTATAATTATTTATCCAAAGTTTCATGCATCTAAACCAATTTTCAAAACACTTTTTTCAATGTTTTGTCACGCTTTCTCTACAGTCGATGAAAACTTTATCCCTTTGGTTGCTTTTTAGGGTTCCGTTCGTCAAAAGGAAAAAGAAACCTTTATAAGAACTTTGTTGTCTGTCTGTCTGTCAAAATCCCTTTTTCTTAACAACGCGGGGAAGTATCAAGTTGAAATTAACCTTGAAGCTGTATAAAAATCAAGTTCCCAATCCAACGCAAACAAAATACGGGCATTTAAGCCTTATATTTTTACCAATTTTAACAATTCGCAGGTAAATCGAAATCTATACTTCCAACCGACCTAGTCATGAAATTTGGCGAGAAGCTAAGTCTCACAGCACAAGTAAAGGAAAAAACGATCGAAAGTATATAAATGACTGTCGTATATCGATGTAATGGGGGAATACAACTTTCTTTCAATAATATTTGGAGGAACATCTACATATAAGTTTATACGGAACCCTCGGGACGAGAGACAGACTCGCCAATGTCCGGTTTTATTATCTTAGAGAATTAAAAAAGTCATACGCTACCAAATGAGGGCTGTAAGATGGGTGGTATTTTTTTCGTAAATGATCTTATTTTAAAAATAAATTATTACCCTAGCTGATATAAGCATGTTCTTAAACAATAAATTAGATATTTGAGATTTTGTGTAGCACACATGTATACAGCTGCTTAGATTACATATACCTAGCATAAGATACAATAAATATACAGACATAAATACATGGCAAAGAGAGCTTAAAAAATCTGATACGAGTTTTAACAGTATACATCTAAACTACACGAGGCGTGGGACGCCAATTTATGCCTGCTTTCTGGACCTATCCCGGGCTTTTGACTTGGTTTCTTACGATATATTATGGGAGAAGCTAGAGAAGACCAAATTACCTCCAGAACTGGTAAATATTTTAAAATATTGGTACGGAAACCAGGTCAACAGCGTACAATGGGCTGGAGCTTTCTCTAGTGTCTATTGGTTGGAGTGCGGGGTGAGACAGGGTGGACTGACCTCCCCAACACTCTTCAACCTATATGTTAACGAATTGATTGGCGAGCTCAGCAGCACCAGGGTTGGTTGCTATATAGATGGTGTATGCCTTAATAATATCAGTTACGCAGATGACATGGTGCTGCTGAGTGTGTCAATCTGTGGCTTACGTAAATTGATAGGCATTTGTTAAGAGTAGTTAAAATTACACGGGTTAATGTATAACATTAATAAATCAGAGATCATGGTTATTGAGGTGGGGAGAAAAAAACTTGATCATATACCACCTGAATTACTCAACGGTGTGCCACTAAAAAGAGTATTTAGTTTTAAATATCTTGGTCATATATTGACTCCCGACCTCAATGACAAAGATGATATTGAGCGTGAACGGAGGGCGTTGTCGGTAAGAGCGAACATGCTGGCTCGCAGGTTTGCACGGTGTTCACTTAATGTTAAACTTACTCTCTTTAGACCTACTGTACAACTTTCTACACGTGTAGCCTGTGGGCTAGATATACTCAAAGACCGTACAGCGCCCTCCGTGTTCAATATAACAACGCGTTTAGAGTGCTGGTGGGGCTGCCCCGTTTCTGTAGTGCATCAGGAATGTTTGCGGATGCGCACGTAAATTGTTTTTATGCAACTATGCGTAAAAGATGCGCATCTCTGGTGCGCAGAGTGCGGGACAGCTCCAACAGTATTCTTAAGATGATCTCAAGCAGATTGGATTGCATGTATGTGAATCGCTGCAGTGCTATCTCAAACGGAGTAAGACTGTAGCGTGCCTTACAAGCAATACAAAAATGTGTGTTACTTACTTAGTTATTTATTTTATTAAATTAAGATTTTTTTTTTTACTAACATAGGTTTTAAGTTTGACTAACACATATGAGTAATTGTTACTTAAATAAAGAATATTTATTATTATTATTCTCTTTATTTATCGTAAAACTTATCAATTACATTTTTAAATAGCTATAAAACAAAATATATATTTAAAAATATAAAAAATAGTATACCACCGACATCGGGTACAGGGACCAAGACACCG
This sequence comes from Euplagia quadripunctaria, assembly GCA_963859945.1. Lineage (NCBI taxonomy): Eukaryota > Metazoa > Arthropoda > Insecta > Lepidoptera > Erebidae > Euplagia > Euplagia quadripunctaria. The sequence goes on along the minus strand of OY982565.1, from coordinate 9,496,621 downwards.
GTGGTTAGGGTTCCAAAGACAGGAACCTCCTCACTATACGGGCCGTGTCGAGGAGAACTGCCTTCTGCATCAGTCCCTTGATCCAGCCGTCTAACGCGAGCCTCTTAAGGTGTTGATCGAGGCTTTTGGCTATCAATCCCTGAGCAGATATGACGATCGGAACAATGATCGCCGAATCGACATTCCACATATCGACAATCTCGTGAGACAAATCCAAATATTTGATTTGTTTTTCTTTTTCAACTTTCACGAGATTCTCGTCATGAGGAACAGCGATATCGACAATCATTGCGCGGTGCTCTGATCGATCTATCACCACTATGTCAGGTTTATTAGCAACTATAGTTCTGTCAGTGATGATAGATCGATCCCAATACAATGTGGCACGACCATTCTCGAAAACTGGGTCGGGCACATACTTGTAATATGGCACCTCTGAATGCACAAGATTGTATCTAAGGGCAAGTTGTTGATGCACAATCCTGGCCACTTGATTGTGTCTGTGCAAAATATTCACCGTTAGCAAGACAAGAACAACCAGAAATAATATGCCTGATAGATTCACCAGGACGGTGGCATGCCCGAAAGATGTCCACCGTACCATCTTTCAGGATATATTTCCGATAGTTATTTGTCATAACAACTTCGTTCATAATTGCAAAGACAAAACCCTCGGTTTCTCCGAAGAGATCACCGAAGCGTAGCCAAGATATGGACGCTTTTAAGTCTATATCAGGCCCACTTAGGGCCCGATAAAAACGACCATGAAGTGCTTTGCCCTTCCATACCTCCCTGCGATCATTGGTACTAAGTATTACAGGCTTGCGCCAGTTCTCTTTAGCCAAAGCGAGCGGAGTGAGTCTGTTGTCCACTGCGACTTCATTACAATGCACTCCCACATCAGTATGCAGAAATTTTTATCTAAGGTTGTATATCTCGCGATTGTGTTAAGTCTTAATGTTTAAGAGTCCACGACCCCCAAACATTCGCGGGATATACAGCCTCATTACTGATGAACGTGGGTGGTGCATCCGAAATGCAGTCAGCAGTGTACGGACTCTCCTGTCAAGGACATCTAATTCAGACTGAGTCCACCTAAGTATACCAAAGGAATACAGCAAAACCGGTATGACCCAACCGTTGCAGGCACGAATCTTGTTACCGCCTGATAAAAGACTTTTTAGTACTTTTTTCAGGCGGCCAAAAAAACGCTCCTGCAGCGCTTGTTTCACATTCGATTCAGGTATTCCCAATGATTTTGATATACGTAGATATTTGTAGGTTTCGGTGGCAGACAGAGACCTGAGTTTTGTTGAATCTGAAAGTTCGACTCCTTCAGATTCTACTATCACACCTTTCTTTACATGCATGACTGCACACTTGTCCACACCAAATTCCATCTTGATAGAGTTACTAAAGTTTTCAATCACATTCAGTAACGCTATCAATTGCAAATTAGTGGGGGCTAGTAGTTTCAGATCATCCATATATAGAAGGTGAGATATAACTAGATAGAGAACTATCTTTCTGCAACCTATAGCCTAGCCCTGAACCCTCTAACAGAGTACTGAGAGGGTTCAAAGCCAGGCAAAACCACAAGGGACTCAGACTATCACCTTGAAATATGCCCCGCTCAATCTTTATTAGTACATCGTTTGCCGCAATCTGCCGACATCCTGGATAGCGAAGTAACTTCAAGAAAGTGCAAAGAGTTGTATCAATTTCATACAACTCTAGCACTCTCAAAAGCCACGTATGTAGAACCGAGTCATAGGCCTTCTTATAGTCTATCCAACATGTCGACAGATTCTTACGGTTACGACGCGCCTGTTGGCTAATGGCCAAATCCATGATAAGGAGCTCTTTAGTGCCACGGATCCCGCTTCTACATCCATTCTGAGAAATAGAAATGATCGAATTTTTTTTTAAGTGTGTAGTAATTTTGAGTCTCAGAATAGATGGTAGAAACTTATACACGGTTGGTAAGCACGTAATAGGCCTATAGTTTTTGGGATCCATGGCACTACCGGACTTATAGAGTAAGTGGGTAATCCCAGTGGTTATAAAATGGGGTAATAACCCAGAGTCTAAAGCTGTTTGGAATTGAGATGCCAAACGAGCATGCGAACTTCGGAACCATTTCAGCCAAAAGTTGTGCAGTCCGTCTGGTCCAGCTGATTTCCAATTAGATAATGGACGGACTGCACTACTTATGTCCTCTGTTGTTATGGTAATTGGTTCCATTTTTTGTATATTTTCGCATGATCTTTTAACATCTCGCATCCAATCACCTTCTGTATGAATGACAGGCACCGACCAGATGTTACGCCAAAATGTATTTGTATCATCATCATCCGGAAAGTGCCCATCACTCACACATGGATCCGCTTGTTCCCATCTTCGGTAAACCCACCTCTCATTTCTTTGGAACATGCGATTCTGATTATACCGATCAATTCGCTTTTTGTAACGTCGTATCCTATTTGCCCACGCATAAACTTTTTGCTTTAGGAAGTCTATGCGCTCTGTGACACATGACATGTATTTTTGAGGACTAATGTCAGTCCCCAAAAATGCCTCCTTCACAAAGCGCATCACCTTTGGCCGTGTATTGCCTAATCGAAAGCAAATTAGCTTACTAATGAGTGTCCTAGCCTCAGCAATACGACGCTCAATTCGACACTGCCAGGCTGGCACAGCAGGCTTGGGTCGAGTAGTAGTGGTATTTACATAAAAATTAACTCCCGCTACTCGACATACTGCAACAGCCGCACAGTAGAGAATAGAATGTGTATCACTAAGATCTTCGCTATTGTCTAAATAATCAGACAATAGCGAATCCAGGGCACGCACCAGCGCTATATTTCTTTAATGCATAGGCAAACGGGGTAAACGTGGTCTAATTTGATAGTTTACAAACCTGTATTCCAGAATCGCATCCTCCAAAGCGCTCCTTAATCTTTCATTGGATTGGGTATTTACGACTAAAGCCTCACTCTCCACTACTTCATCAACAGGTAGTAACTGTTGTGTGTCGTTAGTAATCAAACTCACATTTTGCGACGAAGTAGGGACAATAAAGCTATTCCGTATTTCAGAGCGTATCCTCTCAAGTACGGTATCATTCAGCAGGTGGCAGCGCTGTATAGCCCGTACCTGATCCGATAGTCGTTGTGCTGACACGTTGACAGCTGGTTCAAGCTCCTGAAACAGAGACACCAAACGAACACGGTACGCAGTAAGGTTAGTTCCCAACTCTGTAGCCCGATAATATGCCCGCATGACGTTTTCATTAAGTGAATTAGTCCATTTCATGCGGTGCACATCGCCACCGGCAGCGGGGGCCCTATTCGAGGTCAGTGGTGCTCTGGGTCCCAAGCAGGTCGGTGGCCGGGCTCTCCCCTGCCGGCGCACAGGTGTTGGCGACGTCGGCGGGGAAAAATACTCGTCGCTGGAACTTGAGCTCGACGTCTCATTGCTTGCCGTTGTCACCGAAGTGTGTGTTGGCTGTGAGGCGGAGCTGTGCGACGAGTCCGGAGATAACGGGTGTGCATCTCTACTTCTAGCTTTAGATCTTGTTAGCATTTTTTCATTTTCATTGGTATATTATTTCTTGCTTTGACATCTGTCATCTTGGAAAATATTGACTTTGTACTTTTTTATCTTATATATGGTGATTTTTGTTATTTTATTATGAAATCTATTGCTTAATAAGGTTCTCTGTATTTGGTTTTGGTTTTTTCAATTTATTTCGGATTAAATAAATAAAAAAATTTAATCTGCAAAAAAATGATGCTAACAGTTAGTGTTGCCAGTTTATTCGCTTTATTACACATACGTTCGTTAAGGAAACATTTTAACTAACTTGAAACAATCGTTTATCGCACGAGATACTTAGATATAATAGCATTAACTGAAATAAATATAAAAAAACATGAACTACCGTTGTACAAGCTATCAGGATACGATACATATATAGATACTAGAGAAAATACAAAGGGAGGCGGGTACTACTTTTATCCCGGAAAAAATGTACGGTTCCTGCATAGATAAATTTCACCAAAATTTCTACGCGAAACAAAGTCGCTGGCAACAGCTAGTATTATAAATACGAAAGTTACTCTGTCTGACTGTCTGTTGCGTTTTCAGTGGTTTACCACTGTAAAGAAAAAGTAAAGAATTTTGGTACTTTTACGGAGGAAAAGCTACTTTTTGTAGAGAAAAAAATGAGGATGATCATAAAAGGGATGTTTGTATGGGAGATATTTTACGCAGACGAAGTCGCGGACACCACCTAATCGAATATTCGATCATTTGTCGTGCGAGCTCGTGACACTAATAAAGCATATAATATTATATGCCTACCTAAGATGTTTTAATAGGCATAGATGCGTTGCCAGCATTCTATATTGGTAACATTAAAGTAAGGTAATTGCCCGGCTTTTATTTAGTCGCGTTCTCCCCAGCGTCGCGCCTAGACGTAATTTAAAAATATACCCAAAACTTTGAATCTACGGAAAACATGCCTTCGGTAGTATACAGAGGATGCACGAATAAAACAGCTACTATTAACACAAAGAATGTTTCATTTCCAGCGTAAGTAAATACTTTATTGTATTTATTAAAACAGATAATGTTTTGATTTAATGGTGGCTCGCGCCATGTTAGAGGAATATGGTAATATGGGCAACCGAACAAATATTCGTCAAGTATTAAGTGGAACATCATGCATTTATAAAAGTTAGTAAAGATATATATTTACATAATAAAGCAATTTAAGTACGAAAAACAATGTTTAAATTCTTGGTATTTTAGATTTCCACATTAACATCACGTGATTCTAGAGCCCACACGTTATCTATTGGTAAATATAAACATACAGAAATAAAAGTCAAGATACTACTAAAGTACGTTGCTTTTGCAATAAGATTAGTTTGAGCATGTGTAAAGTAAAGAGCTATAGTGATATGTCGATGTGACGGTATGAATGAGTCTGTAACGGTTTACCAATAGTCGATTGGTCCATGAACCGTTGGTCAACATTATCTTTAAACTATAAACTTTTCGTCCAATGGAAGAAGTGCCAGAACCGAATCGGTCCTATATAACCTAAACCAATGATTATAAATAGTGAATCGACGTAGAGTAATGCTGGCGAAACGTTCGTGGATGAAAAGTCCATTGGACGAAAAGTTTATGGTTTAAAGATAATGTTGAGCAACGGTTCATGGACCAATCGACTGTTGGTAAACCGTTTCAGATCGGGTATGAATATATGACGGCGGTACAAAATAATTATAGACCACGGGTAGTAAACCAATTATATGACCTACTCTCCCGAGAAACAGATTAAGTTTGTTTAACCGATTGAAAAATAAATAATATTTATTTTTCAATCTGTTAAACAAACTTGATCTGTAGGACTATATTATAGTCACAGCTACATATAGCTTTAAGCAAATATTGTTTGTTTAAAGCTATATGCAGTTTCTGTTCCTTACAAAAGATTTGAATGGATAATAATTGTTAATAAATTTATTTATATTTTTATTAATTTCAAGATTGATTATGTATTTTATTTACATTATTGTGAATTCTAAATGTTTCATTGTTGTTTTCTACTTTGCTACTTTTAATTTTAACTATAAACTATGTTGCTTGGCTAGGCTATAAGCATTTTATGAAGCGTGAAGCTGTAAATCCTTCAAAGGCATTTTGTTCTGCCTCTCGGGCATTGAATTTTTTTCCCGCCAAGAAGTTATCCAAATTCTGGCAAAAGTAGAAGTCTGTAGGAGCAAGGTCTGGTGAGTACGGCAGATGATGGAGAGCTACCAACCCCAGCTCTTGCAACTTGGAGACCGTCTGCTGTGCAGTATGAAGTTGCGTCAATGTGTTCAATTTTTCACAGTACACATCTGCAGTAATGCTCATCCCGTTTGGTAAGAAGCTGTGATGAGTCACACCGGCGCTAGGCCACCAAACAGTGATCATCACTTTTCTAGTGGTAAGTTTTCTTTTAGGGCATTGTTTAGGTGCTGAACCAGGAATCAACCAACGTACTGAGCGCTTGCGATTGTCAAACAGAATCCATTTTTCGTCGCAGGTAACACAATAGGGTTCAAAATTCCTTTGTTTGTGTGCCTGTTGAGCAGTGCAAGCCACGCCTCGACGCGTACTTCACGCTGGCGAGCGAGTTCGTGTGGTAACCATTTGTCAAGCTTTTTTACCTTGCCAATTTGACGCAAATGGACCAATATTTGACGTTAACGTCGAAAGCTGCTACTAATTCAGCCGTAGATTGAGTATCATCAGCTTCCACAATCGCCTTTAATTAGTCATTGTCGACGAAAGTTTTCGGACGACCACAGAATCATTTTTAAGGTCAAAATTTCCAGAACGGAAGAGGGCAAACCAATAACAGGCAGTGCGTCGGTTTGTAGTGTTAGCTCCATAAACGACGTTGATGTTACATGGCGCTTGTGCTGCGTTGCTGCCACGACGGTACTTATATTCCATAATTACTCGATTTTTTTATGATGTTTTTAAATTTAAATTAATTGGAAATTAGAATTCTTAGCTAAAAAAATGTATTTTGATTTAAAGAAGCCTGTACTGCAGAACGGCAATTTCATAGGTAAAGACCTATTATGTGTCGAATAAAGTTCGCAAATTATTCACAAAAAATATTGTTGACGTTCGACTTCGACTGAAGTTATTCGCTTCGAACATATAAATAACGTCACTCGAAGTCAATAGCAATGTCAAATAGGGGCAAAGCAAGTGCATAAACAGTTGTTTGTAAGAGAATATTTACCGAATGCATACAATTCTTTAAACACTTGTTAAAACTTAAGTGACACCATTAGTGCAAATGTTTATGAACAAAACGCCGCTAGGGAAATCGTGTATAAATAATACGGTTTCGGAAAATGGTAGTCAGTATTAGTCGAAACGTTTTAAGAGTCCTTACTGAAGTGTAAAATACTACAACAATGAAGAACTTTCTAACCTTCCTTGCAATTGCTACACTTTTCTTATCCGTTGTAAGTATTTTGATATATTTAATCTTAATAGTTCATAAAATACAAATTTTGCCTGTTTTTCGCAGTTTTAATAAAACTTTCCAATACATCGAATTACGACAAAATCAGCTTTTATACCGTAAAATATAAGTTAGTAATCACAAAAAATATTTTTTTGTGTGATTAACAACGATTAACAAAAACGGCTTTCGCTTTTATTTTATTTTAATTCTTCCCTTTACTTGTACAGTGAGACCTTGCTTCTTACCACATTTCATGATTCTAGATCAAGGGAAAGAACCCTATAGATTTTGATTACCTGCAAAATTTTCAAATTTGGTTAAATCTAACGCTTAAATGGCCGTATCTTTTGAGTGCCTTGACTTAGAAGCTTGAGTTTTTTACAGCTTCAAGTGACCGCAGACTATTATATTTATATTTGATGTTAATTTCAACTTTATGCCTCCTTGGACAGACAGACAGACGTACAACAAGGTTAAACGGAACCCTTAAAAATACATTCGAAACCAACAAAAAAAAGAGAATCGCATATTGTGATGTTCATTTAAATTTTAAATATTGGTAACCTATTATATCATCAGCTCAAAGCTTTTAATTGAGAGGGAAGGAGTAGGCACTAAATCGTGAGACATCTTGACTAGGACGATCTATTCTATCTAAGATGGTCGTTTTCAATCCCTTTATGGATACATTATACATATTTATAAATACTAGAGATCGCCTGGTGGTCGAATTTCGACTGATATCGATTTCGACCGATAACTTGAGTTGTCATTGTATGGATTTACTTACCATGACAGGTCAATGCATATATTCTGGACGCGTAAAATTTCGTTTTCACGTAATTGTTAAAGTTGTAAGACATATTGTTTACAAATTTTACTGCACTGCACTTCTATATATATATATATGCTGTAAATATTCCAAAATTCACGTTACTACTTTTAAATTTTCTTAAAAAGGGGACCAAGAATTCTCTTCACGTATTAATAATATATAATATTATATATATCTACAAATTGTAAATTAATTTATTATCCATAATTATATTTGACATTCAGTAAGGCTATAGACAAATAATACCAAAAACAAATACAGACTCGATTTGACCATAGAATTCCAAATAAAGATAAGAATATCTATGCATGTGGTGTGTATTAAATACACAGTAATGAATAGTAGTGTCTGTTACGTGTTATTTATTGAAAATAATGTATTTTTACGCATAATTTTAAAAAAATATTAGCATTCGTCACTTTTTCTCTGTATAAACTATAAGTGTGCGAAATTTCATACTCCTCCGTCCACCCAATTTTGGTAAAAAGGGATCCAAAGTTTTCGCTTCACGTATATAGATAATTACTGAAGTTATTGTATTAAGAACTCTTAAGAACCTTTCGATAAACATGTTAACTGCCTAGTTAATTTTTAAGACTGTAAGAGTCTCATAGTCTTACAGAGACCAAACATATCAAAAAAATAAGTATAAAAGCTGTAACTACTTTTATACATATGTCATGATTTCTGTCTGAAGTATTTTCTTGTTTCGTACTTTTTATATCACTTTCATTTTTTCGTAGTCGGGTTACAGTTTTTAAACTTATATTTTTCTTTTATACTTTTCCGTTTTTTATTGATATAATATAATAGGCATTAATTGTATATATACAGCCGCACCGTACGTTGCGCAGTCTTACTTTTGCTTGTTTGTAGTCAATTTAAACATATTTCATTAGACGATATGAAATTTATACATATTTGGTATATGCTCGCCAATACCTTATATTTGATACCTGATGTCATGTCATGAACATGTCATGATTATCGCAATTTAATTTTTTTCGAGGTCAGATATTTACGTTAAAAATTCACCATATTAAATTTAGTTAGAATTTATATAGCCTATGTCACCCGGATTAAGAATCTATAGATAACTCATTCATCATCGGTTCAGTAGATCAGGAGCTGCGGTGGAACACACGTAAATAAAGACATACTACTTAACGTACCTACATAGGCTGCTAAATCATTACCATTTACCCGGTAAAGCATTCGACTGCAATACCAAAGAGCGCAGTTTCGATTACCGCTCATTGCAAATACTGCCCTGTTAGTATAGTGATTAGTGATCCTGACTGGTGAGCCAGAGATCGTGGGTTCGATCCATAATATATATATATGTATTATTAAACTCCTTAATTTGTGCCTGTTTTAACGTTTACCTATTCGTTATTTTAGCTAGCCAAGCCATTTGATCCGTTCGCAGCTCTACCTTCTGATGGTAAGTAAACTAGTCTCATACGATTATGATTTATATGTGAGCATAAAATAATATACTATGTTTATTTTTCAATTTTCAACACTTTCATGAACATTAAAGTCGATCAATCCGCTATGGAACGAATTAGACGACTTTTACATGATTACATACATACACTTATGTCTTTTTCCGTTCGGGGAAGGCAGAACAACGCCCGCCACTTAGGCTTCTTTATATTGGAAAAGAATAAGGGTTCCGCGCAAAATATGAACGCGAGCGAAGCGGGAACTGCTAGTAATATATAATTTCGGAAAATATTTTCTGTCTTCTGTTGACTAAGGAAGGTAAGTTTATCCCTAACCGTTGTTATAACATCATACAACATTTTTTGAGATTGTAGGTAGCAAATTTAACACGTTTCGTGTATGAAGCTGAACAAATCAATTAAATTCGTGAAGTGTACTCACATATATACCATAGATACTATAGTACTTTCACGATGTTGTGTGTTATCATGTTATAATAAGACATACCGAGGCAAGAAAATTAATGCCGCATTCCAATAAACAAGAAACGATTCGTTTTGCTTACGGACGGTAAAATTTTCATTGAAAATTTAAGGAAATTTGACCGGCCGTAAGCAAAACGAATCGTTTCTTGTTTATTGGAACGCGGCATAAAAAAGTAACTTGTATCAACCATTTACCATATGCTTTCATTTACGCTACATATTTTATTTTATTGTTAAGTGTTATAAAACATAAAAATATATTACACCAAAATACAACATTCTAAAACTTTAAGTACAAAGTTACAATTTACGACAAAATAATCCGTTGCATTAGTTTCCCGTATATGGTAACTGGTCAGTGAAAATAAAACTATTTCCCATATTAAAACAGAAACGAAGGTGCTATGGTTAGCATTATAATTTCATAGCAAATTCAAATTTCGTGCAAAATGTGCATAAATCATTGTATTGAAATATTTCTGAAAGGATATCTTCGGGGACAGGTAGACTGGTTAGATAGATTGCACGCTAAAAAAGTATTAAACAATTTAGAAATTTAATATTAAGTAACAGTACATTGGGCAGTCTGATCACAGTCTGCGATCTCTTACAGACAATCTTAGGAAGGACTATACTGTTTAGTAGAAGAAAACTCGTGGTGCATAACAACTAAAAATAATAAGAAAAAAAGGATGTATTTCTATACTTAGACACCAATATAATAAAGAGATTTTTGTTTGTTTAAACGCGCTAATCTCTGAAACTACCAGTCGAATTCGAGAAATACTTTATTTTTTTCGTTTTTATTTAAAAAACAACTCCTTCCCGTATTAGGAATATTCCTGTGTCGCGGGGGGCTTTGCAAACATTCAAACAACAGACGCAAAGAACACCCAGACTCGGGACAACTATTTGTGGATCACACAAATGTTTGTCCCGTGTGGCATTTGAACCCATAACACTCGGCGCGGCGTAGTGGCGAGGTGACTGCTTAAACCATTGCGCCATCCGTGCAGTCATATATGATAGCCAAGTTCATGAGGAATAGTATAGGCTATTTAGCATTAGGATACACCTCTCAGCTAGTCCTCAATATTGATTTTTGTTAAGAAAGTCGGAAGAAAAAGCGCTCCCAAACAGCTTGCGTGCGCTGGCGTTATGTGGTTAGTGATACGTAAATACAAGGTTCTAGAAAAATATTATAATATAATAATAAAAAAAGTCCGGGATACCAAATGGCTAACTCTTATATATAAGAGACAGCCATAATATTTAGTACCCGGACTTTTTTTTTTAATTTTGTCACAAAACACGTTATCGTGTGAGGCTCACGCTCATGCCACAATAAGGTCGGCTGTTCAATATCAAAACCAAGTAACACATGATTACAAAAATGTTCAGGAGAACCAAAAAACAGGTTAACCACTTTGATCGTTTGCCCTAATTGAAGCATTAAAGTTAGAGTTATGCGTTATAGAATCAGCTACAATTGTCAATATTCTAAATTGCAATAAAGTGAACAGTACATCTTAAAACCCGTTTACTATAGAATAATTTGTTTGTTGATAATAAGGTAAGTAACAAAATAAAAACATAGCAAGTATATTCGCTAGGTATTAAACTTGTGTCATGTTTATAAATATGATAGCCTAGAACTGTTTAAAAACATACCATCTCATGTGAAATTAGTTCCAACCTAAACATATCATTCAACACCAAGGGTGAGGGTGTAGGTGAGACGTTAAAGTATACGTATTAACAAAACGCGAAGGTTTATTAGAGTCAGCGCCAGCCCTGGGCTATAATGAGAGGAGCAGTCGCTACAAGGCACCAGGTGGTAAGGGGCTCCAAAAAGCCGTTTGCGAAAAACAATTTCCAGCGAAAAATAAATATTCGCTGGAAATACGTTTCGAGCAAATGTGGAATTTTAATTTAAGTTGGAGTTCCTAATGATTGAAACCGACCAGTCAGTAAAAAATGATACACTCTGCGATATTTCTGGAGCAAATCAGGCTCAAAAAATCCTAATCCTGAAGCATTTTTTAAACGCAGAGCAATGCCAACTGAAAACACTTTCTAGACTGTATTCAGAGTAAAAGCGTGGACGAAAAGACGCTAAAAGACATGCTAGCTCTACCCTGATCAAGGGCTAGTACTGGCGCGCTAGATAGAGTAACATTGACAGATGGAATGTTCGGGATGAATGGAAATATTATAGAGAACTGACATTCCCAGCTGTCACTTCGATAAGAAATAGGCACATTGCAGTATTTTTGAGGTTTTGTCACATTCACGACCTATTTTTAAGATAAAAATAAAATTACATACATACACTCACGCCTTTATCCCCGAAGGGCTAGGTAGAGAAGAAGAAAAGAAAAAAGAAAGAAAAAGCAATTCCTCGAGCAGGGCCGCCTGTAAATCGATTCGGCTATTGTCGGGAAATCCGAGCCCTCGTAACCAAAACAAGAAAAAGTTTTCACTTAACCGCTATTTTCTTTATTTCTTAAAGCACTTAAAATACGTTTGGAGCGGAAAAAATGTTGTCTCATTTTAAATTATAAAAAACACGGAGAAACGCTAGGTTGCGCTGCGTCACTTACTATCCCTACATAAAATATGAACTTCACAAATTCAAAACACAGTAACAGACATTGACACTTTCAAAACCTCGCAAGTGTGCAACTCTTACTACGTTTTTAAAACTGTTCTCTGATGTATATTTCAAATTACCCCGTCTTACTGATTTATAATTAGAAAGTTCGTATGAAAATGGCTGTATTAAGCACCCCAACACTCCAAGAGTGCACATGCCTAGTAGGTCAAAATAACTAAAAATATTGATTTTTCAAAATATTAAGTTGAAAATCAAAACCTAGTTTTTTATTTTGAACAGCCGAGGTGTTTTGTGACAAAAATTTAATGAAATTTAAAAAGTGATTTATGAGCGTTATTATTAATCATATTAATCCTTACTAACAAAAATTACTTCATCATTAGTACAATTTTATGAGGATAAACTTTAAAAATTAAAATAATCCTAAATTTTTTTCTCTACACAACAACTTCAGACAAATTAAGTTAAACATGAAACGTAGGGGTATAATATCGACACAAAAGGCAACTGTTTGTCAAATGAAAGAAAATGGTGAAGCGTTGTAAAATTTATTTGAATTCAACAATGTTTCAAGTTTCCTTAATATTATAATTATGAAGTATGAAGAGATTGAATCACTCCTTAAACCCGTCTCCTGATGCATATTCACAAGATGGAGCATGAGTAGTTCACAACACAAGCACCGTGGTTTGCCCCGGTTTGTTGCCGATTCCAAGTAAATACAAAATTACGTAGGGCTGGACCTGCTATACACGCGTACACTCGCACCCTCATACACATATAGACACACTTACATGCAGACAGCACACACACACTCGTACACATACACGCGTACACACAATGAGAGACATGTAACAATATATTATAATTATGTAATATCTGAATTACTACCCTATTGCATCATTAGACTAAATAGTAATAATGCAAATAACCACAAAAATAAATAAATAATAAACATATGTATAATTAAATTATAGGAAATAATATAAAAATATATTTATTTGAAATGAATTAATAAAATTTTAATTAATAGAATAGCGGGGTATCCTGGCCCCAGTGTGTATATCGTACTTAAAAGGAGGTCTCAGAAACAAAATTAATATTTTAAATATGTGTTACTGAAAATAAATTTATGTTATTATTATTATTTCTCTATATTAATCTTAATTTATAAAAAAAAATTAAATATGTACAAAAAATATATTTAAAAGTATAAAAAAATAGGAGACCACCGACATCGGATACAGGGACCAAAACACTGGTGGTTAGGTCTCCAAAAAACAGGAACCTCCTCACTATACGGGCCGTGTTGAGGAGAACTCCCTTCTGCATCAGTCCTTTGATCCAGACTTCTAACGCGAGCCTCTTAAAATCGATTACAGGCTTTTCGCAATCAACCCATGGGCTGATATGACTATCGGCACAATGATTGCCGAATCCACATCCCACATGTCGACCACCTCGTGGGCCAAATCCAAATACTTCATTTGTTTTTCTTTTTCAGCCCTTAAGAGATTGTCTTCATGGGGAATGGTGATATCAACAGTCTATTCTGTATCTATTACCACTATCAGGCTTATTGGCAACAATAGTCCTGTCAGTGAAAATAGACCGATCCCAGTACAATGTTACACGACCATTTTCAAGAACTGGGTCGGGCACAGTCAGTCACAAGGTTATATTTAAGAGCAAGTTGCTGATGGACTGTCCTGGCCACTTGGTTATGTCTATGCAAGTACTCGCCGTTGGCAAGACAAGAACAACCGGAAATTATATGCCTGAGGCTTTCTCCGGGACGATGACATGCCCGATAAATGTCAATTGTGCCGTTCTTCAGGATATGTCTCCGATGGTTGTTTGTCAAAACAACTTCATCAGTAATTGCACAGATAAAACCTTCAGTTTATCCAAAGAGGTCACCGGAGGGAGTGAGTCCGTTATCAACTGCCACAACATCCCGATCCACCGCCACATTAACAGAGAGGAAGTAATCTCTCAGATTGCATACCTTTGCATTCGGTATGCGGTTAGCAATGTACGGACTCTCCGTATCTTGGGCATCAAGTTCCGTCTGAGTCCATCTAGGTATGCCCAAGGAGTAGGTTAGGACTGGTATGACCCAATCATTATAAGCCCGCATCTTATTACCACCTGATAAAAGACTTTTTAATACTTTTTTAAAGAAAGGAAGGAAAGATATTTAAGGTGTGTAGAATCTGAGAGTTCCATCCCTTCAGATTCCACAATCCTGTCTCTTTACATGCATGACTGCACATTTATCCACACCAAATTCCATCCTGATACATTTACTAAAATTTTCAGTTACCTCTAGTAATTTTATCAGTTGGAAATTATTGCAGGCAAAAAGTTTCAAATCATCCATGAAAAGGAGGTGGGATATAACCTGACCTCCTCTCCGCAAACCATAGCCTAGTCCTGAACCCTCCAACATAGTGCTGAGAAGATTCAAAGCTAGGTAGAACCACAAGGGACTCAAACTGTCACCCTGAAATATACCCCGCCTGATCTTAATATACTTGCCGTCACATTGAGATTGTCGATCCTGGATAGCAAAGAACCGTTCTGCATTGCTGCATACATGCCTCCAAGTTAGTGCATAGAGTTGTAACAATTTTATACAACTCCATCACCCTCTAGAGCCACATATGCGGCACAGAGTCATAGGTTTTTTTATAATCTATCCAATATGTCACCAGATCTCTTCGGTTACGGCGGACTTGTTGGTTAATGGTCGTGTTCAATAATAAGGAGCTCTTTAGTGCCACGTGCCCCACTTCTACATCCATTCTGAGAGTAAGACATAACAGAGTTGTTGGTAACATGAGATGCTATCTTCACTCTCAGAATGGACGTTTATTATTATTTATTTATTTGGTTTGCTGACAGTTGTTACATTTATTATTTTCATGCACTTAAATTATCATACACATACTTATTCTAAATGTACAACCATTTATGAGCAAACACCGCATGCTCTGATTTTTACTTTTTTTTTCTTTTCTTTTTGTTTTCTTTTTGTTATAATTACTAGCTATATTTGGTATTAGTTGACCGTAAACTAAACTAAACTAGTGCGGACGAGTCCATAAAATTTTGCAGTTGTTTGAGATTATATTTAAACTAACGGGTTTTTTTAAACCCTGCGAGAGCCTGCGAGTATTATTGTATTGTGTACTGAGACTTGTTTCTTTTCTTTCTTTGACTATAAAAGCTATTTTTAGGTTCAACTGGTAGAGTAAGGTACAGTAGCAAAGGGTAGGTTGTTTCGAGAATACGTGCATGATACGGAACGGTCATAAGCTAATGGTATAAATAATATTTTGTATCTAAATTAAAAAAGCCTGTTAGTAAAAAACCGAACAAGTTCAATTAGGACTCGCGTAAAGGTGAAACTGATAGACAGATAGTTTAACTGGTAGAGTAAGGGAGAGTAGATAAGGGTAGGTTGTTTCGAGAACACGTGCATGACACGGAACGGTCAAAAGGTAATGTCATAAATAATATTTTATATCTTAATTAAAAAAAGCCTATTAGTAAAAAACCGGACAAGTTCAATTAGGACTCCCGTAAGGAGGGTTCCATGCAAACTGAATTGGAATTGAACTCATAAAAAGTTGGTATTTCATACCTTATTGATAAACGAAGATATAGCTGAAAATGCTAACTATTGAACAAGAGTCAAAATTCTATACAGTTACTGTAGATATTTTACGCGTATGCCTAACAGACTAGCTAGGCTTAGGCTCTGCATTTCTTTTACTAAATACTGCTTTTAGTAGAAGTACTTAATTAAGCATTTAATGTAGATTTTTGAATTAGTATAGTAAGAAACAGTCTCACAACCACTGATATAAAATATGAAAATCACTAACTAACAGTAACTACCAAGTTGTTCGTACCATTATTCGCACTCAAGTTCCTCCGTTCTCAACTTATTCCTACCCTTTTGTAACCCTACTATTCAGTAATATTTCATTATAATCAATCGACCAATACCATTGCGTTACCGGTATAACCAGTCAAAATAATGTCTATTAACTTATTCTTATTAAATAGTGAACTATGATATCATCTATTATAGTTTGTCCCTATTTTTATCGCTGCCAGACCGGACTGGCCCTTCCAGAAGCACTGGGTGGAGACAGTCATAGGTCGGTACAAATAAATTAATTAAAATAAAATAATGTCATAACTAAAAATACTAACCTAGTAACTTAAGCACTGTTGTCACTAACACAAAAATACTAACAAAAATATGGATATAAGTCTGAAATAAAAAGTTATTTTTATTATTATTTAATAGAATAAATAAGAGTTATTGATGTGGCGACGACAATATATCCCTCGGGAACAGTAATTTTTTTCTCGATAAAGGGTCCCTGTATCATTTTCTGTTGCCCCTGACAACATTTATGATGATCGATAAGTAGTTAAGGCGTAACGAACAAACAAACTCACATTAGCATTTATTTTATTCGTTCCATATCTTGTTGAGGTTTCGATACAATTTAGACGCCTCGGACCAGCAACAGCCTGTATTAGTTACAGGTATGCTTACACTCTTCAATCCATCCGTATAAACCATATCCTTTCAAATAAAATTTCTTCCATTACCTATCTTTCTCTTTTAATATATACTCCCAATTTCCCATCCATAATTCCCAAAATTCCCAACGTTCCCGGTCGCGTTACAAGAGGCAATAGGCTTATCTCTTTTAACCTAGGTGAGACCAATTTATAGTTGGCAAAATGTGGGTTTTTAATGTGCCTCTGCCTACCCCTTCGGGGATACAGACGTAAGTGTATGTATGTATGTTGTTTGTATTATTTGAAAATATATCAATTACTTCCGAATGTTCTTTTTATTATTTTATCTTCTTTTATTATAATAATCGTAGCAGCTAAATCCAGCGCCTCAGAACTAGGGGCCACAGTAGCGGCATCAGAACTAAGGACCGCACTAGCGGACGCATCAAAGTCCACACCAAAGGCCGCACTAGCTACCGCACCAGGGGCTGCACCAACGGCCGCACTAGCGGCCGCACCAGGGGCTGCACAAGTTCAAAACGCTGATAAAGAGGTCGACACCGGTAGGTTTACAGTACAATTTATAACGCTAGTATAAATAAAAATAGATAGAATAGAAGGTCAAGGTTTATTGTATTATAAACTAGCTACCTGGCTACGCATTGCTGTAGCTAGATAAACTGCTTTAGAAAAAAAAAAGTGTATGTGTGCAATTCACACACGGCAGAAGTGAAACTTCAGAAAAGCAGATCAAGATATACAAAGAATGGCCTTAATAATAAACAGTAAGCAAACCTGAAGTCCAGTTACAACTGTACACAACTTTCAAAACAAACAATACTTCGTTTTTAATATAGGTTAAGTTTGGATTTAAATATAAATTTGGAAAGAATCAATTAAATATAAGTGAAATATGGAGAAAAAATGCACAGAAATTACACTACGTTGACATTGACATATAATACGGAGGTGCAAATACAAAGCTTGGTAGTACGCAGGCGCAAAGACAAAGATATATATAGGAACTTTATCGTAGGCACTTTATCGTGATGCTTCCGTTTAGTCGAATTACAAAACACAACGATTCCAAAGAAGTTTCACTTCAAAAACTATCCTGTCTCTCAAGTTGGACCAAATCGCACACAGTGTGCAAAATTTCATTAAAATCGTCTCATTAGTTTAGGAGTTCATCGCGAATAAACAACGTAACACGAATTTTTTATACATACAAGTGAAATATGTCATCACCATCTAATTTTTTTTCTAGGCATAGGCACTATGTATCACTCAAGGACACAATTGAAAAAAAAAAAATTAAATAAAATTTTCACAAAAAATATTTTTGTAATAAGCGACATAAAAAAAAACAGGTTTTAAAAGCGACATAAAAATAATTTTCTGAAGCTACCCGTCGAATTCGAGAAATTCTTTTTTTTTTCGTTTTTATTTAAACAGACATCTCCCGGTTTACATACAACATTCAAACAACGGACGCAAAGAACACCCAGACTCGGAACAACTATTTGTGTATCACACAAATTTTTGTCCCGTGTGGAATTTGAACCCACAAAACTCGGCGCGGCGAGTAGCGAGGTGACCACTTAAACCATTGCGCCATCCATGCAGTCATATATGATAGCCAAATTCATGAGGAATAGTATAGGCTATTTAGCATTAGGATACACCTCTCAGCTAGTCCTCAATATTGATTTTTGTTAAGAAAGTCGGAAGAAAAAGCGCTCCCGAACTACTTTATCTGCATGCGATGGCGTTATGGTTAGTGATACGTAAATACAATGTTCTAGAAAAATATTATAATATATTAATAAAAAAAAGTCCGGCATACTATACGGCTAACTCTTATGTATAAGAGATAGCCATATGGTATCCCGGATTTATATTTTTTATTTTTGAAACAAAATACGTTTTCATGTGTGGCTTTTGCCACAACAAGGTGTTTTGTGACAATAATTTAATGAAAATTAAAGAGTGCTTTATGAGCGTTATTATTAGGCATGACATACTAATCCTTATAAACAAAAGTTACTTCATCATTAAGACAATTTTATGAGGATAAACTTTGAAAATTAAAATAATACTAGACAACTTCAGACAAATTAAATTAAATTAAACATGAAACGTAGTGGTATAGTATTGACACAAAAGGCAACTGTTTGTCAAATGAAAGAAAATGGTGAAGCGTTGTAAAATTTTTTCGAGTTCAATAATGTTTCAAGTTTCCTTAATATTATAATTACTTTTAAAATTTGTTGCTGTTGTAACAATATTTGGTATTACTTTACCGTAAACTTAACAGTAGTCTTAGATTATATATAGGTCCAGATGCCTAATCCGTGCCCCAAAACTGAAGCCCAAAAATATAAGCGACTATTATACAAATATAAGCGACTCACTCGTCACACGCGAGCAAACGTTCGCCGCTGAAGTACGTTTCGAGTCGCTATTTATAATATTCAGAAATGCCTAATTGTGCTGTCAAATCCTGTAAAAATTATACTAAAAAAAATCATATGTGACCGAACATCACATTTCATATCTAAGTATTCTATTTGCTAATGTATTTATAAAAATATAACAAAATTTCAAATTAATAAAATAGCGACGCCATTACTATAGATGTTGCCAGGGACGTGAATTCTATTTACCCATAACACATTCTAGCAGTATGTATATTTTTGTTTGCCAAACTTGTTATTTATAGGAAGACGAGAAATTAATTTTAGTGAGTACATTGATATTTTGCTATATTCTAAAAAAAATACATTATTGCCATAATTTTTTATGGGATTATGTTAATTTTTCTATTGCATCTTAGTTGTATCGTGCTCATAAATAATCTTATTTAAGTAGTGTTGTGTTATGTATATGTTTATGTGTAAGAAGTATCTACAAAATGTTAGCAAAAATAATACATATTATTTTATATATTTGCCTGCCGGTGTTGCAAGTACCTAGAAACCGACTGTTTTTTTAGTTAATCCCAAAACAAACTAATACGACCGAATTTAAAAATTAATAATTTTTATGTTGCCGTCTCGTCCTACAATTCAACAAAACGTTAAAGCGTTACGCTGTCCTTCGATCACAAAATTTTTATTCTTCATATGTTTTTCATACCAAAATCGATTCTTTAGGAGTAAAGTCCAAAAAAAAACGTCTTGAAAAACAAACCAAAAAATATTGTTCTATATAAATAGTTCCTACTAATTCGTTTCTTCTTTTCGAATTAGTAACGTGAATTAGTAAGTCGAAGAAACGAATTAGTAGCCGCTGAGAAATAATAAAATATCTATCGTGTCTCATTTATGACAATGACTGAAATATAACGCATGTTATTTGATCAAATAAGTTAATAATAAGAATAATTTGTTATCATACTAAGCTTCAGGAAAAATAAAAGAACACTTGTAACACATTTAAATATATTTAAAATGTCTTTATTTAATATTACATTAAAAAAAAATTGTTTAATAAAAAAGTCCCTCAATTTTGGGGTAACCTCTATGCGCTGGTAGTAAAACCGTCATGCACACAAGCACAAATATTGCACGTAGACACTCGCGTTGGGCGAGGTTCACTCACACAGCTCCAAAAAGTGGCTTCAAAGTAAACGGTGAGATTTGTACTGGTCACGGTATCTGGACCTATATATAATCTAAGACAGTAGTTTAATTATACATAAAATCGTACAGTTGCTTGAGAATGTATTTACTATATCTAATGGATTTTTGAAACCCCGCGAGAGTCTGCGAGTATTGTTTGGGGTGTGATTTTAAAGAACGTCAATTTCACGACTTGTTTCTTTTCTTTCTTTGACTGTAACAGCTATTTTTAGGTTCAACTGCTAGAGTAAGGTAGAGTAGATAAGGGTAGGTTGTTTCGAGAACACGTGCATGACACGGAACGGTCATAAGGTAATGTCATAAATAATATTTTATATTTTATTCAAAAAAAGCCTATTAGTAAAAAACCGGACAAGTTCAATTAGGACTCCCGTAAAGAGGGTTCCATGCAAACTGAATTGGAATTGAACTCATGGATAGTTGGTAGTTCATACCTTATTGATAAACGAAAATATAACTGAAAATGCTAACTATTGAACAAGAGTCAAAATTCTATACAGTTACTGTCAATTACTTACGAATGTTCTTTTTTATTATTTCAGAACTCAGGAAGGCCGCACTACAGGCCGCCCCAGGGGCCGCACCACTAGACATCATCAAAAACACTGATAAAGCGGTCATAAAGAGTAGGTTTACGGTACACTTTATACTAGTATAAATAAAAATAGCAATAGAAGGTTTATTGTATAATAAACTAGCTACGCGGCCACGCGTTGCTGTGGCTAGATAAACTGCAATAGAAAAAAAAACTATACTATCTCTCAAGTTGGACCAAATTGCACACGTTGTGCAAAATTTGATTAAAATCGTCTCATTAGTTTAGGAGTTTATCGCGAATAAACAACGTAACACGAAATTTTTATACATAAAAGTGGTTCATGTCGTCACCATCCAAATTTTTTCTAGGCACAGGCACTAAGGACTCACTAAAGGACATAATTTTATCAAAAAAAAATTAGATAAAATTTTCACAAATTTTTTGACGTGATAACGTGTTATAAATCGATGAAAACCGGCTGCACGCACGAAAAAGCATGACTCATTGTCACGTTCCGCCTGAGCCGAGCGTGCAAGCGAGAGCGCGGAACAAGTGAGAGCGCGGAACAAGCGAGAGCGCGGAACAAGCGATAAAGAGGCACGATCGGCCTCAGCGTTCGTTTATTGACATTGATTTGATTTCAGTTTATTTCTATAACTATTTGTTCGTGATTATATTTAAACAAATTATTTAAATTAAAGTTGCAAAAACTTTTAATTATATTTGAAAATTTAAAATTAATGTTTTAACCAGAGTTTTAAAAATATTATGTTTTCTTATGACGTTATCACGTAAAATTATCGTCCGTAAACCGACTTTACAGACAACCAATTTTTTTTTTTTTTCTAATATGCGATATGTTGGCTTAGTGGTTAGTGACCCTGACTGCTATGCCACAGGTCGTGGGTTCGATTCCCACCCGAGTCTGGGTGTTCTTTGTGTCCGTTGTTTGTATGTTTGTAAAGTCCCCCGTGACACAGGAGTAATTCCTAATGCGGGAGTTGTCTTTGTAATAAGAAAAAAAAAGAACAAAAAACAGGTTTCTCATAATTTTCATCAAAGATTCTACTGTGTCAATTTGGGTGGTAATGACAAAATCACCTTATATAGATAAAAATATGTTATTGTATAGGTACTATGTAGGTATCCATGTACACATACATAGATTAATAATTTGAAATTATAGGAAAATTTACCTGGCAACATCACCGAAAGGATCAGGACCTGCTGTTTTATTTTTACAAATGAAAATTACTAGACTGTATGCCGCAGATCTTCTCAGTGGCGAAACTTAACACAAATGTCACAAATTCTTCATCATCACCTCAGCCATGACAAGACTATCGCGAAAAATATTACCCAAATACTTCGGTAAAGATCGTCGGTCGTGCGCCACTTTCATCTAACAGTTTCCTGCCACTTTTTGCACACTTTCAAAAATTTTATCTTGCGGCCCACTTAATAATGTTAAATCTTAATTGTTTTTAAACTTTCGCGACTATACATATTAGATGTGCAAGTCCTAATTTTTATATCTAAAATGTTAAGTTTGGTAGTTGATATGGCTGCGATTTAAACATTTGTTTTATTGATGTTGTGGTAAAGGCACAAGGTTAATATAATATCGTATATGTGGAAATACGTGGTGTGTATATTCATGGTATGTACACATAAATTCTGAGAGCGAATTTGCCTCTTTAAGAGTGCAACAACGTTCCAAAATAAGGCACTAAGTACGGCTATGAATCTATGTACTCAAGGTGGTGCGCTATCTATCACTTTAAATTGTACCCAATATAGTACTATATTTTGCACAACGTGTGCAATTTGGTCCAACTTGAGAGATAGGATAGTTTTTTCCTATTGCAGTTTATCTAGCCAGTAATGACATTCTTAGATGAATTAGAAAATATGAACGAAATATATTCAGTAGTTTAGCCACAGGGCAATCTTTTGTGTTTTTTTAAATTACAACATCATATATTTACACTAAGATTACTTCAGTGTCAAAAACCTTAACGAGATGTGGTTGCCATGGTGACCTAGCGTTGCCGCCCTTAGTAACAAAAGTACGAAATAAAATCTTAAATAAATAAAAATTTCTTAAGGCGCGGTCTTAGCGCGATTTGAAATCAAACTCTTGCACACATGCGCGATATGGTTATACACACAATTGTAAACCTCTCATGGAAGATTACACAGTATAAGTAAGGAAATCAGATAGCCGTTTTATTTAGGCATTTTCAACAAGCACCTGCATGATCATTTTGCTTTTAGCAAGTAATGCTATTTTAATAGTTATGATTTATTTAATCGTGTGGCGTTTAGCTTTTATTATTTATGCTACAAAAGTGGAAAATAGCATACTGCCTGTTTGATGGTAAGCAAGCAGCCTATAGACGCTAGCTAGGCTTGTGTAATTCACTAAGTACTATTAGGGATTCATTCCTGACATGGAACTAAAATTAAATATTCTGTGAGCGTATAGGACTTCGTTCATTTAGTACATTAGTACTGTCAATAAACATGGAACGACTGAATAGTCGACTGAAAAGTCGTAGGTACTTACGTCCTCGCGCGACACGGTGGCGAACGAACGAATGAGAATGAGATGCATGTTGTCTGCACATAGTTTAGTTGTAACGTGGAGGGTGGCCTCGTTGTCTGCACGTCCCCCGTAGGTTAATTTAAGTAAGGAGAGGAATTATGGAATTATATAAAACCCTTTTACAATTTATAATGGTACTAGTGGTACAAATATTTAAAGTAATTTAGACATCAGATGTTCAGGCTCAGGGAGGTGTGGAGGTCTTCAGAGGTTTTGGACGTAGTTAGGATATTTAAATTGAGTAAAAAGTCATTCTTTGCCGTCTCCAAATCATTTTCCGTCATATCAGGAGCAGCACAATAAAATTGGTTCCGTAATCTTCATCAACTTCATGTGTATCAATTTTGTTAAGGAATCTGTTTTTTTTTTAGGGTTGTCGGGATTCCATGATCTTTTGACTTCATGCCTTTTTTCCATTTTCTTTAAATAACATATTGGGCTTTTCCCTAAGAGTCTCTTATGTATAGTGTATCTGGGTAGTGTATTATTAAATGTCACAATAGTTGCAGCACATGGTTCTTAGTAAGCTCGTCTTATGGAAAAATTTATTCGTTTCCCGCTAACAATCTTTGCAATTACACTATTAAAACGTTCAGCAGAGTTGGTGTCGACATTTTCCACTAAACTTTGAGATTATTACTTCCAAGTATTATTACTTTAAAGCAAAAGGTTGAATTTATTATTTCCATGGAACTCATCAATGAATTTTCTTTATTGCAATAATAACTCTTATATTGAAGGTAAAGGTCCTAACGAGTGTAAAATTGAATTTAATATCACTGACTTTACGATTCTTCGAACTTAAAATAGACATACTACGGTTGTAGACTGTCAAGTCAAATCAATTACTCTTCATTAAATGTCAAAACGATACGTTGTGTAGAAACATTTATGAAATAAGGGGCCATGACGTCATACCCCCTGTTGTCAAATCACTTACTTTAAATGTTTGGTTTTACAAAAAAAATTGTAACTAAATTGTAAACAATAATGAATCTAATTTATCGAAGTCATATGTATAATACTAAATTTCCTGAGGAGTCTTTTATGACCATGACCACGATTCATTATTAATTTTTTTGCGAATTTTTATTTATCTGCGAGTTTGTCTTTGTTACATATACCATGGCATCGCATCTCGTTGCAACATATTTGTTTTTTGATGCTATTTTGTTTGTCGTACTCGTAAGCGTCCGGGACCAACCTTCTTTGTCGGGTGCTGCCCGACAACTGAATTAAAAATACATAATCCACTATTACATTTGGTGACATTGAAATAGGATTCGAAATTGTAAATCATATTTGAATCAGCAAAATGGCGGGGTTGCGCAGAGAGTTAATTTACAGGGATTTCTTTAAATTATTCGAAATTCACGGCTTAAATTAAAAAAGTAGCTGGTTAACATTTTATTTTAACTATATATCTAGGTATTTCTAAAAAAAAAATGTAGTTATCGCTGAAAATACCGAGAATCTCGACGCCAAAGTTTATTTTAATGGTAAAATTAACGATGGCTTTCTAGAGAAACTAAACGTTTAATCAAATTTTTGCCCGGTTAACATTTTTCATGTATCTTTCATCTATATGCAGTATCTTTTTCAATAGTATCTTTTGTGCGGTTTAGTCACACTCGAGTTCCAAAGATTCGACGTTTTGCTGATTATGTGGTAACACCTCGCTTTAAAACCAAAATCAAACATTGCAAAAACACGAATTTATGGATACACTGTTTTGGTTTGGGATTATTTTTTTCAACTATTTGAGAAACATATACGATATGAATTACATTTAAAACTGTTCCTAATTAATCATTTGAACACATTACTTTTGTTAAAACAGAAATAATTACAGAATCTATGTACACTGTGCAGTGGACATAGATACTGTACTGATATATTATGAAGATGATTTTTAATTTGTCAATTCATTAGACATTTCGAAAAGCTATTTTTCTTCTTCTGCTTCTTTGGATCACAGAGTAAAGATAGATTTGGCACATATCACATTTTTGAATGATAACAAAATCTTCAAACTTCTTCTTCTTTAAAAGGAGTTTATTAGAGACAAAAAAGAAATTCTTAAAAATACTTTTTACAACATAAAGTTTAGTAAAGTTTTAATAGCCAAGTGACATTGTTTAGCCGGGAATAGGTGGGACCATGCTATGACAGGCCTTGCCCGAATTTTAAGAGCCGAGGTCGAACTCCTCTCGGTTTTTTTAACTGGCTTGTGCCGGCGGCCAACCCAATGTCGAGTAGTAACTGCCACCCATGGACATGCTACACAGCATTGCCGAATGCTGTGTCCGAAGTCCGGCTGTGGCACAATTAAAATCGCATATTGGGAAGAATAACAAAAGTTTTAAAATGGCTAAAATCAAGGAGTTAGTTAAATAAGGCTAAAGCCTAATTCGTACGGCGTCGTGAAGAAATTATACTGATCACATTAAAAAAGAAGAAAATAAAATAATGTAGCTAAATAGATACTGCATCAGATGCACCGGCCCAGAGTTTCAAAATACATACATGTTTAAGTAGTGATGATGTTTCGAGTAAATCATCCGAGTGATAAAAATATTAAAAGTTGCTTCTGTGATAAAAATTAGATTGTTACAGTTGTTTTCTTCTAAACATTAAACTCAAATCAAAGTAAACTATCTATTGATTTTTAAAAATAGGTAAAGTTATTATTTCTTGCCAAAATATGTCGTACTAGCAACCCACTCCGGCTTCGCACGGGTAACAGAGACATCTTCAACAATCATTATAATATTTCAACCAATTTACACAAAACCTTAACAAATTATATACCTGAACCTTCCTCATAAATCGCTCAATCTATTGGTGAAAACCGCATGAAAATCCGTTCAGTAGTTTTTGAGTTTATCGCGTACAGACAGACAGACAGACGCACCGGGGGACTTTGTTCTATAATATGTAGTGATAGTCATCGACATATTTTTGCGACGTTGCCTTGACTGGGAATGAATCGTGTAAATGGTGTTGTAATTGAGGTCTATTTTTATTATATTAATTACGTTCCAAAAATTTTTTTTTTTTTTATTATGTTAACTATGATGTATAATGAACAGTATAATCCAGTGTATAATTAAAAGTTATATCCTTTGCGCCACGTTCTATGACAAAAGTTAAATTTTTCACTTTACAGCACTTGAAGAAACAATGCCAATTGGTTAAGGTGCTAAAAAAGTCATGGGTTTATAAGCAAGTAAGTATATTACATATAGAATAAGATAATTTTACTTAAGCCTATAAAACTGATCCACTTGTGGAAACTTCTGCCATCGTGAGTGTTTCGTTATAGTCACCACCGTAAGGGCGCGTTCCGACTGTATCGTAATGCTTCTTTTACGGACGAAAGGCTGCCGTCTCTCTCTACTCCAATTATCATACACGGCAGGCAGGACGCTAGGACCAAAAACAAACATGGAAGGACCATCGTCATTAGCGAACACGCGCTGCTACTGAGAGCAGTTGTTTTCTATTTAGTTAGAAAAAGCTAATAAAGGCGGACGGGTTGCCTATATATTGTTTTTATCTCGAATTGAAAACTAATACGAAACTGTGCTATAATTAGTAATTACTTAAAAAAAAATCCTGTCAGTCGTCAGAAGCGAAAACATAACTGGCATACACACACACACACACACACACATACACACACACACATATCTGTGTATATATACATCTGCGCGTGACGCTCATGCAAGTTCACACTTTTTCCCCATACCAAAAGTGCCCAACGTGCCTAAAGAAGTTTTCACTTCAAGAAATTGTATTTCGATGGACATTATGGAAGAGTGCCGTCAGGAGAAAGAGGTCCAGAATACAGTTGATGTTGTTGTAAAGATGGTGTATGAAAAAACGTTTCACTAATGTTTGACAAAAAAAGAATGACAAATGATCATTTTAAAATAACATTATAAAAACTGATTGACAAACATCTCATTTCGCAAATATATTACTTTATAAGTAATCATTTGACAAAATACAGATTTCGCAAATATTTACTTTTGCAAATATTTCAAATGTTAAAATATCATTCCAAAAATATTCATTTGACCAAGTAGACACTTCGTTTGTCAAATTTGTAATTTTACAAAATGGGACAGATTATTTATAGGCAAGTCCTAATGGCAAACAAATATTATTTGACTGAGAGTCAATTTAAAAAAATACACGCTGCCTCACCAAGTAAAAATAAGTAGAATTTGGTACTGGTCGCAGTTCTTTTTTTTTTTTTTTTTGTACGTGTGGAAACCCCCTCGGGCCGTCACCCCACCGGGGTTTTCGGTGGGGCGGTGTGTCGGAATCGAACCGACTAAAACCACACGGTGTGCCGTACTGCGCCTTAAGTAGGAGGGATCCGGGAACTGCTTTATTACGACATCCGGAACCCTCCTAGCGCCTGCCCGCAAAAGCGCGGGCACCACCTTCGGGTAAGATCCTCTCAATTAGGCGGCGTCCAGGCACACGCGGACGCCGCCTCCTCGCGGGGGGCCACTACAGCGGGTGGAGGGGAAAACCCGTCCCGTCCACCCGCGGCCACACTCAGGGCGGCATGAGGCGCTGGTAAGCGCGCCTCCGCCGCCCGGTTCGCCGGCGGCGAATTAGGCGGACCCTTTCCGCCGCCTCCTTCTGTGAGATGACGTCCTCACAGAAGGTCGCGACCGCGGTAAAATTCCTGTCGCTACCGGCCATGGAGCGTATGACGGCCGGTAGCGAGAGATCCCCTCCGATGACTGCAGTGAGGGCCCGACGCTGCGTCGCCCAGGCGGAGCAAACCGCCAGCGTGTGCTGAGCCGAGTCCTCACTGCAGTCGCAGTGGTGACAGGCGGGACTCAATTCCCTCCTAGCGACCGAGTGCAGGTACTTCCCGAAGCAGCCGTGCCCGGAAAGGACCTGCGTCAGTCGGAAGGAAAGGGTCCCGTGCTGCCGCCCTGCCCACTCGACGATGACCGGCTGGAGCGCCTCCACGGCGGCAAAGCCAGCACGTGGAGCCTCCAGCCGGGACGACCAACGAGCCATGGTGGCTCGGCGAGCGGCCTCACGCCATTCGCGTACCTCTTCGGGCGGGGGCCGACTGCCGCTTCCCGCCCGGAACTCAGCCGTTCGCCGATATACTTCGGCGAGCACTTCCGCCTCCAAATCCCACGGGGGAGTCCCGGCCAACGCGCACGCCGCCTCCGTCGACACGGTGCGGTATCCGCGTATGGCTCTGACCGCCATAACCCTCTGAGGGCGCCAGAGGCGCGCCCTATTTTGGGCGGTCAGAGCTCCCGCCCACACCGGTGCACCGTACAGTGCCATTGACCGGACAACCCCCGTGTACAGCCGTCTCGTAGCGACGCTGGGTCCGCCCAAATTGGGCAAGAGTCGCCCAAGGGCGGACGCAGCGCCGACCAGCTTTGGAGCAAGCTGTCGGAAGTGCTCGTCGAAGAGCCACCTACCGTCGAGGATCAGGCCCAGATACCTTACGTGGGCCTGAACCGGTACGAGGACCGAGTTAACCACGATAGAGGCGCCAGGGGGTGGACCACGACGGGGCCCATGGAATAAAAGGGCCTCCGTCTTATCCAGGGCCACCCGCAAGCCCAGCGCCTCGATGCGCCCGACCACCAGAGAGACTCCCCTGGTGGCCAAGCGCGCCGCCTCCTGAAAGTTCACCCCCCGGGCTGTGACTAACGTGTCATCGGCGTAACAAATTACGCCCAGCCCGGGGGGGAAGTCGCCTCGAAGGGCCCAGTCGTATCCTATGTTCCACAGGAGTGGTCCAAGGACAGACCCCTGCGGAACACCGCACGACATGGGACTGGTCGCAGTTCTAACCTAACCTAAACCTAGCCAATTGACCTACCCTACTAATGACTGATGATAACGTTGCGTTTTAGAAATGAGCGAAGGAGATTTTTAAACAATATACATATTACATTTCGCAATTAAAATACGAAAATATAACTATACATTTATTTTAAATGTACTTTACATTTAAAATACATGTATAGTTATATTTTTATAGGAATAAAGACTAAAAATATATTACGTTCATATTCCCTATTGAACAAAAACATATTTCATTACTATGCCAAGTAGATGGAAACCAATATTACACAGCCCGGTCAATTTGCTTATTTCAATCGTTTTTATTATATTGACTACTCATATTGAGCATTTTTTAAACGGTCTGAACACTATGAAAACTGCTATATAAATCACTTGGTCCATAACATATACACGGCGTCAGGAAGATATTCCGTTATCCTCGTGATTAGACTGATGAATAGTAGGCTGTGTCAACCTCATGGGTATTACTTGTGTTGTTTTTTTTCTTTTCAGTTTAAAGTAACACAACATCACAACAGGGCCAGTTATCTCGCAACCTGTGTATAAATGTAAACCACTTATATAAAAATAAATATTACTTTGGAGAATACTGTTTTTTATTTACAGAATCCGGAGCCTACACGAATCACACACACAGCCACACACATGTATAGATAACATATTTAGAGATATTGTAATTAAAGATAACAAAATAATAAATCAATTAGATTCCGATCATTGCGGTCAACAAATTTGTTTCTACATTAGGAATGAAAAAGTGGCAAAGAGAAATATTGTGGCAATACCTAAAACTACCAAACGTTTCGAAAATTTTAAAAATAAACTAGAAATTATTTACAACATACCATTTTTAGATATAGATTCCAACCCTAATACTTACTTCAATGTTTCTTTTTTTTAAATTTTGTTCAGAATTTAATTCAGTTTTTACACCTAAAACGATTATGGTTAAAGGTAATGCCACATTTAGTGAATGGGCCACTATAGGCTTACACAAGAGCAGAAAGAGACTTTATGAGTTATATGATGAAAGAAATTACAATAATAGTGAACAATTTCACACATATGTCAAAGAATACTCTAAATTGTTTAGGAAGCTTTGTAAATTAGCAAAGTCTCGTTTTCTGAGTTCAAAAATTAAAAGTAGCGATGATAGGGTTAAGACCACTTGGAACATTATTAATAGCGAGACTGGAAAACATCACAACCAAAGCAATAAATTTAGTTTGAAGATTAACAACAAACAAGTAACGTCAGATATAGAAGTAGCCTCTGTTTTTGAGAACTTTTTTACTAATATTCCTGTGTCGACTACTAAATCTTTGAACTCCTCACCAGCTCTTGCAGAATCAATTTTGAAGGAGAATGTTGATAGGAATGACAGTCTATTTAGGTTTCAACATTTCAGTCCTTTTGAAATTATCAAAGCTTTTAACACGCTAAATCTAAAAAAAACAGCCGACCTCTGGGAAAATTCTGTAATCATTACAAAAACTGTCATTACTGTAGTTGCTAGTCATTTATCACTTATATTTAATCAGTGCGTAGATAGTGGTGTATTTCCTGAACTGATGAAATCCAGTAAAATCATTCCATTTTTCAAATCTGGCAGTAAGTACTTCAGACCCAACTAACTTTAGACCAATTTCTGTACTGCCATTATTCAGTAAATTTTTTGAAAAAATCGTTTATGATCAAATGCGAAGTTTCTTTAATTGCCAAAATTTGTTTCATAATAAGCAATTCGATTTTACAAGGGGTCGCTCCACAACTGATGCCGGTGTAGAGCTTGTAAAACATATATTTGATGCCTGGGAGGATGCCCACGATTCTCTAGGCATTTTTTGCGATTTATCTAAAGCTTTTGATTGTGTTGTTCATGAAACTCTGATCAGAAAATTATATCACTATGGTATCAAAGACACGGCGCTGGATCTTCTTACTTCTTATCTAAGTAATAGGATTCAGAAAGTCGATATTAATGGCAAGCTATCTCCAGGGTCTGTGGTAAAAATGGGAGTTCCGCAGGGATCCATACTTGGGCCACTTTTGTTTTTAATCTATATTAATGACTTACCTTATATTGTTAAGAACAACCACGAGATAGTGTTGTTTACGGATGACACTTCACTCATATTTAGGCTAAAACGTATGTGTACAAATTTTAACGACATAAACGATGCTATTTCGAAAGTGGTTCGCTGGTTTAACGTTAACAACTTACTTCTTAATGAAGAAAAAACTAAATGTATCCGGTCCACTACTCCAAACGTTAAACAGGTGAAAACAACTATACTACTTAATGAAGACGAGTTGGAACTAGTGGATACCACAAAATTCTTAGGAATTACTCTTGATTCTAAGCTTCAATGGAGCCCTCATATTGATAAATTATCGAATAGACTCAGCTCAGCAGCATACGCAGTTAGAAAAATACGTGAACTGACTGATGTTGAAACAGCCAAGATTAGTTTATTTTAGTTATTTTCATAGTATAATGTCGTATGGTATTCTACTGTGGAGGAATGCCGCCGATATTCAATCTATCTTCGTGCTGCAAAAGAGGGCTATTTGAGCAATTTATAACTTAGGCAATCGTGATTCACTAAGGCAGAAATTTAAAGAAATTAACATAATGACGGTAGCGTGCCAATATATTAATGAAAACCTAATTTACCTTCATAAAAATAAAGATCACTTCTGTAAAAAAGTGATATACACCATTTAACACGCGTAATAAACATAAACTTGTTGTACCTGCCTCTAGGTTCCAAAAAAAATTAACAAGTCGTTTCAAGGTCAATGTATGCGATAATATAATAAAATCCCAGATCATATTCAAATGTTGAGTCTAAACAAGTTTAAGTCTACAGTAAAACGACAGCTATGCCTTAAAGGCTCTCTCACTCACTAGTAGATTATATGCAGGACAAAAACGCTTGAGATGGAATTGTATTGGATTCACAGGCTATTTCATGTACTTAATAGAAATGTAAAGTGAGCTAATATGTTTCTTGCCTGTTCTTCTCCATAGGATCTACGTATTGAAACAGGCAACTAGCTTCATGACTGACTTAGTCTGACTGGCTCCTGCTCCTGACAATTCAAAAATACCTTATCGGTTTAATTGAAATAAATGGTTTTGATTTTCATTTTAACCACCGAACCGATCATCATGAAATTTCGTAGTAGTAAACGTTGTCAGGAGTACCTACAGAGAACGACCTC
This sequence comes from Euplagia quadripunctaria, assembly GCA_963859945.1. Taxonomy (NCBI): domain Eukaryota; kingdom Metazoa; phylum Arthropoda; class Insecta; order Lepidoptera; family Erebidae; genus Euplagia; species Euplagia quadripunctaria. Next base: position 9,463,759 of record OY982565.1, on the reverse strand, counting down.
ATCCTGAAAAAAAGCCCCGTTCTCGGGAGAACGAAAAATATCTTTAACGCGAGCGAAGCTGCGGGTAAAAGCTAGAATATATCAAATGTGACAGTTCACATCGTAATGTGATCACATTTTCCATCACGGTGACAAATGTCACCCGAGTTCACTCGCACTGAAACAAACACTTTAATGTATATAGAGTCATTCCTGATGCTAATATTTCAATAAAATTTCTTCTTGAATTCTTTATACACATACTAAAAGGCACCAATAAGACCATTTTATGAAATTTTCAATTTATAATATTTCATAAAAAAAACGCCCTAACATCAACGGATATACGGTGCTTCTCGAAAAAGAAGAAGAAACAAAACCTCAGCGTCGTCTCAGTTATAGCACCATGATTTTAAAGCGACAATAACTGCCGTTTTGTGCCAGGCACAATACACACACAACACATACGCGATGTGAAGAACATGAACTGCAACAGATCGGCCGTCGCTGAACGTGTTTGCAAGACGGGCACGGCTCATTTTATACGTTTCAACAAAGTTTCCGTTTTAGCGAGAGAAAAATATTTCGTACCGCGAAAAATACGAGAGGCAATCGAAATAAGCCGTCCTCCGAACTTCAATAGAGACAATGGGTGGGCACCTCCAGCCTGGCGACTGTCCTTGAAACTGATGTCCCACGAAACAGTTACGGCTCCAAATACTGACACAGTGAGTTCAGTATGTACTACCACAGTGCCTGCGATAAAAGCCTTCGCAACACACACCGCAATGTAAGCGCAGGCGTCCACATCCCGGCGGTCGTTGCGACACATGAATCGGTGGGACAGACAACAATCCAGTCTGGCACCTGCAACCAGCGCGACAGGACGCTTCAACCCCTTGATAAAGGGCCCCCGTCGGGTTCGAAACTAGTCGAGCATCCCCGAAATATACACGTGAGTAAAACCGTATATCTTAACTAATATGAATACCGCTCACGAAAGTTTTTTTCGAGTTCGTAAAGTTGTTTACCACCTTAGGAATGTTAATATTTAACTTAGAACCAACCTCTGGCGGTGTGCACTTGTCGCTCCAAGCGTGTGCAAGCTTGTGCAGCATGGTGTACGGTCCGCAATGATGCGTCTTCCCCAAGCGAACAAACTCCAAGAACTCGGTGTACGTCATGACCATGTCTTGTTCGTCTGTCTGCGTGATCTGACCGTCTGTCAACGATTCCAATTCTGCCGGAGGTGCTTGAAGTATCTCTCTAGAATGGTAAGAAGGATCTGAAGAATAAAGAGTTATGTATGCATATTAAATGTATGTAGTTATTGTAACTTTGTGTCTACATGGATATTATATGAAATGTTATGGTGACCTCACTTTAATTGTATATGTATGTTGAATGACAGTTATAAGTTGATAGGAACATAGGACATACTAAAAGACGCCTGAATTGAAACCGGCTCGTTATTAAGAAGTTCGATTATTCGTACATTTTAACAATTATTCATGTACAAGAATTTGTAGGTACTTCGGTAAAGGACCTAACTACGTGACTTTGAAACGAAGTCTAAAAAAACTATCTATTATATGTATTAGTTAATTTGCTTCGTTTAAAAGATTTAAATTTGAATTTAGTTATTAAGAATTGTACATCTTGTGATAAAATAAAAATAATTTCATAATTCCATGGTTTTACGGAAAAGATTATTGAAATTGTGTGATGTACGCCTTTACAAAGTTGTTTCGCCTTGAAAAGTATGAAATGTCAAACGGTACTTCTTAGATTTGATGAACTGTAATAGCCTGTAATATGATTGTGAACTGGGGTATCGTATCGAAGAGGTCTGTAGGGGCGGCAAAATTTAAATAAATGCAAAGCAAATGTATAAATCCGCCACTGGTCTCATACTTGATCTTACTAATATTATAAAGGCAAAAGTTTGTGAGGATGAATAGATAGATTTTTGTTACTCTTTCACGCAAAAACGGCTAAACTGATCTGGATGAAATTTGGCACAGAGATAGGTTATAGTATTGAATAGCACATAGGCTACTTTTTATCCCGGAAAAAATGTACGGTCCCTGCAGGATAAATTTCACCAAAATTACTACGCGAACCAAGTCGCTGGCAACAGCTAGTATTATAAATACGAAAGTAACTCTGTCTGACTGTCTGTTGCGTTTTCAGTGGTTTACCACTGTACCAATTTTAAAGAATTTTGGTACAGAGATAGCGAGCGAGCCCTTGGAGAAGGACATAGGCTATTTTTTGTCAGGAAAAAAAATGAGGGTGATCATAAAAGGGATGTTTGAATGGGAGATATTTTACGGAGACGAAGTCGCAGACACCACTTAGGGCTGCCATCCGTCCGGGTTTCCCCGGATTTGTCCTAGTTTAGAGGGCGTCCGGGGAGCGTCCGGGTGGGGTTTTCAAAAAGCGTCCGGGTAAAACCCGAACACTCTGTGCCAGGAGCAACTTATAATTATATATTAGATGAACACACTGTTTAATTTAATAAAAAAATGGAATCTGCGTTTTTTTAAAGTGTCCGGGAAAGAATCTCGATTTCACACGTGTCCGGAATCTTTGAAGAGATTTTTCGGCGTCGGCAATTTAAGTATGGCAGGTCTAACACCACCTAATTGAATATTCGATCATTGGTCGTTAGAGCTCATGACACTAATAAAGCATGTGCCTACCTAAGATGTTTTAATAGGCATGGATACGTTGCCCGCATTCTATATTGGCCACATAAAAGTAAGGTAATTGCCCGGCTTTCATTTAGTCGCGTTCTCCCCAACGTCGCGGCTAGATGTAATTTAAAAATATACCCAAAACTTTGAATCTACTGAAAACATGACTTCGGTAGTATACAGAGGATGCACGAATAAAACAGCTATTATTAACACAAAGAATGTTTTATTTCCAGCGTAAGTAAATACTTTATTGTATTTATTAAAACAGATAATGTTTTGATTTAATGGTGGCTCGCGCCATGTTAGAGCAAGATGAGGTAATGGGCAACCGGACAAATATTCATCAAGTATTAAGTGGAACATCGTACATTTATAAAAGTTAAGATATATTTACGTAAATATATTTAAATAATAAAGCAATTTAAGTACGCAAAACAATGTTTAAATTCTTGATATTTTAGATTTCCACATTAACATCACGTGATTCTAGGGCCCACTACGTTAGCTATAGGTAAACATAAACATACAGAAATAAAAGTCAAGATACTACTAAAGTACGTTGCTTTGGCAATAAGATTAGTTTGAGCATGTGTGAAGTAAAGAGCTATAGTGATATGTCGATGCGACGGTATGAATATATGACGGCGGTACAAAATAATTATAGACCACGGGTAATAAACCAATTATATGACCTACTCTCCCGAGAAACAGATTGTTTGTTTAACCGATTGAAAAATAAATATAGTCACAGCTATATTTATTTATTTTTTTTTAATTTCAAGATTAATTATGTATTTTATTTACCTAGTTTAACCAAATAAAATTAACTGTTCTATTTGCCCCACATTCTTCTGATTGATAGCGTCATGAGCGCTTTGACCAATGAGCGTACATTACCATTTACTGCGTAGCGTAGCTAAAGCTCTATTTATATCTGTCTAACAACCGGTAAGTCGTACGCACTGAAAGAGCTGCATAATAATATGTATTCCTATACACCTATAGTAAAGATTTGCGTGTGATTTAATTATGTTCGTGTATGGCGTGCCTATAGTTAATATGTCATTGGTGACAACTTTTTCTTTTGACATGCAAAATAACAATTATTCACACATTTGGTAAATGTATTGTCAAGAAGCTTGACGTCAGTCACTAGAGGTAATTCTATTACTTGTCTACTAAGTATTTTCTTTTACAATAGAAACATATTTTGTTACAGCATGTAAGCCATTCCGTGGAACAATAAAGTTTTAATAGCCTGTTTCATATATCCCTACCGATACATCCCTACTGGTAGAGATAGTTGGAATTTTTTTCCATCTATCCCTACCGGTAGGGATAATTTGAAATTTTATGTCTACGCCTGTTCCATATATCCCTACTGGTAAATAGTGAATTTCTTTATTAATGTAAAGTAAAATTTCAATGTTTCATTGATGTAAAAAAGAAACAGTTTTCTTGATCACATAGTATAAAACAAAGTCGCTTCCTGCTGTCCGTCTGTCCCTATGTATGCTTAGATTTTTAAAACTACGCAACGGAATTTGATGCGGTTTTTTTAACAGATAGAGTGATTCAAGAGGAAGGTTTATATGTATGATATCGTAGAGAAACACTAATAACTTTAGAGGTTTCTAATGTGATGTCGTAAATAAACACATTTTTTTGCGTTCTATTCTTCTTCTTTCTTCTTCTATCTCTTAGGGATAACCCACAATAACCATTTTTTATCCTTTACTTTCTACGAGAAATAATGTAATCCAATTAAGTACCTTAAATATATTGTGCATTTAATATAGATCAAAATGGCCCTTTCCAGCATGTAATTTCAATGAATATTTTCGAAGATATTACAGATTTAAAATGCAGGGATTAGCAGCGATCGCACACGTTTATCGGAGCTCTCTAGCGAAGAAAATAACAATTGTCACTACATATTCTGAAAAACTACTGAACGGATTTTCATGCGGTTTTCACTAATAGACAGAGTGATTCATGAGAAAGGTTTTGGTATATAATTTGTACCCGTGCGAAGCCGGGGCGGGTTGCTAGTAATTTATATTTTGCTTGTTTCAAGTCTGTTGCAAAATGAACAAACTCATATTTTAAAAAGAGGAATCCAGCTATCCCTACCTACTAGGGATATATCGGTAGGGATATATGGAACAGGCGGTTTTAATCATGTCTTTTTTCTAACGGAATATTACTTATATGGGAAAAATTGTTCAGTTCATATGTTCCGCTTTAATGTTTCTGTATTAAAATATTTGGAATTTACGTGAAACTCAGTATAACACACAACAACACGTAATTCACAGAATCTACTATACGACCTTTAACTATGACTACACCTTCCTATACACGTTGTATATTCAGCGGTTTTATTCACAATAGCATTAAAACTGTTTAAATAATTGATTTACCTACTTTAAAGATTTATACCCAAATTTACTTAACTCAAACAGATCAGAGTAAACCTTTTAAAGTAGCGACTGGTTACGGTAATAAATAATAATAGCCTGGAACATACATTACACAGCGCTGCCTACACCCAAAACAAGTACTTACATGTTTTACTATTATATTATAGACTACAGATAAATACATACTTAGACATACATAGAGCGCACATTTAGACACACTTTTATTTATCTAAATACATAGATAATATGTATAGAAACACCCAGACCAATCCAAATGAATTCAAGCATACAATTATTCGCACTGAGCGGCAATCGAACTCGCGACCCCAGACGTGGCAATCAAATCCACTACCGCAATGCTGTCTATCCGCTTTTGTGATTGTTGGGGATCGATATTTTATATCAAATCACTCTATCAAATCTTAATTGTAAAATCATGATACGAGTATTAAGTCAAGCGATACTATAGATTACCGATAAGGTCTTTTGCTTCAAATGGGTCGACATTTACAATACTTACGTATTTATCCAAGACTCTAGAGTAAAATTAACAAAATTTATTGATGATAGTTAGTTTCTCCCCTGGGTCAGTAACATCATCATAACCATAGTAAAATATATTTATAAAGACAATATCAAATAATTAATGTCCATTTGTCTACGCCATCGCTTTGTACGTACACCGCCCGAAATGGCTTATTCCGAGAAAGATAAACTTATGGAGGAATATGTCCAACGATTCTTTATAACATTTCGAATAGTAGAAGCTAGTGGATTTTGTAGATTTATTATAAGAAATGGGAAAATCGTAGCAAGAAACTGGTATTCAGTGTTGTACAACATATTTATCGTGATTGCGGCAGACGTAGGTGCCACGGCAATGGTGTGGAATTCCAACTGTAGTGATAAAGAGCTTACCACAGCCGAGTTGATAACAATAGTACTCTTCTCCATATTTGCAAACTTGTTGTTATTTCAAATAACTTTTATTGACAAATACAGAGGTCCCGATTCGATACGAAATAGTATAGAAATCGATTACTTCCTTGGAGCCAAAGAAACAGAGTTTATGCGAAAATTAGAAATGAGAACGTTTAAAACTTTAATTGTCTTAATAACTTTCATTCAAGTAGGAGTTGTGTCGTATCTATATTATTTATTCCAGGTATCTCTTTGGATCCATTTTCTTGGTACTTCATATTTCTTTTGGATATTCTTCTGTTACTATGACTTTTGTTTCTGCTTGTATTCGGCTTTGTTCTTAACGTGTAGAGCTCGGTACTTAAACTTGGCTTTGTTAAAAATCAATAATATGAAAATGGAGTACATTCCTAAACAATCTCTTTTTTACACATTGTTTTGGCGAGACAAGTACGACGATCGGGTGACTTTTCACAATAGAGCTGAGAATAAAGATTTTGTTATTGCATTTAAGATGCTATTTCATCAATTACGGCATATAGAGCGTTGTTATAAATATCCTGTAAGTATCTCTTTAAGTATAATAAAATTAATAATAATAATAAGTTCTGTAGATTTTTAAACAGACTAAACCCAGGTTTAATTACACTGTGGAGACTCCCGTCCCTACGACGCCAGCAGTAAAACTCCAAGCATTACAATTGCCCAGGGAAATTAAGATGACGCTCTGGGTCAGAGCTTTAGTATCCAAATGAGTTAATAAATATCTTTTTTTTCTCAACACCCTAAACAGATTTATCTTTTTTCAGATTTCAATTGGTTTATGTACGTCTATTAATGGTTCATTTGTAACTGTGCAAACATTTATTTTGTACCTTCAAGATTCGGTAAGTAACGAAAAATATATAAAAAATCTATCCTAATTTAAAAAGAAAAACAAAATGTGTTGTATAGTCCAGGTACAGGCTCTGCTGTAGGTGGGCCGTACATCACGGGAAACTCAAAATAATAGTCACTTTATGTAACACAACGTGGGAGAGTCATGCTTCGGCACGTTTGGGCCGGCTCGACTCCGCTTGATAAACCACCACGGCCTTACAGAAAACCGTCAGTGAAGCAATGCTTGCATTATCTTTCGCCGCGTGAGTGAGGTTACCGGAGGCCATAACCCTTCCCTCTCCCCTCTCATACAGGCTCTTTTATATACTATTTTGCAGACAGCCAGAGTGAGTCCGAGTCATCATCCAGTGCTCTTGACCTCCATGTATAGGTATGGACATTTGGTTCAGAAACTTTTCACGTTTTACAAAATTAAATGACGACATTTATTTTTAGTTATTTGGTAATTCAATCCAAAGTGTGACCGCCGCAACGCAAAAGTCTGTTGTTTAAAACTTGTCGGCCAAGATTTTTCATTGAATTTATAAGATTGTTTATCTGATCCTACAGCAATCGCTCCCAATAGAATTTTAACAAGTCTCTCAGTTGTTGGGCTGTCTATACTCCGTCCAGTTTCTCTAGAACACGTCTATGGAGCATGTCCTATGTGTGCTTGATGGGATTGAAGTCTGGCGATTGTGCAGGCCACGGTAATACCAAGCCATTGCCAAATACTCTCTGGTTCTCCGAGCTGCGTGCGAATGCACATTGTCATGTTTCAGCATTAAATCTGAGCCAAGAAATTGTGCAAGTGGGTGAACATAAGGCTCGATGACATCTTCAACGTAAGTTTCAGCGATCATATTGCCATCTACAAAAAACGAGCTCAGTTCGTCTGTTCTTCATAGTACCCGCCCATACCATCACTGTGGAGTTACTGTAAGGGTGCACTTCCTGGACGCATCTCAGCCGTTCTGTATTTCCGAGACGAGGATACACTCTTACCCTTCTCGTATGAGGCCTAAATCCAAACCGAGACTCATCGCAACATTAAATTTTATCCCATTGCTCCTGGGTCGGTGTCAAGTGTTCTCTACACCATCTGTTTCGAAGGGCGCGATTCCCATGACGTCATGGGAATCGCGCCCTTCATCAATCATGTAGCTTATTTCTCAGGGCTAACAACAACATCGCTTGAGAATTGTAGCTTTAAACCTATCTCCCGGGCGGTTAACATCGGCTGACGCCTTGCAGTCTGTTGAGCAGTTGGACTCTTTCCATGTCCTGGGTGCTGCTCAACAGGATTCCCTGTATTAACATAACGCTGCCAAAGACGACAAATCATGCTCCTATTGACACCAAAATGCCGAGATACCTGCGGCTGATTTCTTCCTGCTAGCATTCCTACAGCATTCCATCGGCAGTCAAATGACGTCGCTCCATTATATAAAAAATGACCGATACTCAATTTTTTCAAAATGATAAAAGTGAGATAAATACCAAATTTATCAAGCAACGAAAATACATGAAATCGGGAAAAATAAATAGCTTTTATTTTATTGAAAACAAAACACAATCGAAAAGTTTCTATTTTTTAAATCAGCCAGTATATGTTACGAGAACAAAAAGATTGTATACTAATCTACTTTGCTAAGAAAAAAATAAAATAACATGCAGTTTCTGTAAATGATGCGTGTTGCTTAGACTTTTTTGATGTGTGTAAACTTTAGAGGATAATCAAGAGATTACTTCACAGTGGATAGATAACTATAAATGTTTATTTTCAGACAAAGTTGAAACGAACTGCGGGTATAGGATCCTGGGCTATCTCTACCTGGGTATTTATAGTCATATTTAGTTTACTTACTGACATGTTTCACAAGCAGATTGACCAAACTAAACTTATTTGTGCTTACGTACAATTAAAACCTTCAAGTCCTGGTAAGTAAATCAAATCCCTCTATATTTTGCTCCTCTTCCAGTCACTTTTGCTAATTCTCTCCAACGACTTCACTAAAACATATTTCCTACTCCTCCCTACTCCCTATTAGGATTATACGCGGTGACTTAAAAATTGCACATATTCTTCGAACAATTAGACCTCCTGGAGATATGGAGGAATCGTGGCCAAAGTTTTATCAGTTAAGTTTTTCTTTAAGTTTATCGTGTGTAAAATTGTTTAGCTCAACGTTAAATTAGCTTAAACACTGGAAGTGACAATCATCAATATCGTATTGTTCGTACTTATATCATATCCTGTTATTTCATTTATTTTTACAGTGGGTGCCTGTATTTTAACCTTTTTTAACTCACTCAAACTATAGAAACATTCCATATCAGCAGCAGAACACATGGTTTAAAAGATTAGTACGTCTAAAAGTTACCCGGTATTATATTCTAGAATAAAATTATTATTATAGTAGAATTAAAAACTATTCCAATTTTAAAAGTGATAGTATGGTATAAATTTCTTCTTAGTTAAATTCGCACATTCGTCTTCAATAAAGAATATTAAGCTTGACGTAAAAACAATTATAAAGATTATTTTGAAAGCTTTAATTTCTCCTTCCTCAATACATCAACAGTACAGTATGAACAGTAAATTCGTAGACGAAGAAAATGTCTGTTCTGTTTGGAGATACTTGACTTCGCATTGTCATAATGTTTTGTATCGATTCGATGAGGGTTCGGTTAGTAGAAACTATCAACTATTTAGTGAAATTATCACAACATTTTTATACCTGACAGTACCTGGCCAAGTCTTGGCATTCTGATGTGAAGGCAAGTATAAAAGAACTAAACTGAGTATTTTAAATTATTAGGTCTTCTTCACTCTTATTTCTCTTAGATTTTATTTCACTGCAGTTGTGTTGAGCTGTTCTGCATATTCATTAAAGATGTACGGTTTACTCACCGTGTGTATTGCAGCGCTTAAGGAGCACTATATGCCTACTTGGCTTTGGAAGAGGATTCCGAGAAAGAGGTGTATTTGTTAATGACATTTAAAAAAAAAGCTGTAAATAAACTTATATTGGAAGCAACAGGGAGGGAGGCAGCTGTCTTCTCACAGCAGGGGCGTAGCTGATTGTAGTATACCAACCACTTTTGTATGAGCGAGGCTCTGGCATGTGATAAGATAGCTGAATCGTTGTGAGCTTTGGTTTAAATTTAAAAAATGTGGTAGGAGGGAAAAAAGAGAAGACTTCAAATTCGCCTGCAGGCCGGGGCGGACCGAGAGGCTTTGATGAAAATTATATTTCAAAATATTTAGTGCAAATATACTTAAGGCATTTGTTGCTCCCAATACAAGTTTATTTGCAGCTAATCAAGAATTTAATTTACAAATACACCACTTTCACGGATAAACCCTCTTCGGAAGACAATTGCGCATATAGTGCACAAGAAGCGCTACAGCATTTCTAGTTCTCTACTACTGCGGCTGCTCTAGTTTCGGGCTTGACGGGCCCTTTAACCAAGAGTTGAAGCGACGTTCCGCATCAATGCCAGGCGCCATACTGTTTTTATTTTTAAGTCCAAGTAGTGAGTGGGATTCAGGAAATTTTCAATGTTCTGATTTTTTCAGATGAGATGCTCAAGCTAACTAAAGACATCATCGCGACGTTCGAGGTGAGAGATGCTCGTATCTCGCTGTACAACGTATTCTTCTTTAACACCGGCCTTGTCTTCAAGCTAGCAGCCTCCACCTTCGTGTATATCACTGTACAACTACAAGTAGCCGTCTCAAATTTGGACGATGGGCATAAATTTGACAATGTCACAGAACATATTGATCTGGACCGTAATAAAATTAAAGAATTTCTGTTTTTATATTAAAAACACAAAATAATACTGTCTCTAATGTGTGTGTAGTTTAGATTAGTAAATTAGAAATAGTATTAAAAAAAATGGAAGTAAAACATTATTATTTCTATGTAGTAGGTAGTCATTGCTTAATGTTTGTAAACGTAATTTAGCGATATAGTTGGTTTAAATAAGTTACCATTAAAGTAAAGAAGCATGTTTTTAAGTTAACTAGTTGTTTTATTTTACCAACCCTTAACAGGCTAAGCTAGCAAAACCAACTGAACTTGAAGTACGAAGTATTTAAAGGGACATTTATCAGAGGGAGCTCAGCAATTGTTGAATAACATAAATATCACAGATACAAAATGCCGGAAAAATTAGATTAGTATTGATCAGAAAGGTTTGACCGCTTCGCTTGCCATCGATCCTTAAATTAATATTCCTCGTACGTATTATAACAAACACTCGGTTGCCGCTCTTTCATACCTGCCGTACTAGTAGAATAACTTATTTTGTTTACAAATTTATTGTGTCTTTATACTGTTGTGAATTCTAAATGTTTCATTGTTGTTTTGTACTTTGCAACTTTTTATTTTAACTATAAACTATGTTGCTTGACTTTACTGGTTTTACAGTGAAGCATTTTATGAAGCGTGAAGCTTTAAATCATTTGGAAGAATAATGTAGTGAATAAACAATCACGTCGCGAATAAACTTAAGGAGTAGTATATTAAGAGAATAAGTAAGGGAGTGAGAGAGAGATGGAGGTAGGGAGGGAATCTAGGAAGGGAGAGTGGGAGAGTGGGAGAATGGGATACTGGGGGAGTGAGAAGAGTGGGAGAATGGGAGAATGGGAGAATGGGATAGTGGGAGAGTGGGGAGAGTGGGAGAGGGGGAGGGAGGGAGAGAGATTGGAGAGAGTGGGGAGAATGGGGTAGAGTGGGGATAGTGGGAAAATGGGAGAGGGAGAGTGGGGAGGGTGGGGTGAGTGAGTGAGTGAGTAGGAGAGTAATGTGACGTTTTAAGTTCATCGTATCATTTAAGTTTGCACTTTTGTCGGCAGTCCCATGACTGCCTATTTCTTTTTCTATATATTTTTTTCTATTAATTAAAGTAATCACCCATCCATACAATCGATGCATCTTTGCCAACACAGTGGCAGTTTATTGATGGCCTTCTTGAAGAAATCAGCTGGACGGGAGGCAACAAATTCTTTAAAGGCATTTAGTACTGCGTCTCGGGTATTGAATTTTTTTCCCGCCAAGAAGTTATCCAAATTCTGTAAAAAGTAGAAGTCTATAGGCGCACGGTCTGGTGAGTACGGCGGATGACGAAGGGCTTCCAACCCCAGCTCTTGCAACTTGGAGATCGTCTGCTGTGCAGTATGAGGTGAAGCGTTGTCGTGCAGGAGCAGCGGAGACGAACGATTGACCAAAGCTGGTTGGAGATGTGCGAGTTTCTCCATTATTGTGTTCAGTGCTTCACAGTACACATCTGCAGTAATGCTCATCCCGTTTGGTAAGAAGCTGTGATGAATCACACCGCTAGACCACCAAACAGTGACCATCACTTTTCTAGGGGTAAGTTTTCTTTTAGGGCATTGTTTAGGTGCTGAACCAGGATTCAACTAACTTACTGAGCGCTTGCGATTGTCAAACAGAATCCATTTTTCATCGCAGGTAACAATACGGTTCAAAATTCCTTCGTTTGGAATTTAGATAATATTGTTACAAGCTTTATTTAGTTTCACTTGTCCCGTTGTCTAAATTTTGCACGCATGCAATATTATGATGACATGGAGCTGGTCTGATGATGGAGCTGGAAGGTAGCCATAAGAACTTTGTAATGAAACGACGCAATCCCATCGAGTTTGGACTCGTTTGATTCATGGTAAATCCCGAATCATAAATACTAAAAATTTAAAAATAAAAATAAAAAAAAACATTTTTTTTTAAAAACAAGTTTTATTACTTGTTAATAAATACACACGTGTTACATTTCGACGGCAAGAGAAATAAAGAAGATGTAACGCATTTTTATTATTCTTATTAACCTTTTAGTTCTTTTTATTACTGCTAATTTAGCCGTAGATTGAGTATCATCAGCTTTCACAATTGCCTTTAATTCGTCATTGTCAACCAAAGTTTTCGGACGACTACGAGGTTCATTTTTCAGGTCGAAATTTCCAGAACGGAAGTGGGCAAACCAAGAATAGGCGGTGCGTTGGTTTGTAGTGTTAGCTCCGTAAACGTCGTTGATGTTGCGCGGCGCCTGTGCCACGTTGCTGCCACGACAGTCCTCATATTCCATAATTACTCGAATTTTTAACGTATCCATGATGACGAAAATGATTCAAATGCGATAAAAACATAACACTAATCAATAAACAAATGACTACTTTTGACAAAAGAAATCCATGTTTTTAAAATAATTTAATTTAAAATTAGAATTAAAATTAAAATTCTTAGCAAAAATATTTTTTTGATTTAAAAGCCTGTACTGCAGAACGGCAATTTCAAGACCTATTACATCCAATAAAATTCGCAAACTATTATAAAGTAGTGAACACAAAAAATGTTGTTGACGTTCGATTTTGACTGACGATGACGTTATTCGCTTCGAACATATGAATAACGTCACTCGGAAGTCTATAGGAATGTCAAATAGATACAAAGCAAGTACATAAATTGTAGTAATTTGTAAAAGAATCTTTACCGAATGAATACAATTCTTTGAACACTTGTTAAAACTTAAGTGACACCATTAGTGGAAATGTTTATGAACAAAACGCCGCTGGGCAAAACGTGTATAAATAATACGGTTTCGGAAAATGGTAGTCAGTATTAGTCGAAACGTTTTAAGAGTTGCGTCCTTACTGAAGTGTAAAATACTACAACAATGAAGAACTTTCTAACCTTCCTTGCAATTGCTACACTTTTCTTATCCGTTGTAAGTATTTTGATATATTTAATCTTAATAGTTCATAAGAAACGAACCTCTAGGATAGAATCTCGCTCACTACGCTACGCTCTACAGATGGCCCCGTTAAGACCGCACTAACGGCGCAGTGCTGTTCTTTTTAACCGACTTCAAAAAAGGAGGAGGTTCTCAATTCAACTGTATTTTTTTTATGTTTGTTACCTCAGGACTTTCGACTGAGTGCACCGATTTTGATGATTCTTTTTTTATGTGAAAGCTGGTGCTTCCCGTGTGATCCCGTTTCAATTTGGTTCAGTTCTGACAATGGCATCCATGAGAAAACCATATAAGTCTTTTATGAAATAGTTCTTTTTTTTTTAAGTCGGTTTTTTTTTAAAGAATTATATTCTGGCGAGGACAGTCGTGAGGAAGGTTATGTATTTGACCTGTATGTATTTATGATCGTTCCTATGTCCCCTCATAACTACTATACGGCTGAACCAATTACAAACACCATTAAATGCTTACCATTAAGCGGGCCGCGTTCTTGCGAATAAAATAAAAACCGGACAAGTGCGAGTCTGATACGCGCACCGAGAGTTCCGTAAGTAAACAAATTTGTATGTAGATAGATAGTACGTCCATCTCCGGAATAAATTCTCCAAGATTTTTGCCTGTTTTTTCCTAAAGACAAACTTAACTTCGCAGTTTTAATAAACTTTCCTATACATCGAATTACGATAAATCAGCTTTCCTACCGTATAATTCTTTGAGAAAAAAAACGACTTCAACAAAAAAAAAACTATTCCATAAAAGACTTATATATGGTTTTCTCATGGATGCCATTGTCAGAACTGGACCAAATTGAAATGGGACCACACGGGAAGCACCAGCTTTCAAATAAGAATTATCAAAATCGGTTCACCCAATCCAAAGTTCTGAGGTAACAAACATAAAAAAAAAACATACAGTCGAATTGAGAACCTCCTCCTTTTTTGAAATCGGTTAAAAATATAACTTCGTAATCACAAAAAATATTTTTTTGTGTGATTAACAACAAATTAACGGCTTTCGCTTTTATTTATATTTATATTACATGTTAATTTTAACTTTAGGCCTTCACGGGTTCCTGAGACAAAGACGGACAAACAGACAAACGTACAACAAGGTTAAACGGAACCCTAAAAATACATTCGAAACCAACAAAAAAAAGAGAATCGCATATTGTAATGTTCATTAAAATTTTAGATATTGGTAACCTATTATATCATCAGCTCAAAGCTTTTAATTGAGAGGGAAGGAGTAGGCACTAAAACGTGAGACATCTTGACTAGGATGATCTATTCTATTTAAGAAGGTCGTTCAATCACTTTATTGAAACATTATACATAATTTATAAATATAATTACTGAAGTTATTGTATTAAATCTCATTTGCGACTCTTAAGAACCTTTCGATAAACATGTTAACTGCCTAGACAGTTCTAGACTAGTTCTGACTCTAGTCTTACATAGACCAAATATAATTTAAAAAAAATATGCGGTCATGGGACTACCGACAGAAGTGAAAACTTAAACGAAACAACGAATTTAAAAGTCACATTAGCAGGTTGGTGACATTAATTAATAAGGAGCTGACAGAACTCAATGTTTAGATTAGCGCCCTCTAGTAGATCTATATATGTATTATTAGTGTGACCGTCAAGAGTTTAGTGCTTTTTCCCCATAGCAAAAATGCACAAACGTGCCTAAAGGAGTTTTCACTTCAAAAATAAGTAGGTATAAAAGCTGTAACCACTTTTATACCTATGTCATGATTTCTGTCTGAAGTATTTTCTTGTTTCGTACTTTTTATTTCACTTTTATTTTTTTAAACTTATTTGTTACAGTTTTTAAACTTATTTTTTTATTTAATACTTTTCCGTTTTTTATTGATAATATGTATTAATTGTACCTACAGGCGCACCGTACGTAGCGCAGTCTTACTTTTGCTTGTTTGTAGTCAATTTAAACATATTTACTGAGACAACATGAAATTTAAACATATTTGTTATATGTTCGCCAAGGCCTTATATTCGATACCTAACATGTCATAATTATCTCAATTAAATTTTTTGAGGTTGTATATTTACGTTCAAAATTTAGTTAGAATTATATAGCATATGTCACGCGGATTAAGAATCTATAGATACCTCCATTCATCAAAATCGGTTCAGTAGATCAGGAGCTACGGTGGAACACACGTAAATAAAAACATACATAGACTGCTAAAATCATTACCCTTCCTTTTGGCTTTGCCGTAGTCGGGTAAAAATTTCAGTTTCCTCTGATTAATAAATTAGTAAAAAAATTTTGATGACCTATGTAACGCAGCGGTAAAGCATTCGACTGCAATACCAAAGGGCGCAGGTTCGATTACCGCTCATTGCAAATACTGGCCTGTTACTGTAGTGATTAGTGATCCTGACTGCTGAGCCAGAGGTCGTGGGTATGATTCCCACCCAGGACAAATAATTGCGTGGCGAGCATGATCATTTGTTCTGTGTCTGGGTGTAATTCTTCTATAAAATTTATTTATATATTTAGAAATATATAAGTATATTTATCAGCAGTCTGGTTACCATAGCCATACCATACAGGCTCTGCGTAGTTTGAGATTAGACGGCCGTATGTGCGATGTGTCAAGTTATTATTATTATTACTTGCATGCATGAATATGCCACTTAGCATGCAAATATGATTGATCTGAGTGTTTCTATGTACTCGTGTCGTAGATTATTATTATTAAACTCCCTAATTTGTACCTGTTTTATAACGTTTACCTATTCGTATTTTAGCAAGCCAAGCCAGTTGATCCGGTCGCAGTTGGAACTGATGGTAAGTAAACTAGTCTCATACGATTATGATTTATATGTGAGCATAAAATAATATACTATGTTCATTTTTCAATTTTCAACACTTTGATGAACATTAAAGTCGATCAATCCGCTATGGAACGAATTAGACGACTTTTACATGATTACATACATACACTTATGCCTTTTTCCGTTCGGGGAAGGCAGAACAACGCCCGCCACTTGCTTTACTACCGAACTACGTGCCTCACGAACTACCTCTACTTTCTACTTCTTAAACATCTCATACAAACTCGCCTGTTGCGGGCATTCCTAAGCTTGCCTTCTTTAAATTTATAAACGCTGCTCTTTCTCTCTTTTTTACATATCTATTAAGAATAATACTATTATGTCCGAAAATTATCATCAATACAAATAAATAACATTGAAGTGTCTGATTGTAATGTCAAAATAATAGTTTTTTTTAGCTCACACAGTTATTCGCAAGATACCTAAGCCTAAAAATCAGTTTTTAAAATTTTTGTCTATATGTCTCTGTCTGTCTGTTTGTACCAGCTAATCTCGGGAAAAAATCGGATCGAGTTAACTGATTTTCACGGGATTTTCACTGGTAGATAGCTGGTGTTATAAGGAGTAACTTAAGCTTCTTTATGTTTTAAAAGAATAAGGGTTCCTCGCAAAATATGTAAACGCGAGCGAAGCCGCACGGGATATATAATTTCGAAAAATATTTTCTGTCTTCTGTTGACTAAGGAAGATAAGTTTATCCCTAACCGTTATTATGAAATCATACAACATAAGCGGTAGCACTAATTACCGTGAACCAATCGTTAAGATTGTAGGTAGCAAATTTAACACGTTTCGTATAAGAAGCTGAACTAATCAGTTAAATTCGTGAAGTGTACTCACATGTATACCATAGATACTATAGTACTTCCACGTTGTTGTGTGTTATCATGTTATAATAACACATAGCGAGGCAAGAAAATTAATGCCGCATTCCAATAAACAAGAAACGATTCGTTTTGCTTACGGACGGTAAAATTTTCATTGAAAATTTAACGAAATTTGACCGTCCGTAAGCAAAACGAATCGTTTCTTGTTTATTGGAACGCGGCATAAAAAAGTAACTTGTATCAACCATATAAGGATATGCTTTCATTTAGCTACATATTTTAGTTTTAGTTAGTTTCCCGTATATGGTAACTGGCCAGCGAAAATAAAACTATTTCCCATAGTAAAACAGAAACGAAGGAGCCACGGTTAGCATTATAATTTCATAGCATATTAAAATTTCATACCAAATGTGCATAAATTATTGTATTGAAATATTTTTCTAAGGGTATCTTCGGGGATAGATAGACAGGTTAGATAGATACTCTTCATTGGACGCTTAAAAAAGTATTAAACAATTCAGAAATTTAATATTAAGTAACAGTACAATGGGCAGTCTTATCTCTTATGTCTGCGATCTGTTACAGATAACCTTAGAAAGGACTATACTGGCTTTGATTATATACATGTCTAGATAGAGTAACTCTAATAAATGATGCGCACAAAACGGGCTCCTATTACGAGTTATGTGTGTGTACGAGCGAACAAATTGTCACTGTGTACGTGTTTATGCCGATGCCTGCTCTAAATTATTTACTTACCTTACGTCATAAGGAGATGAAGGGTGAATAAAATAATGATTAAAAAGAAAATGAATTTATTTCAAAACATATTAATCAACAAAAAAACCAATGAAAACTATAATTTGGTTTTTAAATAGAGGTGTGCGTGATTGAATATGTTAGAAATGAAAAATGATCGGTCTAATTCAAATTACAAAGGTACCAATGTGAATTAGTATTTAGTAGAATTAATTTAATAGCACAAATCGGCATGATTAATTGTTTTTCGCAAGTACACCGCCGCTATTTACTCATCGCACTCGCACGCACACGTACACGCACACTCACTAGTACACATGCACGAATACACACATTGAGAGACATGTAACAATATAATTATGTAATATCTGAATTATTAACCTATTGCATCATTAGAGTAATATTAGTAATGCAATTAACCGCAAAAATAAATAAATAATAAACAAATGTATAATTAAATTATAGGTAGAAAAATAAAAATATATATATTTGAAATGTATTAATAAAATTCTAATTAATAGAATAGCGGGGTCTCCTGGCCCAAGCGGTATATTATATTTAAAAGTAAAACTTATAAATTACATTTTTAAAAATATAAAAAATAATAGACCACCGACATCGGGTACAGGGACCAAGACACCGGTGGTTAGGGCTCCAAAGACAGGAACCTCCTCACTATACGGGCCATGTCGAGAAGAACTGCCTTCTGCATCATTTCGTTGATCCAGACGTCTAACGCGTGCCTCTTAAGGTCAACACCTTAAGAGGCTGAATGTTAGAAATAATGTGATATTTTATATCTTAATTAAAAAAAAGCCTATTAGTAAAAACTTGTCCGGTAAGTTCAATTAGGACTCGCGTAAAGAGGGTTCCATGCAAACTGAATTGGAATTAAACTCATGGATTGGTAGTTCATACCTTATTGATAAACGAAGATATAACTAAAAATGCTAACTTTTTTTTTTTGCTTTTCTTTTTTTTAAACACAACTCCCGCATTGGGAATTGCTCCTGTGTCGCGGGGGACTTTACAAACATACAAACAACGGACACAAAGAACACCCAGACTTGGGTGGGAATCGAACCCACGACCTATGGCATAGCAGTCAGGGTCACTAACCACTAGACCAACAGGCCAGTCAACTATAACTATTGAACAAGAGTCAAAATTCTATACAGTTACTGTAGATATTTCACGCGTATGCCTAACAGACTAGCTAGGCTTAGGTTCTGTATTTCTTTGACTAAATACTGCTTTTAGAAGAAGTACTTTATTAAGCATTTAATGTAGATTTTTAAATCAATATATCCTTCGGGAGCAGTAAATTGTTTCTCAATAAAGGGTCCCTGTATTCTTTTCTGTTACCCCTGACAACATTTATGATAATCGATGAGTAGTTAAGGCGTTAAAGTGTGACGAACAAACAAATAAACTCACATTACCATTTATTATGTTCGTTCCATATCTCGTTGAGGTTTCGATACAATTTAGAAGCCTCGGACCGGCCACAGCCTGTGTTAGTTACAGGTATGCTTACGCTCTTCAATCTATCCGTATAAGCAATATCCTTTCAATATCAAATTCCTTCCATTACCTATCCTTCCCTTTTAATATATACTCCCAATTTCCCATCCTTAATTCCCAAAATTCCCGGTCACGATACAAGGGGCAACAGGCTTTTCCCTTGTAACGTAAGTGGGACCAATTTATAGTTGGCAAAATGTGGGTTTTTTATGTGCCTCTACCTACCCTTTCGGGGATACAGACGTAAGTGTATGTATGTATGTTGTTTGTATTATTTGAAAATATATCAATTACTTACGAATGTTCTTTTTTATTATTTTATCTTCTTTTATTATAATAATCGCAGCAGCTAAAGCCGGCGCCTCAGAACCAGGGGCCGCAGCAGGGGCCGCACCTGGGGCCTCACCAGCGGCAGCACCAGGGGCCGCACCAGGGGCTGCACCAGGGGCCGCACCAGGGGCTGCACCAGGGGCCGCACCAGGGGCCGCACCAGGGGCAGCACCAGGGGCCGCACCAGAGGCCGCACCAGGGGCCGCACCAGGAGCCGCACCATGGGACGTACCAGGAGCCGCACCATGGGACGTACCAGTTCAAAAATTCATGACCGTAGCCAAAGGCGCTGCTGAAAAGGCCAAAGGCGGTAAGTTTACAGTACAATTAAAACGCTAGTATAAATAAAAATAGCAATAGAAGGTCAAAGTTTATTGTATGATAAACTAGCTACGCGTTGCTGTGGCTAGATAAACAGCAATAAATAAAAACTATCTTATCTCTCAAGTTAGACCAAATTGCACACGTTGTGCAAAATTTCATTAAAATCATCTCATTAGTTTAGGAGTTCATCGCGAATAAATAACGTAACACGAAATTTTTATACAAGTGAATTATGATATCACCATCCAAATTTTTTCACAGGCACAATGTATCAAGGACACAATTTTTTCAAAAAAAAAACTAGATGAAATTTTCACAAAAAATATTTGTGTAATAAACGATATCAAAAGTTAAAACAGGTTTCCCATAATTTTCATCAAAAATTCTACTGTGTGAATTTGAATGGTGATGACAGAATCACCTTAAATAGATAAAAAAATATTATATTGTATAGGTAGGTACTATGTAGGTATCACAGGTACATACATAGATTAATAATTTGAAATTATAGGAAAATTTACCTGGCAACATCACCGAGAGGATCAGGACCTGCTGTTTTATTTTTACAAATGAAAGAAATAGACTGGACGCCGCAGATCTTCTCAGAGGCGAAACTTAACACAAATGTCATTCATCACCATGCTTCCTGCCACTTTTTCCTTAACCCTTAATTGACCAATTGAAAAATATTAATAGCTAAGTGACATTGTTTAGCCGAGCACAGGTAGGACCATGCAATGACAGGCCTTGCCCGAATTTTAAGAGCCGAGGTCGAACTCCTCCCGGTTTTTTTAAGTGCCTTGTGTCGGCGGCCAACCTAATGTCGAGTAGTAACTACCATCCATGGACATCGGCAATGCTGTATAGCCGAGCCGCTGCCTACCACGGCCAGCTAAGTCCGGCTGTGGCACAATTAAAGTCGCATTGTTTGTTGCCTTGGCTACAAGGAATGAATCGTGTAAATGGTGTTGTATTTCAGGTCTATTTTTATTCTATTAATTTTGTTCCAAAAATGCATTTTTTTATTTTTGTGCAATTTTTTTTTAATTATGTTAACCGATGTACAGCTAACAGCATAATCCAGTGTATAATTTAAATTTATATCATTTGCGCCACGTTGTATAACGAAAGTTAAATTCTTCACTTTACAGGTATGCAAGAAGCATTCAGCATATTTGGTTAGGGTGCTAAAAAGTCATGGGTTTATAAACAAGTAAGTATATTATGTTACATAATAGATTAAGATAATTTTACTTGAGCCTATAAAACTGATCCAGTTGTGGAATCTTCTGTCACCGTGAGTGTTTCGTTAGTTACCACCGTAAGGGAGCATTCCAACTGTATCGTAATGCTTCTTTTACCGTCGAAAGGCTTTTGTCTCTATCTACTCCCATTATCACGACTATCTGTCGTCACTGTGTCAGATAATCATGCTGTAATGCATGTTAAACACTTGAAATATACAGGCCATGACACTTTAGATAGGACGATTATCTATCGTTACGATATGTCGCAGGCACGTGCCCTTACGTAAAAGGAACGCGCTGTCTTTAAAGGAGAAATAAATCGTTATAAAGATATATTTTTTTAATTTCGTATTTATAATAATCTCATGACTTTTATGATACATTGATGAAAATCTTTTTTAAACTCGGTTCCGTGTCGTTATTCAAACTGTGTAAACAAAACTTGTCGCCCGAATTTGTATTCACCTGGTGATGTTGTAATATAAATTATATGTTCAGGTGTGATAACGATATGATACACATTTCCAGAATTTTCCAGTGAATTACTTGTATTCTGTCTTCTAAATTATTCTAAAAATGATTTTATCACAAGGAAAATAATGAGATAGTTAATTATTCGGTGAACTATTATTATTGGCTACTGTTTTAACATTGGGTATAACTATAACATACAGTGAGATTGTATGCCCTGAGTTCGATGCCGTACTGCAAATTGTTTTTATGACTTTTTGTTTCTTTTTAGTTTCAGCATGGATTCTAGAAGAAATAATTTATAAAAAACTATCACCGACTTCAATGCGCCTAAATGAGGATAAATTTTAATAAACTGTATTCTTCATCCCTTAATTTTCTACTCTTAGAGGTACAATTTTTTTTTTCAAATTTACATGGGAGCAACCTGGAGCACAACATTAAAAATAACAATTGAAATTGGTTCATAAATGGTGAAGATATCGAGTACATAACATGCACACAATCGGTCCAATTGAGATCTTGTCCGGTTGGACAAGATCCGACATGGACAAGAACTTCTTGTTGAAGTCGGTTAAAAAAAAGCTCGGTAAGCGGTCAAAAAAAAGCATCGTGTTTGACAATATAAATTTAACATAACAAGTTCATCTTACCATAAATATTAAAAAAAGATTAATGAACATAATTGTTGGAAATAGAAACAAAAGAATAGTAGTAAAATAAAATGAAAGCATGCAGTACTGTGTGTGTGTGTGTGTGTATGTATGTGAGTGCGAGTGTGGGTGTGAGTGTGTGTAGTGCGTGAATGAGTTTGTATGTGTTACAGTGAGAAAGTGTGTTAAAAAAATTGTGATTATCCCGATATACCCGATGCAAATTAAACAGCTCAGGGTTCACTTTCAAGATGTCTTTCAGTCTCTTCATAGGTAGATAAGTAATTGAAGGCTTTCTATTAGCATTTTTTTACATTCGTTTCTGGGTAAAGATAATATACCGCACTTTTTTTTTAATTTGTTGTAAAGACGACAGCTAAGATTTTGAAAGTGTCGGTCCGCCACGGAAGTTTTGACAGTTCTGGACGCAGTACAAACGTGAAATTTTGTCAGCCTGTGGGCGAACTTATGAGAGTAATTAATGTTTACGTAGGACAATTTGGAGTATACAGATCTGCCTCACGGTTAGTACTGAGATGTCTTTGTACAGTTGGATAGTGGGGTAACGAAAAATTTTATTGTTTTTATCTCAAATTGAAAACTAATACGAAACTGTGCTATAATTAGTAATTACTTAAAAAAACCTGTCAGTCGTAGGACTGCACGCCAGAAGTAAAAACATAACTTGCATAGACACACACACACATCTGTGTATATAGGTATATCTGAGCGTGACGGTCACGGGAGTTCAGTACTTATTCCCCATACCAAAAGTGCCCAACGTGCATAAAGAAGTTTTCACTTCAATTAATTGTATTTGAATGAACATTATGGAAGAGTGGCGTCAGGAGAAAGAGGTCTAGAATACAGTTGATGTTGTTGTAAAGGTGGTGTATGAAAAAAAAACGGTTCACTAATGTTTGACAAAAAAATTACAAATGATCATTTTAATATAACATTATAAAAACTGATTGACAAACATCTCATTTCGCAAACATATTACTACATACAACATATTACCATTTGATTGAGAGTCAATTTTAAAAAATACAAGCTGCCCTCACGAAGTATAAATAAGTAGAATTTGGTACTGGTCGCAGTTCTAACCTAACCTTAACCTAGCCATTTCTGTTCAATTGACCTACCCTACTAATGACTGATGATAGCGTTGCGTTTTAGAAATTAGTGAAGATTTAAAACATATTATATTCAATCAATCAATCAGCCTATCATAATCCACTGCTGGACATAGACCTCTCCCAATGTGCGCCATAGCACAATGAAAATACGATAAAGTACATTTAAAATAAACGATTACAAAATACACACACAGACATCGACGTCAAATTTATAACACCTCTTTTTGCGTCGCGGGTTAATAATAAAAATATTAAGGCTATTTTGAAGTCACGTGCATTACGTGCATATTCCCTATTGAATAAAAACATATTTCATTACTATGCCAAGTAGGTGAGAACCAATATTACACAGCCCGGTCAATTTGCTTATTTCAATCGTTTTTTATTATATTGACTACTCATATTGAGCATTTTTAACCGGTCTGGACACTGTGAATAATGCTATATTAATCACTCGGTCCATAACATATACACGGCTTCAGGAAGATATTCCGTTATCCTCATGATTATACTGATTAATAGTAGGTTGTTTCAACTTCATGGGTATTACTTATGTTTTTTTTTTCTTTTCAGTTTAAAGTAACACAACATCACAACAGGGCCAGTTATCTCGCAAACTGTGTATAAATTGTAAACCGCTTATATAAAAATAAATATTACTTACGAGAATACTGTTTTTTATTTGGAAAAGTGCGGGTAACACATTGAACCGAAGTCGAAGCGATTAAAACCTTGTAGCTATTGTCTTCCGCATCAGGCCTCAGCCCCAAAGATCAACCGTTAAAGTCTGTTACCAGTCAGGGTCAGTATCAAATATTTGGACCGAACCGTAGTCTGAGTCCGTAAGAAGTCAGAGACAGCGAACCCGTCCGCCCGCTTGGGGTTTCTCTACTATACCCTTTGGATCACTCCCGCCTAGGCAGAACATTAGCCACAAGCTGAAGTCTGCCCCAAAGAGAAAGGAAGGGTTATCGCCACTTTTGTTGCCCAGTGTGCAGTGCGAGATTTTCTAACCAAGCAGACATATATCAAAGGCACCCATTCATACAGTCATTTAAAAAAAAGTCAATTTTATTAATGTAAACATTTTTATTTCAACAGATTCATAAGTAAGTATTTAATGACATTTCAAATAGGGCTTCTCTAAGCATTTGTGCGAACATTGTGCTACACGTAAATAAATAATGTCTAGATGGCCTAGATCATATAGGTACATAATATAACCTTTAGTAGTGTTACGTCCACTGTAAATATTAAATATAGTTTATATAAAGTATAAGCCACGATAATAAGTAGAATAATTAATAATTATTATTATATTTTTAGTTAATTCAGTATCATTGAATTTAAATTAAATATAAAGTTATACTCTAGAAATAATATGATAAAGAAGCTTATATAAACAAATTCGTACATATTTATGTTGGACACTCGGTAAGTTTTTCGAATCCGAAGAAAAATGTTTTAGAGAGCAATTTTTTTTTTATTGAATCTTTTCAAATAACTCTCTATAACTATTTATATAAAGTTTCATGCATCTAAACCAATTTTCAAAACACTTTTTTCCATGTTTTATCACACTTTCTCTACAGTCGATGAAAACTTTATCCCTTTGGTTGCTTTTTAGGGTTACGTTCGTCAAAAGGAAAAAGAAACCTTTGTAATAACTTTGTTGTCTGTCTGTCTGTCAAAATCCTTTTTTTCTTAACAACGCGTGGAAGTATCAAGTTGAAATTAACATCAAACACTTATGTCTGTCAAGCACTTAACCTTGAAGCTGTATAAAAATCAAGTTCCCAATCCAACGCAATCAAAATATGGGCATTTAAGCCTTCGCAGGTAAATCGAAATCTATACTTCCAACCGACCTAGTCATGAAATTTGGCGAGAAGCTAGGTCTCACAGCACAAGTAAAAGAAAAAACGATCGAAAGTATATAAATGACTGTCGTATATCGATGTATGAGGGAGTACATCTTTCTTTCAATCATATTTGGACGAACATCTACATATAAGTTTATACGGAATCCTCGGGGCGAGAGTCAGGCTCGCCAGTATCCGGTTTTATTATTTTAGAAAATTAATAAAGTCATACGCTACCAAATGAGGGCTGTAAGATGGGTGGTATTTTTTTCGTAAATGATCTTATTTTAAAAATAAATGATTACCTGTCAGTGTTCCATACACAAAAACTCTTTTTCGCAAAACTTTCTGAGTGCCCTGGTCTGTACCAATCAGTATGATTTTTATTTAAATTTTTTAACTTTCATAAGATCAAGGCACCACAATATCATTATTTTATCAAGATTATTACCTAACCCTGGGAATAGTTTAAAAACTGTTGTGTTTTATATCCGTTTCCCGGTAATTCAAGTTCATACACCACAACAGGAAGTACTGAACCTGAATTATCAAGCTTCACAAACTTTAACAAAAATATTTTTATAATATAGAATTAAGGAATATCTACATGATTGACGAAGATGGTTCCAACTGCTGCTATTTTCTTCATATACATCTTCATCATTTCTTCATGCTAGAATAGCGTTGACTCCTACTTATATAACACACGTAGGATCGGCACTGCGCGTGTAATTATTATCCCTGTTACAAGTATTTATTATATATATATATACAATATTTATCTTACATCGACAGCCCTAAGTCTGTGCCTATTAAACAAAACAACTGCACAAAATGCATGAAATGGATAGGTTTTGTTTACAAGTACTTATTGCCTAGAAATAACTCTTATGGGATAATATCGATAAATTAAAAAAGTGTTGTGTATTTATAAATTGTGATTTATTAAAGCTATCGCAGCATGCATGTCCTGTTGGGCACTAAATAACACAGTTAAGTATGTTAGCAGTTAGAAAGAGCACTTTTGTCACGATGGCTGGCGTGTGAGTCATGCTCGTGAACGGGTGCCGTTGGTCGGGGCTGGTCATCTCCGGACTGCTATTACTTAAATATGTTACAATACATATTTAAATTAACGCGTCTATTTAGATTTTAGAATAATATTTTACATTGTCCTCACATTTTATTTACGCTTAAGCAATGTAACCAAAATTTTGTAAAACATTTTGAAAGGAGTGTCCTTGGAGTTTCTTGCCTGTTCTTCTCCATAGGATCTACGTATTGGAACAGACAACTAGCTTCATGACTGACTTAGTCTGACTGACTCCTGCTCCTGACAATTCAAAAATACCTTATCGGTTTAATTAAAATAAATGGTTTTGATTTTGTTTTAAACCACGGTGTCTGTGTCGTCTCTCATATCCACTCTACAATCCTGACTAATCCTACTAATGTTATAAAGCCGAAAGTTAGTGAGGATGTATGGATAAATGTTTGTAACTCTTTCACGAAAAAACGGCTAAATGGATCTGGGTGAAACTTCGCAGAGAGATAGATTATAGTCTGGAATAGCACATCACTAATACTTTTTATCCCGAAAAAATTAACGGTGCCCGTGGGATAGATTAAAAAAATGCACTCTAAGGAAACCGCGGGCAGCAGCTAGTATTATAAAACTGAACGTGAGTCTGTTTGTTTGTTACGGTTTCATATTTTACCTACTGAACCGATAATAATAAAACCATAAAATTTTGTATAAACGTTGTCAGGAGTACAGCAAAACGACCTCCTCGAGAAAAAAAGTCCCGTTCCCGAAGGATGGAAAAACATTTTTAACGCGAGCGAAACCGGCGGCAAAAGCTACTATATAATTTATCAAATTCCATTTCCATCACGGTGACAAATGTCACCCGAGTTCACTCTCACTTAAACAGCCATATGTATATATGTAGTCCATGACGTAACACGTCATTCCTGATCGTAATATTTCAATACTATTTATTTATTAATTATTTATATACATTCTAAAAGATTTTGAATTGAAAATTTCATAAAATGGTCTTATTTGTGCCAATAAGACCATTTTATGAAATTTTCAATTTATAATATTTCATAACAAACGCCCTAACATCAACGGATATACGGTGCTTCTCGAAAAAGATGAAGAAAAAAACCTCAGCGTCGTCTAAAGCACTATGATTTTTAAGCGACTATAAACACCGTTTTGCGCCTGACATGTGACGAGTTCGATTTCTTCGATTTTTAGGAATATCGATGGTCAATATTTTCCAAGCAACAATAGCTGATGTTGTGCGTCACGTTACTAATACAATAACGCTAGAGAATTGTTGCCAAGACTGCAGGGCATGACACTGCGGACTAGACAAAATACATTGATTTCGAAGAACCAAAATTCGCAAGGTTGTCGTGATTGATGGGAACCTTAAACTGAGTTCTGCCAGTAACCGTACCTTGTATAGAGCTGACCACAACCAATGACCAGTCTCTCGATGAAGGCTATCGCAACGAAAGTATATGTTGCCCAAAACTGGTGTAAGTTCTGAACAGGAAACATTTTATAAAAATCTGAAATAACCGTTACTAACTAGTAACGCGGATAATCATATTAACCTTTCATTTACGCTAAATATTATTTATAATCACTTGAGTATGATTTGTCAATATAATTGTGTAATAATTATTTTTCTATAATATTATTATTCCAAGAGTGTCAGGTACCTCCAGACCTCTTATAATCTCTATTATTTAATCGATAATTAACTCAGTGTTCTTTTAAGTCCAGACGAGACTCAACCCCGCAACAGCGCCTGACCGAAAAATAGTTCACTATAGTATAGATAATAGATACCAATGTTTAATACGTATTTATCAGAATATAAAAAAGTTCCCCACTGATTGACTATTCCTGTCACTAATAAGCTAAAATCAAGAAGCTTTATTTAAAGGTTCGGAAGTACCAGACAGACCTTAGGTATATAAAGTCTCTTTTAAATTGATTATCACAACATGGACCAATATACTACAACTACTTATGAGCGTTACATTACCAAGCGACATTCAACTCTAAGACCTACATTTGTATCACAACTACGAATGACATACATAAGTTACTATAGGAAAGCTCTATGTTATAACTTTGTTTATATAAGTACACCTTTACGATTGATTCGCATAAAGTGTGAGTTGATGTTAGAAGTTGAAGCAGATGTGGTCAATTTGTTCAGCTCTGCTGGCCGATCCGACGTGGAGCCACGTTTGTCTTTCGTCATTTTTGCCACCTGTTGATAAATAATATAAAACTTTAATTTAATTTTTTCTGCACAGTATTAAGATTGATATAGGGAATTATAAAAAAATACTGTGTGACTTTTGAAATAATTTATACCTTTCGTGTGGAAACCCCCACGGGTCATCACCTCACCGGAGCTAACGGTGAAGTGGTATGTCGGAATCGAACCGACTAAAACCACACGATGTTCCGTCAGTAGTGGGTCTATTGCAAGGGACCAGGGATGCCCTAAGAAGGAAGCCTCCGGGAACAGGAAGCCTCCGGGAGCTGAAATAATTTATACCTAAGAATTTGCAAAACATCAGAGAGAATAAGACGAAGCCAATCAATCGAAAAATCAAGTTTTTATTTTATGTTTATTATTTGTTCTTATTGCAGCCAGTTGATGTTCCTGTCCTAATGGCCTCTCCAATCACAGTACGGAAATATAAGTACGCGACCCCGACCTCTTCGAGCTACTGCAGTCTCACTCCCGTTTCCCATCCGAGACTTGCGGTATCCCATTCCCTAGATCCCTCGTCCTATCCGTTTCCTTACCCGAATTTACCATCTTCCTTTGTCCCGTCTTAAAACGACTGAATATCGTCACGACGTAGTAGTATTGTATCTTCATACAAACGGTCGGATCGCGAGATATACCTACACGCCTCAAGTTCGGTATACACTCGGTACACAATCAGTCGCGAATGCGCCGCAGTGACGAACGCACGGTGTACTGGTTTTTTAAGCAGTAAGCGTGTGATTTGTGTATTTCATTGAAATAAATACAAATACTTACTTAATATGACAAAGAGCAATAATAGACTATATTGTGCTGTTTTTGGTTGCTGGAATTCTTCAAAAACGCACCAAGAGATATAATTTTTAAATTACCTGGAAACTCCGAAAATATTTTTTCTATACCTACTAGTATGTAATTTGTTTATTTTTTTAATAGGTAGGCATTTCGCTTTTTCCACCGAGTAAAATACCTGGATTAATAAATAAATAAGTAGATAGGGTGACACGAGTGACCTACCCACCCTTGCGTTAAAAAAACAAGTCGGTAGTTTCCTAGGCTAAGCTATCTATTTACTTATGTATTTAGCTACTTACAAATATTATTGAATTAGACGAAATATCATTATGCAATGATTATGAGAGTAAAAAATGGTAGGTACCTAGTAAGATTTGGAGTGTGTTTTTTATTAAATCTACTAATTAAAAAACAGGACATGTATTTTTATTGAACACTTCTCATTTCATTCACAACGAATTTCATTTTTTTAAATAAAAAATAGATTATAATATTTACAATCACAAAACTAGAAAGAAACTCAAGTAGGTAGATGACATTATGATCGGCAGCCCTATCGCGTGTTTACGTACTGCCCGGCTGTAGGTAATTATTTCAAGGACAGGGCCGAGTCACAATACTGTATAGATAACATTACCGTAACGAAACGAAGGTTGGCGTCAAGCCGGCGGCCAGCCATAAAAGAACCAAGCTAAAACCCTGTCGCAATGTTGAAGAAAAATACACATTCCGCCGACCCAAAATAAAACTGAGAAAAGCGCAGGATGATGTTATAGCAGCAATAGAAATACACACTGAGGAAATTTCAACTGTCTACCTATTACGATTTATGAGATAAAGCCCGCTGACAAATATACGGACGGACAGCGGAGGTTTAGTAATAGGGTCCCCTTTGGTACCCTTTGGGAACGAAATCATAAAAAGTGAATTTTCGGACACTTCATTTATTAAAAACAAATACTTACGGCATCATCAATAGCTTTAAACTGCCAAGGCCAATGTACTCTGTATAAGAACGGTCTGTGGTCGTAGCGGTTGTCGTCGGGGCTGTAGGTCTCCGCGTGATACGATGGAGTCAGTACTGTCATTTTGTGGCGGTTGATCGCGTAGCAACGGAAGAAATGTTTCACTTTTTCTGCCACCTATAAATTTCAGAAATATTTCTATACCAGCTAGCTTTTACCACTTCAGTATAACACGCGGTAAAATAGTAAACTTCTTATGGATGATGTAATTGAAATGGCAAGTGGGATTTAAAAGTTAATCAATTTCAAATGGCCATAACGAGTTGCGGCTGAATAGAACATTCAATGCAACATGCAAAATTTCTTATGTGTCTAATTTTAAACTCAAAACTATAATATAAGCATTATGTTTTTCTTCGAAAGGGAAGAATAGCATAGGGGATGCATTGAAGTATATAAAATCTCTGTTTCATGCCCATTTCCATATAAATTTAAACTTAGACTTGTACTTCTTTTGATAGAATGGCACTTAGGAATAAAATTTAGGATCTGAGTACGGTAAGCTGTATATTTTAGATACGATTGTATATAAAATATACAGCTTACATAATAAAAACATTAATTCTACGTGTATGTACTATATATACGTTTATTAGTATAGTTTATTTTATATTTCTTTACTAAAAACAATAAACAGTCATATAATTGTTTTCGACCCCCGGTACTGCAAGTCTCAAGAGAAGTTATGGCAAATGATCATCGTTCGTAAGGTTGTTTGCCACCTTAGGAATGTTAATATTTAACTTCGAACCAACCTCTGGCGGTGTGCACTTGTCGCTCCAAGCGTGTGCAAGCTTGTGCAGCATGGTGTACGGTCCGCAATGATGCGTCTTCCGCAAGCGACCAAACTCCGAGAGCTCGGTGTACGTCATGCCCATGTCTTGTTCGTCTGTCTGCGTGATCTGACCGTCTGTCAACGGTTCTAATTCTGCCGTAGGAGGTGCTTGAAGTATCTCCGAGAGAGATGGTAAGAAGAATCTGAAGAATAAAGAGTTATCTATGCATATTACATGTATGTAGTTATTGTAACTTTGTGTCTACATTGATATTATACGTGGGGTACACTGAAAGTTTTACGTAACTCATTAATAAAAACAATTAAAATAATATATTTACTGTTATTCGAAGCATTCTCCATTACATTTTAAACACTTTTTCATTCGGTCAAATCATTTTTGAAAACACGAGGACCATTGGCCTAATTGTATGTTTTTGACGTGCTGGTTGAAAGCTATCACGGCCTCTTCCGGCCCCGTAATTGTCATACCTAATCAAATCTTTAATTTTTGGGAAAATAAAGAAATCACATGGTGCCAGGTCTGGCCTATGTGCGGGATGGGTCACTAGCTCTACCTTTTCAGAAGCCAAAAATGACTTTGTTTTGTTCGCGGTGTGCGCGAGAGCATTGTCATGGTGAAATGGTGCAATAGGATGCGACTTCTTGGTCGTTTTTCCCTAACTTTTTCAAAGACACTGGGCAAACATATGGTGGTGTACCACTCAGCATTAACTGTAATTTGTTCTTCAAGTGGGATCGTGAAGACAGGACTCGTCCGGGAGAAAAAAAACGCAATCATTTTTTTGCCTACGTTTCTCGCCTGCCTCAATTTTGTTGGTTTCCTGTCACCTTCGAACACCCATGCAGAAGACTGTTGCTTTCTTTCCGGCATATAACAATATATCAATGTTTCATCTCCTGTCACAATGTCATACACAGCATTTGAACGTCCGTGATCGTACTTTAACAACATTTTTTTACACCAATCGACACGAGCCGCAACAAAGTTTTCTAATTTTTAAATGTTGATGTAAGATTTTTTGAATTTGGCTCATACCAATCACCAAATGTCCTTGAATCTCCTCATAGGTGATACGCCGGTTTTCTTCAATTAGTTGCCTGATAGTAGCCACATTTTCCTCAGTTGAGGGCCGACCTTCACGAATTTTATCATGAAGAGAAACACGGCCACGATAAAATTCTGCGTACCCATAAGCATTTTGAAGACGAGCAGTGCAGTCCCGCGGAGTCAGTGAACTTTTAAAATCATAAATATCATCGCCCTAAAATCTTTTCGCGTTAATTCCATTTTTGCCCAGGCGACGAACTTCAACTTAGGATAAAAAACAGTTGACACGCGATTTCCCGCCAATTTTTTTTTAATCAATGGTTGAGTTTCTTCATTAAAAAAAAATATAACATTCGAAATTCAAACATTTATGAGCGGCCAGGAGCGCGGAACTTTCAGTGTGCCCTATGTATGCTATGTTATGGTGACCTCACTTTAATTGTATAATATGTATGTTGAATGACAGTTCTAAGTTCAAGGCACCTTCTTCTGATACACAAAAGTAGGAATATATGTGCAGTCATGAATGATGCCTACGGAATTAAGTCTGCATATTTGCAGAGTGAACATAAAGTTTTAATATTAAAATACTTTCGTTAGTGTCTTCATGTTAAATGTTATTGAATACATACTGATTACATTTTACACTGGTTTTTCAAAATCAAAATTATTTATTTCAAGTAAACCCATTGTAGGTATTTTTGAATTGTCAGGAGAAGTCAGTCAGTATAAGTCGGTCGTGAAGCTAGTTGCCTGTTCCAAAACGTAAATCCTATGGGTGGAATTAAGTCTGCATATTTGCAAAGTCTGAAAATAAAGTTTTAATATTAAAATACTTTGAAATATTAAAATTTTATTGTTACATTCTAGACTTGTTTTAAGACAGATTTAAAATATTAAAGATAATGTTATACATTTTCTGTAAATAAATTAAACTTACCGGTTCTTAGCATA
The DNA here is from genome assembly GCA_963859945.1 of Euplagia quadripunctaria. NCBI lineage: Eukaryota > Metazoa > Arthropoda > Insecta > Lepidoptera > Erebidae > Euplagia > Euplagia quadripunctaria. Next base: position 9,430,141 of record OY982565.1, on the reverse strand, counting down.
CTGTAGGAACATTTTGAGATCATTCTTAGAGATACCGCCGATGGGATTGATATCGGCACTGGAGCAGTCATACTTGGTCATGTACCCGCGCAATGCTTCATCAACGTTCGAAGAGCCGAGGACAAGGAGTCCACCAGGTCGTCCCCGCACCCATAACATTAATTGGGCGAATAAGTAGGAAAGGACCATCCGGAGACGCGCCTACAAACAGATTATAATGAGTTTATAGGTTGTTCAAATTAATTTTCATTATATCAAGACCGAATGCAATAGTATTAGGTCCTGATAATGTTAATTAAGTTTGCAGAGGATTACGAAACTAATGTCAGGCGACAAAGTAACAGTTGAAACAGGTCAGAAATTAAAATTTCCTAAAATATAATTTTATCTTTTAAATAATCGTAATAATAACAATATGATGAAGAAGAACTAATACGATGTCAATAACATCGCATTATACCCATTTATAATTAAAAAAAATTAAAATAATGATTTTAATTTGTATGACAAACATTTTTGAAAATTATTACGATGTCAACCATGCGAACGATAACGAACATAATTATGATCCCAACAAATCTTCTAATTTAGAAGAAATCACTTATTTATTTATTTATTTATTATTCCTGAAATCTATGTTAAACTAAATGTTCAAAATACATTTTATTAAATAAATAAAAAAACACATTTGTAATGTTTTATTGTAAATGAATTAAATCGTAGTTTCAAAATGACTTCCGATATAAAAATAGAACTAACGAAATACTAAATTTGGCAACCAAAACACTTTACAGTTAAATTACCTGAATATTCTGTAAAGCTAAGTTTTGTCTCGGGCAACCTCCTTTGCTGCGGAACTTAGGCACCAATCCCGTAGCCGCCGTGAATATTCCAATGACTGCGCTCACAGCTGCATCGATCGCTATCGGAAAGTGATAACTGCCTATTTCACTTGCTAGCTGGAAAAAATTGACAGAGCGATGTATACACCCACATAAAGACAAGTACCTATTTCTTAACTTATTAGGCAAACTACTACAGACTCCTTTATATATATATTATATTATATATTATATTATACTATATATATAACTTATCTTATCCCTTATGGTAGGGTTCTATAGCCAGGGGTCTGGATGTCTTAATAAAAGTTGTTCCCGGATCCCTCCTATTTTAGGCGCAGTACGGCACACTGTGTGGTTTTAGTCGGTCCGATTCTGACACATCGCCCCACCGAAAACACCGGTGGGATGACGGCCCGAGGGGTTTAAGCACAAAAAAAAAAGGGTTTCCATAAGCCAGTAGTAGTTATCCATATCCAATTTAAGCTGAAACTGCTGTCCCCTTCCTCGCAACTAATGGAAGTTAAATCATCATCAATCCAGGCCTTTTTCCAACTTTGTTTTGGGGTCGGCGCAATATGTAACATTGCAATAGGTTTTGGCTAGGTTCTTCAATAGGTGTGGTCGGCCGCCTGCCTACCGCCAACCCTCCTTGGGAATGTAATCGTTTTCAGACGAGACAAAGGAAGAAGGTAAATTGGGATTAAGAAAACGTATACGCTGTGCTGTATGGGATACCGCAAGTCTCGGATGGGGAACGTGACTGAGACTGCAGTAGCTCGAAGAGACCGGAATCGCGTACCCGTATGTCCGTCCTGTAGTTTGAGCTTAAACTGGCCAACTAATGGAAGTTAAATGACACTTAGCAATAATTCAGACTACTAGCCCTAAACCTTCCCTCCCCCTCTTTCAACCTTCCCCTACTCCGCACTCCACACTTTAAGGCCGGCAACGCACTTGTGACTTTTGAATTGCAGGTGCCCATGGGCGGCAGTAGTCATTTACCATCAGATGCCCCGTCTGCTCGTTTGCCCCCTATACCATAAAAACGACGAAGTTTTAAAAACAAAAGTATAAATGGATATACCTGTGAAGCTCTCTGTTTAGTCTCCGTACTTGAATTTTCTGTAGCCATGTAACACGTCACTAGCAATCGGTTGCAAAGTTCCATTGGATCTGAAGGGGTATAGTCTGATTGACAAAGAATCTTGCGCACATCATACAGTACTTGACTTTCTGCAAATATAATCACATCAAAAGTTAACTATGATCCTCTTAAAATGTACCGACGGTGAAGTGTTAATATTCAGGCCTCTTTATGTTCAGGCCACGCCTAACGTACTACAGCTGGCAACCATACCGTGCGATGCGTAACAAATGCATCAGGCGCATCATCGTGACGGTGGTTATAAATAACTAGTTTTATGTAATAAATGTACCTATGTATTTAAATCGTACCGACAAGGCTCTCAATATAATTTTTACTCTTGTCTTATGGCTAAATAAATTTACAAAATTACAATTCAAGAAGTTTTATTATACGGAATATGTCTGCATAGACACTTTATAACTGACATTTTTCGAAAAATTCACTTTTTTACGTTTTTAATTTAAAGACACTATTTGCATGCTTTAGTGAAATCTCCCAGGACTATTTTTAGTTGCAACACCATTAAATATAAAAATGGAAATAACTCCCAACTATAGTTTAGTTATTAATATATTATACGTGTCATGTTTCCTATTACAATTCACCATAATAGAATTATTACTATGATATTATAAAATCCATTTTATTTATATTATCTAAGTTCTTTATATTAATTTATATTCTTTATTATTCATAATAGATAAATATATGAAATCGCCTTTTTTTCTAAAATCTCAAACAAGTTTTTTCCAGTTTCTGTAAATTCTTGATTTAATTGGCAACTTCACCTTTGATCTAGAGTAGCCGTTCAAGTTTTACCCGCATTAATAGGCACTTTTCTTAAGGGGCACGAATTTAAATAGCCTATGACTTTCCTCAAGAATTGGGCTATCAAATCTAAAAATGTTTTTTCAAATCCATCTAGCAGAGATTAGCGCATTCAATCAAGAAAACAAAATTTTCAGCTTTAATACTTTCATTTAGATATCTTAAGAGTCACAATGTTTTTCTAACTACAGTTTTCTTTGATCTAAGTATGAGAGAGGTTGAAATAAATTAAATATATGTCCTTACCTCCTTTTTGTATAGCGTCACAGATCTGTGTGCACATTGAGAACACGATACACGCCGTACTAGTTGAGTCTACGCCTCCACTTAGAGGTAGAAAGAATCCTCCTTGCCCTGAACGCCGGAGGTAGTCCCATAACCAACACGCAGGGCCTGAAATAATAATATTATTTGAGACTTAGAATCTAAAACTCTGCTCCTTAATATTAGTAATTCGCGTTCGTATTAAACCTAAAATGTACTCTGGGCTTGTTGTGTTCAATTGTTTATATTTTCAATTGTTTTGTGTATGTTCTGTAGTGTCCTGACCTGCATCTATGTACGCACACGCATTCATACACGTACCTGCACACACTGCATATAGTATATGCGTGTCAATACACTCCACATATTGTGCATTTTAATGCAATTTTGTTTAGGCTTTTCTTATCTTTTTATTTTATTACTGTTACAGTTCCCGCGCGGTTTCGCTCGCGTGTACTTATTTGTATATTCTTTTTCCAAAATAAAAGTAGCCTAAGTTACTCCTTATAACACCAGCTATCTGCCTGTGATTTCTTTTATGTTTTTGTTTTTATACCAATAGTGTCCACTTTTATTTTATTTGTTACTGATAATACTCAGGGGAAGACTTTAACTCTTGCCACACAGTTATTACTAGCGCCAGAGTTAAGGAATTCATATTATTTTGTGTAAATTATTATGTGCATAAACGTTTTATAATAAAAATTTATTTGTATTGTATTTTATGTATATGGGTAGTATACAAATTCGTAGCTAACAATTTCACAAAAACAAACCTAGTTCTATCTCTTCTTCAGGCGTCAAGTATTCCCACTTCATAGGCGGGCTACTTATAAGGTATACGTCATCGTCGTCTGACAACGCAAAGTCGACTGTAATTCTCGGGAAGGGCTTATTTGAAGCCGCTAAGTGCGTGCGGGAACGTCGTTGCGTACGGTATGAACGAATGTCTTCGAGATCGATGGTCGCTGTCACAACTTCCTAAAAAAAACTTGTTTAAATTACATGTACATCGTGAAAGCAAGAAAAGCATGAGAAACTATATTTTTTCACACTAAGTTGCGCTATGGAAAAAATAGATTCGATCTAAACCACTCCGCCCGCCCACCACGTAACTTTGACCGGCAACAGGAGGGTGTAGCTATTTATGGCCGTGAGGAAAAAAACTTTTTATGCGTGTTGCCGTTATGTGGTAAAGGAGATTTACTCTCCTATAAGTGGACGGAGTTGCCAGAAATGATTTAAAAAAGTGTTGAGAATCATAACCCATAAGTGTTTCCATCGTTATTACCAAACTACAAAAAAATATAACTCATACACGCATGTATTATCAGTAAAGCAGTAAATACTAACCACATCGTGCAAGGCAAACTGGAGCCCTCTACTAACAATTTCTCCATTTACAGCAACACAAGAACAACCGTTGAAGTAAATTCTTTGGCCGTCGCAACCTCTCAGATTACTAAACAGATAGGCGCCACCACTCTTGAACGTTGCACTCTTAACCAAGTCCACTGTGACGTAAGCTTTCCGTAGCTCCATATAACTGCCAGAACCGTTTGCTATTATCTCCACTCCGTCTAAACTTAGAGGAATGTGACGACTGAAATATAAAATAGGTATAATATATATATATGTATATAACTCTCATTACTATAACCAAATTCAACGAAAAAAATGTGAAGGTATTGGGGTTATGCCCCCTCCCGCACAAATACCATTGAATTAACGTGCGATTACAGGTGCGACACGGTCGACACCTCAGCCCATTGAATTGGCCCGACAAGTCGAGTACGCCACGTACTTGTGGCTTCACACCTAAAGTACAAAGGTGGCCTGGCCTGTTTGTATAAATAATATAATTTTCATTCCGCGATACAGGATCAGTAATTACTATGTAGTTCAGGTTGTCTTCACTAGATGGTGCTAGTGTGTTTATATATGTAGATGTGGCCACAAAAATAATTTATAAGTTTGCAACGTAGGTATAAACTCTTTATTCATAATCAGAAAACTGTAACAAGAGTTTATCTTGTTGACAGAAAACACTGTCTTAAGCAATTATATTATTTGTTCTAACCTTTGTGGATTCCACAATTCTTCGCATATTTCGTATCCTATACACGTATCTTTCGTTGCTATGACCGCGTCACCAATAGGTACTGTGGTCTGGCTGGTTATTGCTGTTATCATTCTTGGTAAATAGTATTCTTCAGTCTGCCGCTCCTACAAATGTAACAAATCAAAAAAATATGATGGAAACAAACATAATAAACTTACTTATATACATACCTTCTGGAGGCTAGAAATTTTAATCAACTTTATTAATACTGGTTAGATTTATATAGGTGAGGAGGCAAAACCTAAGAAAGGTGGAAAGGCAATCAACGTAACAACTTAATTTGTGTGTTATGGGGCTCTGATACTAAATTGTGTCTACTTACTAAAAATTATAACGAATAACAAAACAGAACAACTACAAAAAGAACTAAATTGGCAAAACCCTAGTATGCCCGTTACCCTAGCAGAAGCAGGCCTGAGACGGTGGCGCGACGTGTTCCGCGTGCGCCTCTCTAAATCGGAAGGAGAGCAAGGCCCTCCTCTACCAATGGTGTGGCTGCCTTCTATTGAGGGCGGCCGATCACCCACAAGATGGACAGGCTTCATTAAATCGGCTTCAAAGAAATCCATCGCGGAATATACACGTAGTGCCACAAATAGAGAGAAATGGAGAGTTTCGCAAAATCCGCAGTGAATTTACACTCTGCCAGTAGTGTATGACTAAGTAGAAGAAGTTTTAAGTAAGGTTTTTAGCTATTCACTCTTGACTCTTTAATCATTCTTGATTTAGGAAATAGGATGAATGAACTCAAATCTGTGTTAATGTGGACAAAAATAATAATAACATGAATTCTAGTTTTGCTTGTATGCTTTCTCACATTGGCATGAAATACATCGCCTTATTTTGGAGTTTTAGTGAGTAGCAATGTGCAAAATTTCTGCGAACTTTATCGCAGAATACGTCGTCTCAAGACGCACGCACTTACTGTAGGTACCAAAGCTACTTACTTTATAACTGAATATTCCTACCTACAATTCCTTAAAAATCTAATATCCTTAACTGAAAGTATCAGATAATCACTACATATTATAAAACAAAGTCCCCCGCCGCGTCTGCCTGTCTGTCTGTTCGCGATAAACTGAAAAACGACTGACCAGTGATTCATGAGGAAGCTTTAGGTGTATAATTTAAATTGATTGAAATATGTTGATGATTGTTGAAGATGTCTCTGCTACCCGTGCGTAGCCGGGGCGGGTTGCTAGTCCGAATCAATTTGATATCCGTAACGGTATCCGAAAACGGTATAATATTATTTAAATATCTGTATCAGTATCCATATCCGAAATTTCATAACCGTAACATCCCTGATAGAAACAGCCTTAGGTTTACACACTGGGTCACACACAATTATTTTATTACTTATTTTCACTGGTTACCAATCTGGCACTCAAACTTAACCCTTTTCAAGTATAAAAAATATACTCACTTTGGTCCATGAAGAAAACCACCTAGCCTCTCTATAGTTTCCATCTTCACACAACATCATCTTTGGTCTGATCAGCAATATCTTTTTATTAAGAAAGGCTACCCGGCAGTTATAGAGCACATTTCTGTGTTGAACAGGCATGCCGACGTCGATCAGCATATCTTTACATGTGGGCGATTTAAGCAGCTCGACAAGAACTTGCCAACTATGAAGGTAAGTGTCTGGTTCATAGAAATGGTCCTCGCAACTGTAACCACTGAAAAATGGAAAGGTAGTTTAGCTTCTTTAAACACTGTCACGCGTCATCCTGCGCCCTCCTAAAACCTTGCGCCACGTACTCCCCACTAAGCCCTGAGACGCTCCCCCGCGCCGCGCGAGGACTCTGCCTCTTAGCACCTCAACACGACTACGAAGTTAAGTACTCTGCATCTACCAGCGCCGGAACTACGCCTAAAGCCTCTGAAGAACTCCACCCTGAGCCTAGTATATATTTGATGTCTAAATTCCTTTAAATATTTGTACTACAAGTTCAATTATAAACTGTAAAAGCGTTTTTCGTGTATAATTCCTCTCCTCTCTTAAATAGTATCTACGGGGGACCACGTGCAGACCACGAGGCCACCCCCCACGTTACAACACTAAGAAATAATTTAAGTCTGTTTTCGTTTCAAATTCGAGACGCTTGACGGACGGACACTAAAGTACTCGTAGCTATTGAAGACCAAATCAACGAGAACTACTTTCGTAGTGCAGTATTTTTGATAGGAAGCGAAAGCTCCATTCAGAAGACTGGCGTGTTAGAAACGTGTTAGTTTTAGAGGCGGGGAGGGTCGAGGTCTGTGCTATATCTCTCAAAAAGATAAATTTGTTGGAGAACTTTCTATTAATTAGAAAAAAGAAAACTCAGTTTACAACTATTTCTTTCGGATGTTTTATATCAATAGTAAGGAATGCAATTTGTACTTATTATTTATAACTTATACACCTAATATGTAAAAAAACCGGCCAAGTGCGATGTGGACTCGCACACGAAGGGTTCCGTTTCCGTACCATCGTTATAAGTTTTCTTGTATGGTATTTAATTTTTAATTTTATATTGTTTTAGCGGCAATATGTTTCTATTGCTGCTACAACAATTTAAAATTGAAATCTATAGAAATTTCAATTGTCTACATATTACGGTACATGAGATCATGGGATACATCCCGGACGCCAAGAAAATCACGTATCTTGTATGGGAGTCCCTTTACTTTTCATTTTTATTCTTTGTGGATATAGCTGCAATAGAAATACACACTCTGTGAAAATTTTAACTGTCTACCTGTTACGGTATATGAGATAGAGTCCGCTGACAGACAGACGAAGAGCGAAGGCTTAGTAATAGGGTTCCGTTGGCCACCCTCTGGATACGGAACCCTGAAAACATCAATAAAGCTTTGGAATTTTTTTATTACTCTTTTGAGGCATGTGTCTTACTTTTAAAAAAAATATGTGCCTACCATATTTCCAATTCGGGTCCAGTACGGTAGAGCGCTCCCATTTCTTTAGCTTCTTGTATCGACTGTAGGATCCGATTCAAATTTCCTTCGAAGTCTAATGCCCATTGGTTTAGCGTAGTAACCGCTACTGTTACTTTTCGCCCCATTTTTACCACTTTACCTGGAACGAAGGAACATTTTTTCAAACACCGTATACGGCAACCACTGAGTAATTAAGTCAGTTGCCACGCATACATTTATGCTACCAGGTCACGACCAACTTGACTTTTTTTAGAGAAAAGCCTAAATTACATCAACATATCGATATCGTGACTACACGATACGCTCACAATGCTATCAATTACAACGCAACACATTAAAGCTAATGAAAAATACTACACTCGCATTCCATACAAACGCAAATGGAATATTAAGTATGCAAAACGAAATTTATCTTTCCGTGCGGTATTTACGAATGTTTTTTATACATTTTTGAATTGCAAATATAGTGGTAAAACGGCTAGGGTTAGGATGGATTTAATGTCCCTGAATTGTTTTGCAGCCGTAGCGTAGACACGAGCTCCTAATCGTGACTTCAACCAGCAATGTTTTTTTCAATGCAGCAATGTGTTTTTGTTTTGAGACTGAGACGAAAACCTCTGCGGTGGTGAACTAACCTGTTCTATGCTGCCTATGGATTCGATCGGAGGCTTTGGGAACCGCAACTCACGTCACATGACTCGATTCTAGGATCAAAGAAAGTGACACACTTTTGTCTTATATGTACTTTTCAGGAAAGAGGAGGGTTAATTTATTCGAAAACCAGGGGGGTTATTAATACAGTACAGATATACTAAGGTATTGCTAAAGCATTTTAACGTTGTTTCTAATACTGAACTAAATTTATTTGTTTAATTTTAGAATGTAATTTCCATTATTATGTAATGTAGCTATTCTAAACGAGTACGATGCCATTAACCGTTCTTTGACTCCGTAATAAATCTACTCTAAACCTCTATTGTGTTTAAAAGGTTTTTTGTGACTAAATGACGAAACACGCAAAATATTTATTTTATCCTACAGTTCACGTTTAAAAAATGTGTATCGAAACGAGAAACTTTTTGTTTTTCAATATTTAACAAATAGGTATTAATAAATATTACTGAATAATAATCAATATTACTGAATATCTAAATCGCTGAAAACTGCAAACTACTTATGCAAAATGCAAAGATCTCTACCGTGATAAATTACTTCTAAATTACTATTTTTACTTAAAGCAAGATACGTCAGCAAATGTCTTAATGTCGCTTATCAACTTAGCGGACAGACTATTAAAAGGGACCTAAGAAAAAAAAAAGCTTACATCTAAGGATTGTGTGTGCTCCAGAGTTAGCTCTGCGAGTAGCTTAGTGATTTTAGCCCCAAAAGGGGACACCGTAAACTAAACTAAATATTAAAACTAAACATTAAAAAAAACAATCACGCTAGCGAAGCCGCGGGTAACAGCTAGTTCCTTGTATTCCCGTTATATCCTTCGATCACATATAGTAGCACCAAATAGTACTACATACCTTTACGTGCATGCATTTAGAGCACTTGTATCAATAAATGTTAACGCGTAAAGAATATCTCGTGGGGACTATGTATAGTATTTTTATACAGGGTATTTTAGTTGCCTTTCTTAATGTGTGTATTTAGAACAGTTCTCATCCTTAGATTAAATGTGCGCTCTGTAGTTACGAGTTCTAGTAAACTATTTTACAAATTACTGTTTGTAAGGAACCGTATGAATATTCATGAACAAAGAACAAAGCCGACGGGCGATTGATGAATGACAAAAAGCAATAAGATGGGCCGTCAAGTATGAAATCGATCCGCGCCAGGCGGTGCTAAGGCCCGGCCAATCACCCCACAACCCTCACCGACACATAGTTCACATAGTTTGTACAAAAATAGGGAAATTAGTGTAAAATGCGCCTGACATTACAAAAATGCACCTCCGGTTAATTATGTAAGATGAATACATTAGCAATGTATTAATTTACTAATAAAACAGAAATTGTAAAAACAACGATGAGTTGAGTTACAGGAATAAAAGTTAAGTATTATTTAGGTGAAGGTTGATGAGTATTTGGCTGTAGACTATACGATTAACTTTATGGTCTCGCAATTATTTTAACTAATTATATTATTCTATTATCTATATATATTATTACGTGAACAGAATTCTTTGTACCCTTTTCAAGAAAATTTCGCGAACGCATTAACTTGAAATTTGGAATATTTACAATTTATAAAAGGTCTTTCATTAAGCGCTTCCTATCTTTAATTTTAAATATAACAAAATGCGTGTGAGATTTCATCGACCATTTTTTATCCGATTGAAAGGGCTTTCGATGCCATTATAGAATATAACATCGTGCAAATATCCGCCGCGACTTCGCTGGGTGGCGCGCATCCGAAATGTTCAATTTTCTATGACTCTGGCGCATAAATCTTTGTTGCGTTTGTGGCTTATCCGCATAGATCTGGACTTAAGAAAACTCCACAAGAAAAGTCAACGTGGTCACACCGCACGATCTCGGTGGCCAGTTCATATCCCCTCCACTTGAGATGACCATGCCCTCAAATCGCTCGTGCACAATGTACAATGTAGCATGTGTGGCATGTAGCGCCGTCCTGTCGAAACCACCTGTTTTTCGTGCCCATATCAACCAAAAGAAGTTGGTAATCATCGACATATAGCGCTCGCCGTTGACGGTGATGGCCTGGCCAATGTCGTTGGCCAACAGTGACTTTTTCGGGATGCTCTTGGATCTCATGGATTGGTATCGTCTCAAATTCGACAATTTTATTTGTTGACGTACCCATTCATCCAGAAATGGGCCTCATCGCTGAAGATGATTTTTTTTATGAAAATCAGGGTCAGTTTCCAACTGCTCCAGGGCCCATTCAGCGAACACACATCGTTGTCTACGGTTGTTTACCTTCAGCTACTGGGTCAGTTTTTGTAGGGGTGCAGGCCCAAGTCACGACGCAAAATTCGCCAAGTTGTGGTCTGCGAAAAATTGAGTTCTTGTGAGCAACGTGAAATCGGTTGCATCAGATACTCCTGCACACTTTAACGGACATGTTTTCGGACGGCGATGTTTTCGGCAGATCTTTCCTTTTGTCATACGGGTTAACACCCGTATTCATTGTTTACTTGACTCAAATTTATCTACCACACTGCGAATAGTCCTCTGCGTAGGACAATTATGGCGATCGTAAAATTGGCGAAGCGCGCGGAACGGTGTCCGAACAGAACACCCATTTCGATAAAACAATTTTATCATTTGCACGTGTTGTTGAACGCCATATCCGTCTATGGTAATTTGTCAAAACAGACTGAATGAAATAACAGCAATTCGACAGATGTAGCTTCAACAATATGGCCGCTATCAACTGTCAAAGTTCGGAAGTAACTATTGGAAGATCCTTTATATAAAAGAAGTGTAGCAAGCTAAAATTTTTAAGTAATATGTCTGAATTAGTTAATCTTAATTAAAAAATTACGTGAATATGGCTACATTAAGTTACATGCTTCCAGTATATGTGTTGACCTGTCATGGTACGTAAGTCTATACAATGACAGTTCAAGTTATACTGGCCAATAAATAAACCATGGTCGAAATTCGACCACCAGGCGATTTCTAGTACTAACTCTATTTTAGCTGTCTAGATATTAGCTCTATGTCCTGTATAATTCTGTTCCCTGGTCTCAAACTACATACCTTTTTTTTTACAAAGTGGTAAGTGTACAAGTACATAATTTAAGAGTACCAACTAATTTAAATAATTTGAGTTATAATGTTTTTTGTAACATTGTCGATCTTAAGTATCAATACTGAAACAGTGACGCAACGTCATAGGATCAACCAAATTTATAACGTCTCAATGTGTCATAAAATCCGTCATATTTATTATGCTAATTGAACTATGACTTTACACTTCAAAGTTTAATTGAGTTCTATATACACTCGTTTACAATTTGATTGCACCCAAGTGTAGTTGCAAGGAGTATATCAGTACCATTCTGTATCACGCATCTGAAATGTTAATGAACCTTTTCTTAATTATATAGCACTATGGGACTATTAAGCTCATTTTCAGAGACATACCACGTATAAAAAAATTCATAACACTAATACCTAACTCAAAATGTTTACTCCTTTTACATACAGGATTTTCCGTAAAAATGTAGGAGACAGCATGTGTGATACGAGTCATTCAAAAACCTATTATTGTAAATGGAAAATCGAGTTCTATCTTACTTATCTCCACGACAAATGTCACTGTTGTAATTTCAAACTTTTTATTAGTAAATTATAATACAGTACAATAAAATGTAAATATAGTCAAATATTAAGCTAAAGCTACAATATAATATAACAAGCTAAATAATGGTTCAAACTTAACGCAGCTCTTCGTAGAACATCGACTAGATAATGTGTTTTAAAACAAAGAAATATTCAACAAATGACAAAATGGTAACTATTTAATAGAAATCTAGATGTTCTAATGAGATTACAAAAACGTCTAAAACTTAATTTTGCGAAAGTAATATTATAGTAGTAATAAATCTTACCAGTTAATTCTGTAACTAGGTTTTCTTTAGCAGGAACAATCGATTTTACTTGACAAGTTGCTTAGCAACTCCACGGATATGTCTGCGTTAGTAGGCACTCCTGACGGTTTTTAAGTGCTTAATACCTCTGCGAGTATTTAAACAAGACTACAGGAGAACGTACAAATGTTACTTATACTCCGTCCATAAGTTTATTCACTTTTTCACAGTTTCTAAAATTAAACTTTTAGTGTCGTGCTGTTAGAAAAATATATATGTAGATTATCAATTTTTATTTGATTATACTATCTTTAACCATTCGTAGACAGTATGATACTGCATATGTAGTATTTATTTTTGATTTAATGATTTTTCTTATAAAATAAAAAGAGTTACGTTCTATTGTAGGTACGTAGTGATGTGATCAAATGTTTCTACTGTATAATCAAAAATCTATATTAACTATTTGTAGGTATAAAAAGCATTTCGTCTATAGGTATGAATAGTTATGTGTAATTATTATTGCAATAATAATTACACATAACTTCAAAATGATTGAAATTCAAGTTTAAACTTAGACTAATGAAGAAATGAAAGATGATAGACGCTAGATTCGTCACTTGAGTCCTTTGGAATAATAATAATAATCAATTCCATTCATGCTTAGAATCAGGCTCGCTTCCAACTTTTATGACCACAGGAGTAACTCACCTCCTCTATAAGGCTGGTAGTGCCACGGATCCCAAAAACTACAGACCTATAACGTGTCTCCCAACACTTTATAAATTACTAACATCTATTCTGAGAGTGAAGATAACATCTCATATAACTAACAATACTATTATGGCTTACTCTCAGAATGGATGTAGAAGTGGGGCCCGTGGCACTAAAGAGCTCCTTATACTTGACACGATCATTAACCAACAAGTTCGCCGTAACCGAAAGGATTTGGCGACATGTTGGATAGATTATAAGAAAGCCTATGACTCTGTGCCACATACGTGGCTCTTGAGAGTGATGGAGTTGTACAAGATTGATACGACTCTATGCACTTTCTTGAAGGCATGTATGCGGCAATGGAGAACGGTCCTCTGCTATCCAGGATGTCGGCGGCCTGTCGGTGACGGCGAGCATATAAAGATCAGGCGGGGTATATTTCAGGGTGACAGTTTGAGTCCCTTGTGGTTCTGTTTAGCTTTGAATCCTCTCAGTACTTTGCTGGAGAGTTCAGGGCTAGGCTATCGTTTGCGGAGAGGAGGTCAGGTTATATCCCACCTCCTTTTCATGGATGATTTGAAACTGTTTGCCTGCAGCAATTTCCAATTGATAAGATTACTAGAGGTAACTGAAACCTTTAGTAAAGGTATCAGGATGGAATTTGGTGTGGATAAATGTGCAGTCATGAATGTTAAAAGAGGCAGGATTGTGGAATCTGATGGGATGGAACTCACAGATTCCACACACCTTAGATGTCTTTCCGCCAACGAAACTTACAAGTATCTAGGTATGTCACAGGCGTTAGGTGTAAATGAATTGATTATGAAGCAATCGTTACAGGAACGCTTCTTTAGCCGCCTGAAAAAAGTATTGAAAAGTCTTTTGTCAGGCGGTAATAAGGTGCGGGCCTATAATGATTGGGTCATGCCAGTCCTAATCTACTCCTTTGGAATACTTAGATGGACTCAGACTGAACTAGATGCCCTAGATAGAAGAGTTCGTACATTGCTTACCGCGTACCGAATGCACCATCCACGATCGTCGGTAATGAGATTGTATATCCCGCGGAAATGTGGGGGTCGTGGTTTTTTAAATGCCAAGACCCTCCATAATCGCGAGGTATGCAATCTTAGAGATTACTTCCTCTCCGTTAACGTGGATGTGCATCGGGATTTGGTGGCAGTTGACAACGGACTCACCCCACTTGCTCTAGGAAAAGAGAACTGGCGCAAACCTGCAGTACTTAATATTACTGATCGTAAGGAGATATGGAAGGGCAAAGAGCTGCATGGACGTTTTTATCGGGCCTTAAATGGGCCCGATGTCGATTTATTAGCATCTGTGTCCTGGCTACGGTTTGGTGATCTCTTCGGAGAAACTGAAGGGTTTGTCTGTGCAATTACAGATGAAGTTGTTATGACGAATAACTATCGAAAATATATCCTGAAGGACGGCACGATTGACATTGACATTTGTCGGGCATGTCATCGTCCCGGAGAACCCCTCAGGCATATAATTTCCGGTTGTTCTCGTCTTGCCAACGGTGAGTACTTGCATAGACATAACTAAGTGGCCAGGATAGTCCATCAGCACTTGCTCTTAAATATAACCTTGTGACTGTCGAGTTACCGTACTACACGTATGTCCCCGACCCAGTTCTTGAAAATGGTCGTGCAACATTGTACTGGGATCGATCTATCATCACTGACAGGACTATTGTTGCCAATAAGCCTGATATAGTGGTGATAGACCGATTAGAGCGCCGAGCAATGATTGTTGACATCACCATTCCCCATGACGACAATCTGTTGAAGGCTGAAAAACAGAAAGAAATAAAATATTTGGACTTATCTCACGAGATTGTCGACATGTGGGATGTGAATTCAGCAATGATATTGTGCCGATAGTCATTTCGGCCCATGGGTTAATTGCTAAGAGCCTCGACCAACACCTTCAGAGGCTCACGTTAGGCAGCTGGATCAAGAGCCTAATGCAGAAGGCAGTCCTTCGTGACACGGCACGCATAGTGAGGAGGTTTCTGTCTCTGGAACCCTAACCACCGGTAGCTTGGTCCCTGTACCCGATACCGGTGGGACACTATTTATTATATTTTTAAATATATATTTTTTTTATAATAATGTATTTAAAAATGTAATTTATATGTATTTAAATATTAATAAAGAGCATAATAATAATAAGAGGACTATTGTTGCCAATAAGCCTGATATAGTGGTGATAGACCGATTAGAGCGCCGAGCAATGATAGTTGACATCACCATTCCCCATGACGACAATCTCTTGAAGGCTGAAAAACAGAAAGAAATAAATTATTTGAACTTAGCCCACGAGATTGTCGACATGTGGGATGTGGATTCAGCAATCGTTGTGCCGATAGTCATTTCGGCCCATGGGTTAATTGCTAAGAGCCTCCACCAACACCTTCAGAGGCCCACGTTAGGCAGTTCGGTTAAAAGCCTGAGGCAGAAGGCAGTTCTCGGCACCGGTTGCTTGGTCCCTGTACCCGATACCGGTGGGACAAAATTTTTAAATATATTTGTTTTTTTTATTGTGAATCAGAGAACAAATTATCGTGCTCATCACACAATTATTTGGCCTGGGTGGGAATCGAACCCATAATCAATTCTTATGCACAACATAATGATTAATAAAACAAGTTCAATATTTTTAGCTGAAATACACTTTTAACCTTTTTTGAAATGAAACTTCTCAGGTAAAATCAATTATTATTTTTAATCGAATCGTCAACATTTTTTGGTCATCACTATTTGTATAGAAATGTAAAAAAGAAAACAAATTAATGAATTTTGTTTACTTATTGTAAAAGAAGATAAATATATCTTTTGTTTATTTAAACAATTTCTATTCATTTAAGTATATAATATATGACATAATTGTATAGTTTACAAATTAATGTTAATCAGATGCAAGGGGCAACAACTCGCTGATGGTGTTAGATAGAAATGTATTGATGTAATATCTTGTTTTTCGTCCTCCTCTTTTCGATCATTTCTACTATTACTACTCGTGGTCGATTAGGTTATTAGGTCTTTATTAGTTTATTCTATACATATATGTACGCGTAAATAGACAACGTAGATATAATGCTGTGAACATGGGCGTACCCAATATACATAACTAACTTAATGTCATGCGCTTCGATGATATATACCATAGATGTTGGATGGAAGCTCAAAAAATGGCCCTAACTAAACTGTGCTAAAATCTAGCGATGTGACGTTTTAGTTGTAGTCATTTTTATCAATTTCTAAAGTTATAATAATTCTTTTACATCATAAAGTTTATTACAATAAAAACTTTCGTAGTGGTATATTAATTAACGATATACGGTTTTACTCACGTGCCGAGCCCTTTATCAAGAGTCAAACGCTCTACCGCGTCGTTTCACACTAGTGGCGCCACACTAGTGTGGCAACCTGTGGCAACCGTAGTCAGAAATCCCCAAAATAAACATGTGAGTAAAACCTTGTATCTCTTTAAAGTTTATACCTTTGTAATATGCATATTCGGATGGTGCTTATTTCTCGATTTCTGAAAAAAATTTCCCGGCTTCCTGAGAACGGTTTCCATGGGATAGATTTCAACAAATTTCCACGCGGACAATGTCGCAGGCAACAGCTAGTCATCGATAATATCTCAACTGACAACAGATACAGTGCAAAAGCAATATTTGTTTTTGTTAGTAAAAGAGTATAGGACGAAAAACCTTTCTTTTCGAAAAAAAAATCTTTTTATTCCACGAAGCTAATTATTTCTTCTTCAGTAAGTCCCAAACAGATAAAATGGCTCCATGTTGTTACATTAATTGTTATGTGGAGTTGTAATTGCATAAATGCGCGATGAAGAAAATCAAACATCCCGCATGTGGGTCCTATCGACTAATGAAAACGGTTACCGTATGCGGGCCCTATAGCATGCTTAAACTTAAATCTTCAGTACCCCGTATTAGGGCCCCATCGACTTAGGCTTATTTTCATTGGTCGTTAGATCCCGCATTCGAGGTGCGAGAGATTTTTGTTTACGCATGCCATAGGCACCGCATGCGGAAACTATTTTCATTAGTCGATGGGGTCCGCATGCGGAATGTTTGATATTCTACACCGCACATTTATGCAGTTGTTTTAAAAGAGTTGTGCTGAATAGACTTGCCTGCTATGGATCAACAATTAATGTTGTGTGGAGCAATTTTATCTGTTTGGGGCTTACTGAAGAAGAAATTATTACCTTCGTTGAATAAAAAGAAAAAAGGTTTTGGGAGCGAAGTTTACTGCAAAATAGAAAGGTGCAAGACACGATAGAAACATTGTGTACGCAGTTAAATTTAGATTTGGAGTGTGATGTCGAAGATCATAATAACTTTTCAGAATACCCACACCCCGCTTGCTTTATACCAAACGATGAATTTCATTGGTTGTTAGGCTGCATGCGGGGAATATTCGCGTGCTGCATATTGACTGAGATATCGACAGTTTCATTAGTCGTTATACCGTATTCGAGGACTCCCCGCATGCGGTATAACGACTGAGTTAACGACCAGTGAAAATAAGCCTTAATGAAAACGATTACCGTATGCACGCCTTATGGCATGCTTAAACTTAAATCTCCCGTACCCCGCATGCGGGCCCCATTCACTAATGAAAACGGTTTCCGCATGCGGTCCCTATAGCATGCGTTAACAAAAATCTCTCGCACCCCGAATGCGGGATCTAACGACTAATGAAAATGAGCCTTTACTCCTCTTCTTGAATATGTAAACAACAGAATGAAATGAACTCGTTTGACTCACTCGCCAACACTGTCTGATCGTGTTGAATCGTGTTCAATATAGCCCTGTCTTTCTCTCCTGCCGATCCCTTTGCTATACTGATAGGCCAATCTAACAGTCGCGACCTGTCAGTAAGCTTTGTAAAATGATACGGGATAGGCGTGTTTGAATGTATATAGAATATATTGACAACACGAATAACGGAAGAAAACTTAGTATGTATTGCTACACTTGATTATTTACCTAAATTGAGAGTTGATAGGAAAACAAACTTAATGGATATGTGTATTAACCTATTTTGTATGATAATGCCATAAACCGAAAATAGACAAAACGTTAGTTATTATATATTGACACTTCATGGTCGATATACCTACTTACAATATATTATAAAATTAAATCCTAAGAAAAAATATTTAAGCGCATGGAAGTCGGTTGTACTCTTTTAAAGTTAATTCAAAGTTTAAATTAATAAGTTACGCGGTCTTAGTAAATAGGTACACGAAATGATATTTACTTCACGGGTTCAAAGATTTAAAAGCGTTATATAAGCAAATCTAGGCATTCTTAGGTCTACGAGAATATTAAAGTTTACGGCCATGATTGAGGCCAATGTTAAAGTTCCACACGAACGCCACAACTTACCACCTGACTACGTGGAAGTGCAGTCACCTTACAAGCTTTCGCAGAAATATTCTTAGTCATGTTCCATGCATCTTGTGAGTACACTACCAACGATGTGGTATTCAGGAACACGGTAACATGGTGTTACTTACGAGTAGTTTCGAACATTGTACTCTCCACCAGAAATATGAAACTATGCTTGGTAATTATTACAATGCAATATGCTTAGTAATTATTACAATAAAATAGTAGACTTCTATGTACATACAGTACATTTGCATTTTAGTCTAGACAGAGCTGGCGACTAGAACTCGTAAAAGCTGAACACACTAAACGCGCCTATGTAAAGTAAACTCCTATGTAAAGATGTTGGTGTTTCATGGTACTTGACTTACTGTTAAATATACGAAGTGATTTCAACTACTAACAGAACTAACTACTAAATGAGGTAACCGACTCGATCACTGAAAAGGAGCATTTTTCAGGTTCTAATAACCAAAGGTAAGGTACATGAACTTATTTTGAACTGTCATCTCAATTTATTTATTTGTTTTAAAATGAACTATAAGTACGTAGAAAATTCATATTATTTCATATTATTGATTATTCGAAGCTGAACAGGTCAGCTTAAAAGCTGCTGCCACAGTTAACGAGCACGATAATATCTATATATCGGCGAATCATAATTTTTAGAACTTTGACTGAAAACCTTACATACCGTCGATAAATCATATGTAAATTTGACCTCTAGCAAAGGTTTCCGACGTTCTAATTTCCATAATCCTAAATTTCGCATGAATAACCTTCTGACGTCACCAATCACCTGATAAGTTTTATACGGGCGAAGCATGACATTACGGGGCAATCGTCTTCCAATAAGCGAAAGCTTGAACCCCTGTTTTTGATGTCGTGAGTTACTCAGTTGAGTTCGAAGCGCCGCGCCGTGCTACCCACCAGGCTACAAAACAAAATTCGAGACTGACGGCTAACATTTAAAACATTTGTGTAGCCATGGTGACCATACCTACTACATCGTTAACTATACAAATACACACGACAAGGACTGATATGCGCTAGTGAATGGCGAACGTCGCTGTTCCGAAATTTACTTAACATGTTATGGTGGAAACAAATAGAGACCGTTCAAGAGGATATAATGATGATTGAAAGGGAAGAACAAAAGAAAGAGTACATTGACAGTACAACGGTAACGCTTACGCTTCCTTCGATAAATCCTGGATTGCAGGAGAATTTGTTTATAGCAAACATAGAACACGTAAAGTCGCTGCAAGCTTCGTTGTTTCCAATATGCAGTAAAGGTAAATTTAAAGCAAAGAATTAACATTAACCCAAGTGAAACTTTTCATGTTTAATTTTTCAGTTATTTATTTTGTTTATCTTTATTTAAAAGCTATATGATATAAAATATTATTCAATAACAAAATCAGTACTAACGAAGAGAGCTTATAGACAAAACATTAATATAAATGTCAAAATTTTAGAAGAGTTTATTTAGTGGCATGTTTATTTTTAACCAACGAAAAAACTGAGGAGGTTCACAAGTCAACCATATTTTACATAACTTTTTGTAGTTTGTATATGTACTTCGTATACAGTAACTTTGTCTAGCCATTAGTTTTATATTTACGTTGTGATCAAAGTGAAGATAGGAACCCCCAATTTATACCCCTCATAACTGATTTCGCGACCGCAACTTGCGTTAATTCATAAAAGTAGGTCAATGGTAAATCATATTTTAGTAATTTTCACGTAAGTAGTAAATAAATTAGTCTCCAGTACTTTTGGAGACCAGCTAGTCTTTTCAACAATGTTTTGTTTTCTCTGCTAGTTAGATACTATGGGCGTTGTTTCACGTCAAAGTAACAATATCTGCTACGTAGTATGTAGCCGAATAACTAGTATGAAGTCAAATAACAAACTAGTAATTGTTGTAAACACGTTATTTTCACTTCAACGCCAACTATCTACCAGTACCTATTACAAGTTGAGATCTCGTTTAGCTGACGAGTCATACGAGCGGTGTTTCAAGTAAATATAGTTACTTTATTATAATGAAAGCTCGCTGTACATGCTGTGTATTTCACACTTACACGTGGACGTGCCGGCCCTATACTAAAAAAAACAGTGCAAGTGTTACCTACAGCGAATATAATTTTCATGCCTATTTATATAATTTTAGAGATTACTAGGAATAGGCTGGTTGTATTTGGACTTTATTTTAAAATAATCTCAGCTCTTCTGTTAGATGGCTCGAGTAAAACACAAAATTAGTAGTAGTAATTAAGATCTTTCTTCTGTTCGTAAAGACAATAGGAATATGTTAGTGATAGATAGATCAATAGATTAAACTAACTAAATACGCCTACTTTTACTTTTTTATAATAATCTTAGTTATACAAACAAATAAATAGATCATACATTTAATGCAGTCAGTCCTTTGATTTAGACATTTACTTATGTAACTGTAAGACAAAACCTCATCTTAGAATTGACACAGATAACGAAGCTATTCCTAGTAGCCGCTCACCAAAACTAGTTACGAAAATCACACATTCTCGAAACTACTACTAACTAATGACTTTCAAGTAACTAGTTACGTTAAGTTTCGTGAAATTCAGGTAACGAGAATTGCTGCATATCTAATATGTACAATGTATTCTTAATTTTCGTGTAGGAACATTCATCTCAAATTTTCTACAAAACAATATCAAAACAAATCAGTTAGAAATCGATACGGATATCAGAACATTTCGGACTACAGCTAAATTAAGAGAACCAAGAGATTTGTTTGCACTTCCAAAAGAGCTTGATTGTCCCCAGCAAGCGCCTCGATGGCCTACAGAATGTCAAGTAAGTGTTTGTGTAAGTCATTTGTAAGTTTATTCTACGATATTTCTTTAATGATAAGCATATTGCCTGGTGGTCGAATTTCGACCATAATTCATTCCATATTCAGTTTTGACCAGACTATATTCAGTTTTGAATGTTTTGTTTTATTTCATTGACCAATTTAACTCGAACTGTCATTGTATAGCTTTCCGTGCCATGATATGTCAACGTATGTATCTTGATGTAGCCGTCTCCACGTACCTAATTATTAAATTTGTAACAATAGAAAAAAAAGGTTTTTTAAATTTCACGCTATTCTGTTGTCGAAATTTGCTTAAAAATGCGAATTCTCTTCATATAACTTACTTTGAAAATTGGCAGATATTACATAATCTATATAAACCAATAACATAGGTGCTTACATGCGCCTGTATAACTAAACCAAAAACAAAGGAATATTTCCATGCATACCTCATGAAATTCAATTTCATCCTCACACTGCATGAAGACTGACAGCAATTCCGAGATAGTTGAAAGGCAATGAATACTGCGTGTAAGAAAAAAAAAGCATTTGTACACGTAAACTTTCAATCAGTCGCTTAATAGTCTTTTTAAAAAAAAAAGAGCACTCGGACAACATGACCTATATAAAAAAAAACTTTAAAAGTACTAAATTATTTTTCTTAGGTATATGAATTCGTGATTTCCATCTGATATCCGACTCGTACTAATGAAGTTCAATTTCTACAAACGTGAAAAGACCTAACTGTGAAAAGTTAACTGTGAATGCTCCCTTATCACTTTACGATCTATGCACTCTGACTGCAGAGTAGCAATTAACATGTGTGTTTTCAAGTCCAAAAATCGTTGCAGTAATAGTACAAATCGTTATACACTCATTCAAGAAAGTTATGACTTTCTTGAATGAGTCTATAACGATCAATAACGACGAACCCTATGGGGTTAAAAAGATTATAGTTATTGTTAAAACTCAATTCACTCCCTCGATAGTTAATTGATTACAAAAACACTCTTCCAAGCTGCGTAAAATATACAAGAGTTCCACTTTGTGTAATCAGTTCCAGCTCTTCATCGACAAAGGTGCGCGCCTGGGGCTACTCTTTGGGAAATTCCCCAATAATTCAAATATCTTCGAAGAATTGGTTAAATTTGGAAGTTGATATTAATAGTATACATCATTATTAGGTTGTCGAGGAAAGAATACAACACCTAACGTGGAATCCGGCGTCGCCAGAACCGTATTATATCTCTTCAGGTAAAGAGTTGCGACCGCAGCCAGTCGGTGAGGATGCAGGAACTGTTATATTTCAATACTATCCTATGAGTGCCGTAAATTATGTAAGTATAAAAACTTTATAAAAATTTTCGTGTCCTTCAATAGGAAAATGGTACTTTATAAATCGTTACTTTCCAGTTTAGCCGCTCCACTGTAGGAGGATCACGTTTATATTTGTCAGCATGTGCCAGTGCCGGAACCGGCTCCGGAAATGAAGATGAACTGAGATTTGAATCTCGTTTTGAAAGCGGCAATTTAGCCAAAGCAATACGAATAACATCAGCCTATTACGAGCTGCATCTCCGAACGGATCTGTATACAAATAGACACATGCAATGGTTTTATTTTAGAGTTACGAATACAAAAAAGCAAACGATGTACAGGTAATAATCTTTGCATGGTTTGTCATCATTACATGCTGTTGCCTAAAAATATTATACACACGCGAATTATTACAGGTTTTCCATAGTGAACTTATCAAAAGCGGAGAGCTTATACAACGAGGGCATGCGACCTCTATTATATTCAACCAAGGACGCACAGTTGCATTCGATCGGTTGGAGGCGGTGCGGTGATAACATCGCGTACTATAAAAATGATTCGACGTGAGTATTATAAACTATTCAAGTAAATTACGGGGATATTTTTAAATTATGTCATTTAGGGTTTTTAGTCTATAAATTCGACGATACTGTTAACTGTTACTACATACCTACGATTGAAAGGCATAAGTACCAGAAGTTTTTCATGACTACTTTTTCCTGTAATTCATTAAAACGGTTTTTATTAGGTACATATTATGTCTTATTTTAAGTTTTTTAAGTCCGTTTTACCAGAATTAATTGACGTATGAAAGTCTGAAAAAATTGTTTACAAAAATAAATTTGTAAATTCTATTGTGATAGTTTGTAAAATAATTGTGCGGATCCTACATTTTTAGGAATTCTAAAAGTGAGTGAACGAGTGAAAATTTAGTTGCGTTACAATTACAAGTCAAGTTAAAGTATTTAAAAAAATTAAACCGACGAAAGAAGAAAGAAACTAAAAAGTAAAAATTAAACTCGTTAGCCTAACTAATCCTATCGTCAGTGATTGAACAACCATTCGTGCCCTATTTTTCAACCCTTAGGGTTGAACTGTTTATAGGACCAAATTCAAAATATGCTCTATCCAATCAAAAAGAATGATCGAAATCGGACTACCCTAGTTATGGGTGGTCATAAATTAAAAAATAAATATAGGTACGGGTCGACTTGAGAATCTCCTCCATTTTTTCGTCGGTTAAAAAGTGGTATTTTTATATCGGTTTAATTAACTGGTAAGGGGTCGTTCCTAAAATACGTTCGTACTTATGGGGGGAGGGGGTTTTGCTTACTGTGTCGGGGGGTTCGGAGGAAATGTGATGTTCATAGCTCATCAAACAATATCTATTTCGGAGCATTAGATATTAAATATTTAAAAATATCGAAATGTGTGCATTATTAATTGCCATATATTATTATGTACAGAGAGGGATTTCATTCGTGACGCGTTATTGATAGCAAGGGTCGTAGAAAATATGACGAAGGAAGTGGGAGAGGGGAGTCTAAAATGGTAAAATTTTGCGTGACTTATTTTATGAACGGCCCTTATGTAACAATAAAAATCAATAGCACAGACTTATTAAATACTAACACCACCCAGCCTTTTCGGAGATGTCTTGTCTATTGTGTTCGGAAAAGCGACTAAATAAATTTTGCGTTTATTTTTATTCTGTTTGATAATTATTAATGTGTTGTTACTTAACTAATTAGGTAACAATTAGATCTCGCCATAGGATTTATAGTATACTTTTCGCTTCGTTATATGTTCAAAAGTGTAAATAATTCGGAGGTCATAGATTCATACATAGTTACACACATAAAACAACGAAGTAAAAACATTTAATTTCAGGACCGAAGAAGAGGAACAATTTCCAAGTTATACATTAACGTTTAATATTGAATTCCCGCATACAGATGATGCAGTGTATATTGCACATTGCTATCCTTACACATACTCAGATCTACAAGAATACCTGTCAAAGTTACAGTCCCATCCCGTCAAATCAACATATGCAAAACTCAGGCTCCTTTGCCGAACATTAGCTGGAAACAATGTGTATTACCTAACCGTTACTGCCCCACCGAATCTTAACGAAATGGAACAAAAGGTGATTTTCTGTTTACTATTTATTATTATACACATCTATCCGTGTATCACAGTAAAAAATAAATGATTATTGATTTTGTAGAAAAAGAAAGCTGTAGTTATAACTGCTAGAGTCCATCCCGGTGAAACTCCTGCATCTTGGATGATGAAAGGTTTCATGGATTATTTGACGGGGGACTCGAACCAAGCCAGAGAGCTGAGAGAAAAGTTCATATTCAAGCTAGTGCCCATGCTGAACCCAGATGGTGTAGGTGATTCATATTTACACATATAAATCTGTGGAAATAGGATGTTGCGTAATCATGATTTAAATTGTTTCCATTGTTGCAGGTAATTGTTGGTAACAATCGGTGCTCGTTGACCGGAAAGGACTTGAATAGACAGTATCGAACAGTAATAAGAGAAACGTATCCACCAGTCTGGCATACCAAAGTCATGTTGCGCAGGTTAGCACAGCTACTACATCCCTGAAATCATTAATATAAACAATCTTATACTAACGATACCTTGACCTCTATCATGTTAGATTACAGGAAGAATGTGGAGTTGCGATGTACGTTGACCTCCATGCACATTCTCGAAAACATAACGTGTTTATATATGGATGTGAAAGTCGGAAAACTTCAGACAAACGATTGCAAGAACAAGTATTCCCTTTGATGCTGCATAAAAATGCAGCTGACAAGGTACTAGAAATATACGTTTATCATTGTATTTGCTATTTCTATAATACTAACTCTAAATGCTCCCCTTTTTGCAGTTCTCTTTTGAAAACTGTAAATTTAGAATACAACGTAGCAAGGAAGGCACTGGAAGAGTAGTAGTATGGATGTTAGGAGTAGCGAACAGTTACACGATGGAAGCTTCGTTTGGAGGATCTGAATTAGGCAGTAGAATGTCGACTCATTTCTCAGTTCAGGACTACGAAAGCCTTGGACGAACATTCTGCGAAACGTTGCTAGATTTCTATGACGAAGATCCTAGCAAAGAAAGATTGAGAACAAAAATTGTCACAAGATTATTGAAAGAAGGATCTAACGCAGACGAACCAACAAATATTGACCTTTCGGACTATTCCAGGTATTTAGCTGCGATGTTTCAAATAACATGTCTGTCTACAACTTTACTGTTCAATTCGATCAAGATAAAATATAAACCAAACACAACCAAATTTTTAGCGATGAAGGAGATACTTCAAGCAGTAGTTCGGAGGCTGGACTAAGGGAAACAGCTGAACAACCTGCGCCCCCACCTTCTCCGATATTCCCAGATATTAATAAAAATAACGAGGTAAAGAAAGTCGATAGTTATGGCTGGTGCCTAGGTCTGTGTTTAGATGATTTAATCCATCTGCTTATTAAAAATAATTACAGAAACCAAGAAAGCAACGGCCTAAATTAGAAAAGATGAAGCGAATTGAAAAGAAGAAAATGAAGCGAGAGACATTACAGGTCATTATTGAGCTTTTTTACTATTTTAAAAACTTTTTTTTTTGTAATATTTACCTTCTTGTAGGTATCGCGAGCTACAATAGATTTAACTTCAGATGCAATGACGGACATGTCTTCGGATGTCGATTCAGATGAAAACCATAGTCCTATAAGACGGGTTCAGAAATTAATACATTCATCAGTCAAAGTAAAGCCAAGACGGAAAAAGAAGATGCCACCTGAGCTGAAAATAATTAGAGCGCCGGTAATTGATAGTAATATTACATAATCATACAATATTATGTAGGTAAACAATAAAGTAGTAGGCTTAGATTATATATAGGTCCAGATGCCTAATCCGTGCCTCAAAACTGAAGCCAAAAAATACAAGCGTCTAATATAAATACAAGCGTCTCACTCGTCACACGCGAGCGAACGTTCGCCGCTGAAGTACGTCTCGAGTCGCTACTTATAATATTTAAAAATGCCTGCTTGTGCTGTCACATTCTGTAAAAATTATACAAAAAAAAAATCTTAAGTGTCCGAACATCACATTTCATATGTAAGTATTCTATTTCCTAATGTATTTATAAACAATAGAACAAAATTTCAAATTAATAAAATTACGACGCCATTACTAGAGATGTTGCCAGGACGTGAATTTCATTTACCCATAACGCATTCTAGCAGTATATATATTTTTCTTTGCCAAACTTGTTATTTATAGAAAGACGAGAAATATACTTAATGTTAATGTTCGCGAAACTGGAATCCTTCAAATATTCTTAATTTCTAAACTCTAGCACCCGGAGTTCAATGTGTCCGTCAAACAATACTTTAGCTGTGGGATTGTACTCGTATTATAACTTATTATTACTACTCCTAACGAACACAGATAAAGAGCACTTAGGACTTGTAAAATTTTGCTAGTTTCTTGATACTTTATAAAAATATATATATATCCAAGTCCTACAAAACAAGGTAAAACATTTACTTTATTTTATCAAAATACCTTTTGTTACTCTGTTCCTGTGAATAAAGTTGCCTGTGAATAAAAGCTCTTTTGAGTAATAAAATAAAAATTTTATTACTCAAAAGAGCTTTTATGTTACATTTACCACAAAAAAAAAATTACTCTTATTCTCATATTTTTTTCCTACGGCCTTATATGAAAATCGATTCTTAAGGAGGAAACTCTAAAAAAAATGTCTTGAAAACAAACCAAAAAATATTGTGATAAATAAATAGTTCCTACTAAGTAGTTTTATTTTACATTTGTCTTTTTAACTAAACGAATTAAATGAAAAAAACGAAAAAATGAA
Source organism: Euplagia quadripunctaria (assembly GCA_963859945.1). NCBI lineage: Eukaryota > Metazoa > Arthropoda > Insecta > Lepidoptera > Erebidae > Euplagia > Euplagia quadripunctaria. The sequence continues at coordinate 9,402,188 of OY982565.1, read as the reverse complement.
ATAAACGAATATTTGTAACTGATTTAAATACATTCAAAATGTATTTATTTAATATTACTTACATCAAAAAAAAAATATGTTTAATAAAAAAGTCCCTGAATTTTGGGGTAACCTCTATGCACTGGTAGTAAAACCGTCAATGCACACAAACATAAACATTGTACGTAGACACTCGCGTTGGGCGGGGTTCACTCACACAGCACCAAAAAGTGGCTTCAAAGTAAACGTTGACTTTTGTACTAGTCACGGTATCTGGACCTATATATAATCTAAGGTAGTAGGTGTACAATCAATAAAGTAGAATCGGTTACTATTCTTAAGGAAAAATTAGTACAACTAAACGCGGTATAACGTCCATATGTTATTGTTTTCAGACAAGTGATTCACCATATCATTCGGACCATGAGAAAAAGATTTTAAGATCTAGAAGACCAAGAAGTGTATCGATGTTTCACGACACTACAGAGAAGTCAAGACTGAATCCCGCATCATGGCATCAATTTAGATGTCTACCACCACCAAAGTAACTATTGCTCGATTCGATATTATTTATATGATGTGATTAAATTAAAGTAACATATAGGTATGTTAATGGGAATTAACGCGTGATAAGAAGTTTCATTCAACCAGTTTGCACTGGCCGTGGTCACAGGCTGATTGTGACATGTAATAACTATTACGTGATCGCGTTATTTCCCGCTTACAAACGATATCATGTAAATTGTTCTTTAATTTCAGATACTTGTCAGATGTGAAAACCAGAAATAGTCAACCATCAGAATTGCAAGTTAAACTGAGCTCACTAAAAAGAAATATATGGACTGGTGTGCAAACTGAAGAGAAAGGGCCATTGTCTTGGGGTATATCAAGTTTTGCCATGAATTCCTATTTCACTGACAGTGAGGCTTTGTTGAGGTTTGAACAATTTTATAATATTAAAACATTTAACCTCTTGACACTAGGTACTCCTACTTTCAAGAGACTTGTTACTTGGAAGTTTCTTTTATGTTTTTTTATATTCTCTTTTTTTTAGGTCATGTTCTCAAAAGTTAGAAGAACTAGAAGAAGAAAGACAAAAAATCAAAGATGAGAAGAAAAAGAAAAAAATGAAAACCAAAAAAATAACACTTAAAGTGCCAAATTCAATGAATGAAAGCTTAGAACCTATAAACAAATTACCTAAAGCATGGAAAAAAAAAGGAAAGTGAGTACAGGAAAACATAAAATAATATTAAGTAAATAGATAATATTAAGGTAAAATATGTTATTTCTTTTCAGATTAAAACATGCAAAATCAGAGAGTTCTCAATATCAAAATAATACAAGTTTTACTGATATTCCTCGAAATACACAAACACAGAAAATAAGCCCATTAGAAAACAGACAAGCCAAGACCCGTTTCAAAAAAGGTGCTATAGTTACAACTGCTGTACAGACAAAGAAATCAAATGCCAAAGTAAATATTATCTCGGATAACTCTGACTCTGAAAATTCTATCCAATCATCAAAGAAAATAAAGAAGAAAACGAAAACATCCAAATCCAAGTTTTGTAAAACTATTTCTGAAAATAAATCTAAGAATTAACTTCCACTTTATTGATCTCTTACTGCTTTCACAATATTGCACCAGTAGTCAGGTCAAGTTACCTCAAAAAAAAAATTGGAGATCATGCATCTATAATTTTTGTCTGACATATTTTATGATAAAACTTACTGTTGAGCTGAAAAATCTAAAAAAAACCCTATTTACGAACTTTGCCTTAAATAACTTTTTTTGCAGATGGTGACTTTTCACAGTTCATTTATAATGGTGTTCCCAACATTTGTACCAATTTTCAGCGTTATGCAAGTTATTGTAACCTTGAATGTCAATTTTGACAGAACATCAATATTAATATATATGTATTTAATATGTATATGTATATATATATATATATATATAACCAAATATAAAAAGGGCTGTTGCAACTTTCTTTTTTAACATTAGCAACACAAAAAAACTAAGGGCAATTCATCCAGTTGCTAACCCAAAAGATACGGGATTGGATTGGAAATTGGTCCAGCCGTTCACGTGTGATGCAGTGACCAAGGGAAATAGGGATTCATTTTTATATATAGACTGTAGCAAAAGGGCATAGTAAGCCTTAGTTGAAGTCTTATGCCGTTTTCCTATAATCAAGAAACTATTAATTTTGCTTACAAACGTTGAAAATTCTTTCTTGATTATAGGAATATGGCATTAATGATGTAGTAAATTTTTATTAAAAGTTAGAGAGCTCGAACTTTCTAGCAACAGCCAGTTCGAGTAGCAGGTATGCAACTCTGATCTCAAGCTATTGCTGACACTCCCCAATCCATCCGTATATGCAATACCCTTTTCCTTAATCTGCCTTCCCTTCTTCCCTCCCTTTCAATGTCAATATATTCCCAATTTTCCACCTTTGATTCCCAACAAGAGACAATTGAGATGGACTAAATTACATTTCGCAAAAGGTGGTTGTTTAATTTGATATTAACATTCTCCAATATAATAATAATATAATAATAATACAATGTTATCTTTCAATTGTAACTTGACACAGAAATATAACATGAGATTGTGTGGCCTTCATTTTATCTAATGTTATATAAACCTTGGTAAAACAATTCAGTTTTGTTTAAGAATCTTAAGTATTTATATATGTATTTTTTTTAACTTTAACATTAACATCTTAACTTTTGTATCTACAGGTGCAGAGAGAAAGTAAAGTAAAATACTGGTAACAGAATCCTTCAGACGAATGAAATAGTGAGATAGAAATAGGTCTAAACTTCTCATCCTTACTTCTTTAATTTCTTGGAGATAGTAAAACTTGTTAGAATAGTAGCGTTTTCACAAAAAACAAGTTAAGCTTTGAGTGGGAACAAAAGATTTCTTTTTTGTATTCTTACGCTTTTATAATTTTGAGAAATAGATGTAATTCCTACAAGTAAATAATATTTAACATTACATGGAACTTTTCAAGAGACGCTTCAATAGTAACATAGAAAATATAACTTTTTTCTTCAGAACTACAGGACAAACCTATATCTCTGCAAAGTTATTCAATGTTAATAAATATTGTTAAATAATATATAAAAAAATAAATGGTAAACCTGTCTGACACATTTATGTTTAATTCTTCTACTGTTACAATAGTGTACAAATAAAGTGTTTTCTATGCAATTTAATTACATCTATCTCCAAATAAGAGCAAGATGTGACATTATTAGCTAATTTAAACAAGAGTTTGTGACAGAAGCAGTTCACGTTCACACTTTATAAGTCATACAAGGTCATAAACTACACTCTAATTGAAAATAATCATAACGAGTTTCAATATTACGAGAGCCGGGCGAGGGAAACCTCAAAACAACTTGTGCAACACGAATTTGACGCACATTTCTGCACATAACATGAAAAAAAATTACTTACTATTTTGTTACTTTTCAGATCACCAATTTTCTAGTACACTTTTATTTAAAAAGCTTGTATATAAATGTAATAAAATAAAAAGCACTACAATCGTACGGTTAGTTCTGTTTCACGATGTTGACATTTGTATTTGTCATAGTTGTCAGTTAAGAATTGACACATTGTTTAGTTAATTTATTTCTCACTTAACACGGCCGTATATCTGTGAACACGGCTGCACGGACGATAAAAGTACAGACCGCATCAGTCTAAGATCGAATAAAAACACACCGCTGCGCTAAATAAAGCTATAAGTTTCTACTTACTACTACTGAAAAAAACCGTCCCAAAAGCTTCAAGAGTTCACTCTCAGACTCAGAAAGAAAGAAATTCAAGATGTGAAAAAAAAAACTTTTTAACAAAAATCAAACCTGTTTTATTTGTTTATTATTTTTTTGTAACTTAAATATAATTATAATGAATAGCTACTTATTAAAAATTCTTGGTTTCCTAACTTACTTAATTAACTTATGTATGATGTTTTTCAAGATGGACGAATAGACGTAATTTTTTTTTACGTTTTTATTATTAACTAACTTATATAATTATAAAACACTTGACATTGGCGTAATTCCTGTGCTGATTCTTCGCGAGGGATGGAGTCGTCGAGGGTATGTATAACTTATGTATAATATAATTACTTACTTACTTTATTAAATATTTTTTTTAAATATTTAAACAGCAGATATTTAACAATCTTTGATTATGTTTAAAGTTCTCATTAAGATGTGTTAATAAGAACAACCACAACTAACAGATGCTGTAACCCATTGAGGAATCCCTTGACTAATTTCCGCATCCATTATCAAATTAACTACAGGTATTCGTCATGTTGTAGTGTTTTTAGAACTACATATGTGTGCTAAGTTTCAACAAAATCGGGTCACGGGTGTAAAGACAATACGTGAACAATCATTCGTCCTATATTTTTCTACTCTTAGGGTTGAAATTTAAATGGGACCAATTTCGTAGTTATCATCTTACAAAAAATAATTAAAATAAAATAAAAAACGAATATACAGGTTGACTTGAATCCTTCATTCTGGGTAAAAAAAAATACCTCTTGTACAAGTTTTCACGGTGCCCATTTAGTGCAGTCGGTAGAGCAAATGAGCTCTCTTAAATTGGCGGGGGGAAGTCATTTTTTTACATTTATTTTCACTATTTCAATTGTTCGTTAATTGTTCTACATTGTTATATCAACTGTATTTTTTTTATCGTGCTTAGTTTATTTTTAATAAAATAAAAAAAATACCCTCAAGTTGGCGGAGAGTTTTGTTTTTTACATTTTTTTTTCTATTTCAATTGTTTGTTAACTGTCCTTCATTGTTCTATCAAAAGTTTTTTTTGTTCGTTCTATAGGACCCTAAAATGTGTGGGGGGAAACAATAAAAAAAGTAAATATAAAGTTTTGCAATTTTTGAATTTTCACGAAAATTCTTAATATAAAAATCATTGCGCAACCCCTACATATTTTTCTATAGATTGTTCCCTATCGATGCCTACCAAAAACGTAATTGTGCAGAGTCACAACCAAAATTGATAGGTTTTGAAGCACTACCGACTGCACTAATTGCAACACCCAAAGCTCCTAAATTAATGTTAAATCTAGGGAACTAGAATCATGGCAATGTTGCATATTATATTCCAAACGAATTGTATGATAAGTAGAATTCTCGACAGTATCTAGATATAAAGAGTTATTCTGATATTGTTAGTTGTCTGATTTTAAGTAACATTATAAATTTCTGTTTTATAAAAAGAATCCCATTTAAAAACCTATTATTAATTCTTTCAAAATAATACTGTGTCTTGTGGCTTGTGAAAGTTTAATCACCTGCTGGTGGGCACGACGAAGTACCATCTCTTCGTATGTAGTTTACTAGCGGTGTTAAGAAGGATTGTGACATCTAACCTTGACAAGCATTAGTTAATTTTATAAGGAGGTTTAAAATAAAAGCTCTCTAATTGCTATCCGTTGCCGAACAGCTTTAAAGATTGAACAGAACCGAGACCTACCAGAATAATTCTGGCTCTCACAAAATACTTATACTCGTATGTACTACGGATCAAGCTCGCTTTTTTTTTGAATTATGATGGCCATTTTAGAAGTCTCTCAGGGATTCTTCATTAAAAAAGGTTCGGAAAACCCGATACATGGTACTAAAGCTTGTTCGGGAGGCTAAAAGTAGTCCTGCCTTTGGAGAGACAATTGATAGTGGAGGTGTTATCACTTTCTTAAGGATGAAAATTTTGCAAAACTGTAGTCGTTGGGGTAATCCCTAATTTCTTAAAAACTCAATTTTTCTAATGATGTGTCCGCTTTCATCTTACACCAGTTTAAAAGCAGTTCTAGCTGGACTAAGACTGGAGTTTTTGATCATTTCTAACTGACTTAAGATTGATATACTTACACTAACTTTTGATACCTACTGACATTCAGCTGAGGATTCAAATTTTATTTTGCGTTTATCCCTCTTTAATTGTAAAATGATAGATTTGAAGTGTACGATATGTAAAGACGTGCCGTTTAATAGTTCGGGAAATCCGAATCGAAGCTCCGCATTCAAAATGTTAAGTAAATTAGCAGACTGGTAAGTACTTTAGACGACCGGCATTTCACAGTTCCATCCAGTGAGGTGTGGATTGTCACACGCCCACGTAATTTTTTTAGCAAGTTAGTAAATTATACACAAAACACTTTTAATTAAGTACTTCCTCATTTAATATTTCAAAAGCATGTAACTACTTGTATATAACAGAGAAGCTAGCAAACATTTGTGAGCCAAGATGACTGTGTTAAGTTTGGGGACGTAGTGCAAAACGAATTGGCAACCGGTGTATTAGTAGAAAAAGATAAAATTCTTAGCACTCCTGTTTCTGAAAACTGAATTGCGTTACTGACTCTAGTTCCGGACGTTGTATAACCTGGTATTTGGGGCTCTCCTGTAATTGGATTGTAATTACCACACCTCGATTTCGCCAGTATACAAGATGTTACATTAGTATAGAATCTAACGTTGTCTGCATCTACTGTTATATTAACACCTGTTCTTGCTTCTCTAGTGCATTGTATAATCTGCAAAAATTAAAAAGTTATAAAATACACTATAATTCATTAGATAGGTACGTAACTTTTATTTAGGTATCAACTAAGTAGTTTAACTAAATTCTGCTCTTTGTGTTCACTTTCATTCTTATTCCCTACTCAGGAGGCAAATAAAGCATACGGCCCGCCTGATAGTAAGCGATCTCTATGGCCACGGCCGCAGCCTATGCATGTACATCAGAATTGGCGCGCGCATGTTGCCTGCCATGGATAACTCTTAATGCCCTTTTGAAAGATTTTGGAAGCACTTAGGGAAACCATGACATCTGCACGTCACTTGATGGCAAGAGATTTGTTTGTTTGGGAATGCACATACTTATATCGTAATGGCCCTCACTCGAAACAAAAAAAAAGTGATCGTGACTATTTCTTGCTAGATGCTATTCTCGTCAAAATAAATGTAGAGGCACAATGTTGACTACTTTGTATCCTGCACAGACAGTGTACAATATAAACGCTATTCGTTTATGCAGGTGCTGCAAGTGAATGTTTCGTATGCCGATTGCTGAATTGGGCCGATCGAGATTTGCCTGGACATATCATGATATGCATTTCGTGATTTGGCAGATTATTTCATGACATGCCCAATCTAACGTTGGGCAGATCACTGAGAACTACCTATTTGTCGATTCCACAACTTGGCCATATCGATACATGGGTATCTTAATATAGTTTAATTTTGAAACGCGACGCGAGACCTTAACAAGCTTCAAATAAAAATGATTAAAAACCTTTTAATAAATACTAAATTCTTGTTATTTACTAGTACTTTGGTTATCCTACTATTACGTTATTTTAATCACGAACCGTAGTTCATTTTTAAGATAGGTACATTACTACAGCATCGATTTGCCCAAAACATAGTCGCGCAAATAGTCAAACGTTAAGCTTTAAACGATATAGCAGGCATTATTTATGCAAATCAAGAAATGCCAACCTATCGTGATGTGCCCAGGCAGACCTCAATTGGCCCTATTCAACGATCTGTCTACAATAAATTAATTATGAGTTTTAGTTTGATCGCTTCTATTCTGTATTTTTTTACCATAAGCACCGTAAACGGCCAGAGACGTAAGACGACAACGCACTGTCATGAATTGAAAATTATAATTTATTTTCACCAGATCGTTTCGGAATTTAAAAAATATATGTGTGAAAACTTATAAAATCCAAATCGAATGATGCTTTGATAAACGCCCTTAAATCGATTGATCGCAGTCCCTAGAATCTCTATAGCAGAGGCATCATAGAACGTCCATTGAAACGGAAAAAATGATCGTTAATAGCGGGCAACACTTTGATTAATCAAATATATTAATATTTGTTTGTTTTTTAATTGTAAGGAACAAACTCTTACCAGATTTTCCGAATTAGTTCTTCTGAGACATCGCACGAAATCACAATAACCCATAAAGCATCCAGACGGTTGTACGTTTAAAGCAGACGTGGATAAGGTCTACAAAAACAAAATTCTTAATCATTTCGTAACTTTCTAATATGATAACTCACATAAGTACGTAATAGGTATTAGTTTTAACCCCCGACGCAAAAAGAGTGGTCTTATAATGTCATGTCTGTTTATCTGTGTTTCTGTCTGTGGCATCATAGCTCCCAAACGGATGAACCGACTTCAGTGCGCTTATTTTTGTTTGAAAGGTGGCTTGATCGAGAGTGTTCTTAGATATAAAACAAGAAAATATATTCAGCCGTTCGAAGATCATCAGCTCTTTTGTAATCGTTGAAGGGATTTTCGAGTCGGGGGTACTTTAAATTTTTCATTTAAGGTTATTAAAATATAACTTACCATAAGAGCCGTGGCACAGCTTACGTAGGAACCTGTAAAATATTGTACTGCACAAACACTAAGTGCATTTAATTCTTGAGGACCCTGTCGATATACATAGTTTAGAAATTTTATCTTTATATAGTAGCTATAGGTACGTACGTAAGTAAACAAATTCATGTTGTAATAAGAGTAAGGTAGGTACCTCTTGCATCGAAGTTACTCGTGAAAAACAACTGATACAAGCATCTCTTAATGTCACATTGGTAGGTTGCGATGTACTGCATACAATGTTTAGTAAATTTTGCAGTTGTGCCCTGTAAATAAATATGTGTATTCTCACTACTATCTTCAGAATATTTAATAAAGTGCCTTATGTGTGAGATAATAACAAAAATAATAATAAAACAAATGAAGTATTTGGTTTGGGCCCACGAGGTGGTCGACATGTGGGAAGTGAATTCGGCAATCATTGTGCCGATAGTCATATCAGCCCATGGGTTGATAGCGAAGAGCCTCGACCAACACCTTCAGAGGCTCACGTTAGGCAGCTGGATTAAGGGCCTGATGCAGAAGGCGGTCCTTCTTGACACGGCACGTATTGTAAGGAGGTTTCTATCTCTGGAACCCTAACCACCGGTAGCTTGGTCCCTGTACTCGATACCGGTGGGACACTATTTTTTATATTTTTAAATATATATTTTTTTATATAATAATGTATTTCGAAATGTAATTTACATGTTTTATAAATGTTAATAAAGAGAAAAATAATAATATCTTTATTATTATTATTAATATCCTGAAGCACCCATTAGACGGTTTCACGGGACTGGAATGACTGACGATCAGTCAGACGGCTCTTGTAAATAAATTTCGAATCATTGAAGACTTGAATTTGTGCCTCTTTTCGACATGAAATAAAACGATCTAAGCATGAAACACAGGTAGGTTTTAACTTTTTTTAAGAATGAGCAATAAGACTGTACTAACACAAACTAGACTAGAAAAAACTTATACTATAATAACAAAATTCTTAAGACTTACCCATTTGAGGGACATAGTGCTGCCAACTTCTGAGTTTTCCATTGTAATATTTTATTTTTAACCTCACTAAAGTCAAAAACTCCATTCGGTGCGACTCCAATCTGTCGAACACAATAGAAAAATAATCTCTTGATCTTAAAATAATAGTATCTTGTAGAGTATACATGGACTCAAACCTCGCTAAAATTGAGTAAGTTGTGGTTCTTCCATTGTAAAATATTTTTTTGAACTTCATTAAAATCAAGTAAAGTACAATTCGACCCGATCTGTTGGACGAATGCAAACTGTTATAATGAGTTATTATTACTATATTTTGTATAACAATTAACGTGTTATGAAACTTATAATAGAATTGATTCTAAGATATCATGTAGTCAAAAATACTCACAAACAATATCAATAAAATACTACATTGAATATTTAACATGCTGTAGATATTTAAAAGTAATTAATTTATTTTTTGTTGGTTGCAAGTAAAATCATGATCGAAATTATAACATAATGTGACAATATTGTAACTCTCCTACAAATATTTATATGCTCTGTAACCGATTAAAACTATTATACATTCCTACAATAGACTCTCATTGTATAATATTCCTCCATGTGCAAGTACCGTGAAGCAGCGAAAGTGTTAATAGCGTTAACCATAAAGCAGAATAGTACCTTTTCAATAATGAACATGAATATGTATTTCTAAAATCTTATCGAATATCTGCTAATTTATTTAATGTTCATTTTGAAAACTGCGCGATTACAAAGTGGTATTTTCTCCTTTCTAGTTACACCCTCTAAAGTACAATTCCCAACGAACATGCCGCGCCGAAGCACATCGGAACGCGTTTTTAGTACGGTGATGGAAATTTAAGTTTATATTTATTACTTAAAATTCATTTTTGCATGAAACTTCTTGTCGCCGTGGATGGTTGGATCCGACCGGTTGCGCCCACCTGCGCTCGGCTACCACCGCGCCCGGTCGGATCCGATCGGCTGTGCCCACTTGCGCTCGGCTACCGCTGCGCCCGTTTGGCTCCGCAACAGCGCGTGCGTCCCTTTAGATCCGGTCCAACGCGCTCCAGCGCGGCCCGTTCGGTGTGAATCGTAATCGTACTTAAGTAGCTACGGTAGCGCCACCTAAATACATGCCACTTTTGACTGACTTGTTTCATATACAAAGAACGTCGTCTTATTTCTACCCTCCATGGATTCAGTTTGTTACCAACTCTTGATTCACGCCCTTACAGCACTTTTAATTATAGAAGAGACGCTTTTAGTATTGGGCAGTGCTACATGTTGATTTTTTTTATGTACTGTTACATTATAAATTATAGCCAGACCAGGAAAATAAAAAATGTAGGCATCGAGGTTTTTCTTACCATCCATGTTAGTTTTTAACCCCCAACGCAAAAAGGAGGGGTATTATAAGTTTAACGTGTATGTATGTATGTGTCTGTCTGTGCCATAATAGCTAATGATACCTTTTTTCCTGTATCTTATTTTAATGAAACAAAGCCTATATTCTGCCTTCAATTATACGCAGTCTAAACTATCTGAGAAAACTACATGAAAATACTTTCAGTAGTTTGGGAGATGTGCGCTGAGAAACAAACAGACTGAAAAGAATTCCAAATTTCTCTGATTTGTGTTCTATTAATCTTACTTAGTCCCCGTTCATTTTTATTATAATGTACAAACACACCGAGTTCTGCTGTGTTATTATAATAATATGGGTATATAGATCTATTGTTACTAGCTGTTACCCTTCATTTTAGAACATGTTTTCAAAGAAATTTGAAAAAAATATGTAATTGTATAAACTACCTTCTTGCCAAATTTCAAGCCTCTAGTACAAAAAAAACCCAGGACTGACATACAAACTTGCGAGAGCCCTTAGACCATAATCAGGCCTGTCACGAAATTCGTTCTAACCTCACGTCATAGATTACTAAGTAGGTCACGTGTCCTTCCTGTGAGTTACGTCTCTGCCAAATTTCAGGTCTCTTGTACAAAAAACCAAGCCTTTCTTAGAAACGTGCGAGAGCCCTTGGATCTTTATTCCGACCCTGTCGCAAGATCCTTTCTTAATTGACGGGTTCTATATATATAAACTACCTCCCTGCCAAATTTCAGGTCTCTTGTTCATAAAACCAAGGACTTTTATATAAAGTTTAGAGCTTAAAGGGATTAAGGAGCCTACGCCGGCCCTGTCCCAAATTCTAAGCTCTCGTGCCCTCCCTATAAACCCCCTCCTTGCTTATTATTTTTATTATTAGGTTATAATAACAGCCAATGATACTACATAAAAATATTATTGAAATACACGAAATATCATTATGAAATGATTATGAGAGTAAAAAATGGTAGTAGGTACCTAGTAAGATTTAGAGTGTTTTTTTATTAATTCTACTAATCAAAAAACAGGACATGTATTTTTATTGAACACTTCTCATTTCATTCTAACGAATTTAATTTTTTTAAACAAAAAAAATTGGTTGCCTGTAAAGTCGGTATACGGGCGAAAGTTTTACGTGACAACGACTTTGAGTGGTAAAATAATAACCATGCCCGAGTGGAAGGGACGCGTGCCTCTCACTCGCTCTCATTGTGAGCGCATAACGTGAGCGGAGCGTAACGCAGTTTCTTGAAGTGTCACCCGGCAAACCAATTTATAAGACGTTGTCACGTCAAAATGAATTATAATATTTACAATCACAAAACTAGAAAGAAACTCAAGTAGGTAGGTGAAATTATAGGCAGTCCTATCGCATGTTTACGTACCGCCCGGCTATAAGCCCGACTTAAATTTAACAAAAGTTACTTAACTTTAAAGCACTTAGAACTGTATTTTATAGGAAGACAATAGCCAGCTGCACGCCAATTATTGTCAAACTTTGTTTAGCAAAGTAGTCTGCTAACCTAGAAAAACGTGGCACGCACCGTGAAATAAAAAATCTTATCATTCTGTCTCATTTCTTTACACGACATCAGCATAAGTTGCTCTTTTTCTTGCGAGAATGCGACAAAAGCCTACTGTTCGTATTTGTATGCTCTTTGCAATCACTACTTCATTTTGTGATATTGTGCTTCTGATTTCATTCATTCATTCATAGACACAGTTCAATTGCTTCCTTCCTTTCATTATTACATTCTTGAGCATTCTTGTGACTACTGATTTTGATTACTGAGTACAAAGCTTGTGACTAGCATTAATTTTTAGTTGAAATAATAATTACCTAACTTTTTATTTTTATTTTATGATGATTGAAGGACGAGCAAATGTAAGTTACAAATTCATATAAACAGGTTACAGACTAAAATATATGCATACATTTTATAAAATCTTTAAATTGCTTATCTTGTACCTTGTTTTCAGGAACTACCCGATTTTCAAGTATTTCAGACGGTTATAAAATACTGCCTGATCATTATTGTCGTACCCGTGTTCTCATTCTTTACTACAAAGATTGTTTTATTTGATGGCATTCTTCGATTGGAGCCGGTTACGAGCAGCGTTTACTCTGCAGTAGTTGCGGTTGTCACCCTACATGTTACGTTAGGTCTATATATCTACAGAGCATATAGTGAACCTGATAAACCTAGTAAACCCGTCAAAAAAGACTAAATAATAACATTCATAATACTTTTCTGTCAGCTTCTTACAAAATGGATAACTTATATATGAAAGGTGAACTGTTACAAGTTCATACAAAAAATAGTGAAATATTTGAAGGCCGGTTTTATGGAATAACCAATGATAAATCTAAAATATCTTTGTATAATGTTAAAGAATTACCTCAAGGTAATCCAAGTGATGGTGTTTTTCACTATTATGACACAGAAATAAGAGATGTTGTTAAACTGAAAGAACCAAATGAACAAAAGCATTTAAAAATATCTGAAAAAGAATGTGAAGAAATCATAAAGATCTCGAAGAAGTATATCTATATCAACCAAGTTGACAACAGTTTCCATGACGCTCTAGAAGACTTGTACCAGTATAACTATATTGGAGTTAGTACAGATGGTGCAAGCATGGGAAGAAAATGTAAAATGCCATTTCTAGTATTGTCCACACCTCAACAGATCTTTATTTTTGACACACAAGTGATGCAGTATCATGCCTTTGATGCTGGTCTAAAGAAACTTTTGGAATCTGAAACACCCAAGAAGATTGTTCATGACTCTAGGAAAATATCAGATTGTCTGTATCACAAGCACAATGTTAAGTTGCAGTCTGTTTTTGACACTCAGGTATCATAATTATATATCAAGATAAAATTGCCTCAAAACTGTAGTTACACTCTTATGGGATTTATTCTATGTGAAGATAATATTTTTGTGGTGTTCTAGGTTGGTGATCTGTTAATCACAAGAAACAAAAAAGGCTGTCTGCCTAACAAGGTTAAGAGTTTATCAGAATGTCTGAATCTTTACCTGGGTCTGCAAATGTCAGCAGTTGATGAAAAAGTAAGATAATTGTCTTTTTTACCTAACTGCACAATAAGTAGGGTTATGTTTTTTGAGTGCATATACGTTTGAGGTTTCGTTGTCATGCCCTAGAGCCTAAACGGCTTGATGGATTTTGACTTTTGAGCAGTCATTAGAATCATCTTAATAGTGGGAGTGATATAGGGTATAAAATTTCAAGATGATATCTGTGAAAAATTTAAGAAGTTAATAAGTGAACTTTGTAACATAGATCAATATTATTAGTGGTGTACTAGATAAAGCGCTTTTAAATTACGCATGAGTACTACGAGTAGGTATAGGGTCACTGTGCTGCACTACATGACTAGACGGTGGTATATTTTGTAATAATTTAATTTATTATGGTGATGTAAAAATAATAAATATGTCTATTTAGAACAATAGCACAATAACAAAGTGATACTACAGCCTCACAGAAAACCGGCAGTGAAGCTATGCTTGCATTGCTTTTCGCCACCTGAATGAGGTTACCGGAGGCCCTAACCCTTACCTCTCCTCTCCCTCTCCTCTTCACGCTCTCGTCCCCCCTCTCTCACCCTCTTCCCTCCTTAAAGGCCGTCTACTCACTTGACTCTGAGTTGCAGGTGCCCATGGGCAGCAGGAGTCATTTACCATGGTAAATGACTACCGCCGCCCATGGGCACCTGTAACTCGAGTCACAAGTGCATTGCCGCCCTTTAAGGTGGGAGTAGGAGAAGAGGGGGAGGGGGGGGAAGAGAAGATAAGGACGGGAATAGGGGAGAGGGAAGGGTTAGGGCCTCCGGTAACTTCACTCAAGCGTTTTAATGCAATGCAAGCATTACTCCACTGCCGGTTTTCTGTGAGGCTATGGCATAGAGCCGGCTCATACGTGCTGAAGCATGGCTCTCCCACGTAAATATTATATTTTATAATAATTTAAGGTATTTAAAATTTTTCATTGTTGTTATTAATTCAGTTTGATTTTTTGCAGCTTGACATTGTCCAATGCACTGAACGTCCTTTAGCAACAAAAATTAAGGACAGTCTTGCAAAGAATGTGTCTTTCCTGCATCGATTATCAGAAATGATCAATGAAGAAATGATGTTGCCATTTGTGAGGGGAGTGGAATGCTTTGTAGAAAATCTTCGTTCATGTGATGACTTTAAAGCTTGGGAACTCTGTGGCAAGCATGATCAATTACCAAAGGATTTCAAGAGTGCAATTGATTATTGAAAATATTTTATTTAGAGGGACATTCCAACATACATTTTAGAACTAGAATGTAGATTAGGATTTTTTTCTTTTCTAGCACTTATTGGTTTCATGCTGTTTAGGCTTGTCTAACATAAGGTCTGCATGGTGAATAATAATCATAATAATTGTAGTTGTTAGTGCTGGCCATGTTGAGAAGTATTGTTTATTTGGGACTATGATAACACAAGGAATGAAATAGAGTTGTATAAACCTAAATTCACACCTGTAACCGTGAAGGTGTAGGCAGAGGCGTAATAAACACCCAAATGTATTAATAAACTGTTAAAATTATTATTTATCACTCAGACCTGGTACAAAAATAAAATGTAAAATTTATTCCTGTAGACTATTTATGGTATAGTATTTAGATATGGTAGCAATAAGGAAAAGTACTTATTCTTCTTTATTTATTTAATAAAATAAAATCATTAATAGCGCTAAATCTTGTTAGAAAACTTATAACAATGTCTGCTTCAGTGTTTGATATATCTGGGATCACTCAATGCAAGTGTCTAAATAGCTTTTTAGATTTTCATAAATTAGGTTTATTTTTGTATTTATGGAGTGGTGTTATGGTAAGGCTTTGTAGCATTGAAGCTCACTGTCTAAATGTTGAATAAGGTTTTACACATAAGGTGAATGTTTTTGATCATATCTTAAGATAATAAAACTATTAATTTTGGTATAAGATTCAACAATATTTTGAGAGAAGGTTTACAGTCATGAAAGTAAGATGTGTGAACAGGAATTACAAACTTATATAATATAATCACTTTGAAGATGCCAGCTTTTGTGAACTTGAAAACCAAGCTTTTAATAAAACCTGTATGTGCTTGAACAAGTTTCCATTATTTACCCTAATCTTTAATTATTTTCTTTTTAACCGACTTCAAAAAAGGATGAGGTTCTCAATTCAACTGTAATTTTTTTTTTTTGTTTGTTACCTCAGAACTTTTGACTGGGTGCATCGATTTTGATGATTTTTTATTTGAAAGCTGGTGCTTCCCGTGTGGTCCCATTTTAATTTGGTCCATTCTGACAATGGCATCCATGAGAAAACCATATATGTCTTTTATGGAATAGTTTTTTGTTGAAGTCAATTTTTTTTTTAAAAGAATTATTAATTTCTAATGAGTTCTATTTGTAGGATCTCAATCTTTCACCATCTGTCATTGAGATTCGAGATGAGATTGTCATTGCCTCATTGGCATATAGTGGTATTTTATTTTCCATTTATATAGCTGATTGGTCTAGTAATTCATCTATTATTCCACTGCTGCTGTTATTTCAAACCCTTTATTCCCTGTTTCTGTTCAGTGTTTTGTGGATTGCTGTTGGTAACAATCTATGATATATTGGCTACTACTTTTTTAAGATATTTGATAGATGATATTTTTAGTCTGGCAATTGCTAAACTCCAGCCAGTGGGAACGGATTACAAGGATGTTGGAAGAGAGCTATATGCAGTGCAAGATGCATTGGCATGGATATCAGACTCTTGTGGTAGGTTTTTTTAAATCTAAACGTGATATCTACAGCATTGACTGATTCATCTCTTTTTGAGCCAGACACCCAACTTTACAGACTACTAGCTTACACTATTGGGGTCCACATTACATGCCATGTAGGGCCAGACCCCAGCCAGTGGCGAGTTCTTCATGATCGGTATCATCAGAGTCGTAAACTCATAGGTACTCTGCAATGTATGGAGAGTACATAAACTTACTTTTTTAACTTTCGCGTTCTATGATATAATTATGTATTTATACGGGAATTAACGCGATCACGAAAAGGTATTACATACCTCGTTGTTACGTTTCGACCAGGTTGCACTGGCCGGAGTCACAGGCTGACTGGCTCAGCGGTGCACGCCCTCCGTCGTCGAGATCGTGAGGTAGAAGGTTCTTCATCCACTCACACATTTTTCGATATTTTTAACATTTTGATTTCGCCATGTAGGTACCGTCACATACTATACTAACAGTGTCCCTATTCTCTAAGCAAACCGATGTGCCCCTATTCTGGTGTTCACCCGACTGCGCATAAAAGCGAGGTGGCATGTTTTGATACAATAGTCGTTCTAGGTTTGAGCTCAATGGGTAGTAGACGTAGTTACGATCTTATTTTTTAGAGTAGGTCTTAGTGGTACACCTTGTCAAATGGTATCCGAATATCATTTGTATCAGAGAAACCTTAGTATACATTCATACACCCAGTGCACCTGGCTCGATTAACAAATTATGCTTTGGTATTAATTAGCTCAGGATAACATACATCTGTTTTCGAACATTGGAAAATATGGGCAAAAGACTTGTTTCCATAAGTCCTGATATCTTATAGGTTTTTCAGGGATATATTAATTGTACTTGGTACCTCCCACAATTTGAGTAACACTATAATTGGATAGCATCATCGTGAGGAATAATATACGAGTATATACCTAACTTTCCTTTTCATATATACCCAGGTCTAGTTAGAACTCAGGACAGGCTCCAATTCGATTACAATAATAAATTTAATTGATAACAACTAGTCGGTACTTATTTAATTGTTTATTATGACAAAATAATTTTATTAAAAACATTTTTTTTTGTTTCTTCTGCGTGAAAAAGGATCTTCCTGCAGTTACTACACTAACTGGTAGTGTGAGGCGGCGGAATCCTACGAGCTTTCGCTCTGGACCATTGACATAATCATGGTCTCCAACGAGAGGGGGTAGTCTTTCGTTGGAGACACATACGCCTGTCGCGAGATCAGCACGCTGCTGCGTCCATGCAGGGCACTCCACTAGAGTATGGAGTGCGGTATCCTCGCGATAGCCGCCGCAGTGGTGGCACACAGGCATTCACTACCGGCCTATCCGACAGAGATACTTTCCGAAACAGCCGTGTCTAGTAAGTACCTGCGTCATCCGGTAGGAGAGGCTGCCATGTCACCTGTTTAGCCAATCCAATCTGGCGGAGCTGGGACCGTCGTGCCCCGTTCTTATAATTGACATGTCTCAGCTCCTGCGTCTCCCTGCGCCACCGACCGGCCTAGGCTAGGAGACTAGCCGCTTCAAAGGAAATTGTGCGGTGTCCTCCTGACGGCCATTACCGGTTGCGGACGCCTCAAAATTGCGACATTGCGGGTCGTCAAATCATCGGAACAACAGACAACAACTAGACTAGATAAATACAAGCATAGGTACTTTATTGTCGAAATGACTTCTTAAACATAGTTATTTAAAAATTAGTATAATAAACTTTTAACATTATTAACAGTGTTTAACAATATCTTAAGAGGATTCTCTTAGAAATAGGTTGGGGTAGAATGCGAGGCCTTCAATAGATTCGTCTCTGCATGCCATTCCAAGGCGCTCAGTAGTAAACAAACGCTCGCGTGCTAATAGGACGGATACATTTGCGATTTGTGATAGTTTTTCGGGGGTGAGATGACCATTTTCTTCAAGCTGAAAATAAAAAGTCGGTTTAATATTTTTGCATATGCAGCATAGAAACAGAATGTTTCACTATTTCAATAGTAACTGCTCTGTATTTTGTAAAAATATTTATGGAAAAATGCCCTTTAGCCCTTTGATGAAATGAACAAAACTATCAAGTATCAAGAATTATGAAGCAACCTATTTTTATGACATTACTTCTATTAAAGTAGGTTTAGTTAGTATGGGTCAAAGAAAAAACATGAACAGTTACCAGTTCATTAGTGGTCTTGGCAACTTCTTCATCTCTGTGACTGCTGAGTTGGAGGACGCAAGCACCACTCGGAAATTTTCTAAGAGACATTGGAGCCCCAATAGTCTGCAATAATCTGCAAATTATAGCAAAACTTAAGACACAGGACTGCAACACAGACATACTTATAGAAAAGAGTTTAACATTTACTTGGTGACAACAATAAAGATCAACACTCCACTCTAAGTGTTGGAGCTACTGGAAAATTGAATGCTCAAATGCCACAAAATAACCAACCAAATACCAGAAGTCCTAAAGAATTTTAGAGGCTAAAAAAGTGTATAGGTACATAATAAAGTGTATCTTTAAATATCTTCAGTGAAAACAGTCTTAAGTTATTTTCACTTAAGATATTAGTCAGGATGATGAAAGGAACAAGTATACATCAAATAGTTCATAACATTTTGCTATGTGTAAACATGAATACAAAATAGAATACTAACTTGCAAGCATTCATGAGATCTTCAGGAGATACGAGCTCTAAGCCTCTGGCTCTATTTACTCTACACCAAACATCAGCTAAAGACATTATTCCACCACATTCCTGTAACAAAGTCAATTTTTAAAACAACACAAATTGTATACTATTGTTGCATGCAACAATAATGTAGATAGTGTTGCAAATCCTCAACAACAGATTTTATTATCTATTGTTTGTTTTAATATTTGGTACATTAACAACAAATTTTCCCTGTTGTAAATTTTTTTTTTAAATACTATTATAAAACACATCATCTTTATGTATATATTTCCTCTGTGCATGTGTATGTTCCTGAACTCCTAAACGGTTGGACCAATTTTAATGATATTTTTTTGTGCGTCTTCAGGTGGTTGTGGTGGATTTGAGAATGGTTTAGATTTACAATTGGTCCCGGTAGATGGCGCTGCGATAGGGTTACAGGAATAATGACCGATTTTAATGAAAATTTTTGTGTCTTCAGGTGGATTTGCGAATGGTTTAGATTTACAATTGGTCCCGGTAGATGGCTTTGTGATAGGGTTCCAGGAAAATATATTATATATATATATATGTTTTTTAAGTTCAGGCAGGACAACATCTGTCGGGTCCGCTAGTAATCTTTATATATCAGTTGTTAAAACAAATATGAAATCATTTTATTTGGTTCTCAAATGGCAGATATGTTATGATATCTGATATGGATTTTAATAGCTATTTTACATGTAAGCTGAATTGTTATCTCTGTAAGCTGTTAAGACAATATGTAGGTTGATGCCTGTATGCAATGCATCATCACTTCATCTAAGAATTCAATAACACTACCTTTATTACTATTGTATTGTATACATAAACTACATCACTAATTCAACATAAATATATACATAACATAGATTAAATTCTTATAGGCACAGCCCACCATCTCCTTTTATCTTAGTGTCATTGACCATTGGACTACAAGGTAATATAAATACACTTACCATAAGAACAGCAACCATCATATCAGAAATTTGCTGAGCAAGTCCTAAATAATAGTCAGAATCTGATCTAAATGCATCTCTAGTTACTGGGTCATCTATACCTAAGCTCATGAGGTAAGCTTTAAACCTTACAGTATCATCTTCTGAAATATCACCTTGCTTTTCCTGTAAAGGTAATTCTTATTATTTGAGTGTAAAATTTTAAAAGTGACATCCACAGTATTTCACACTAACCCTAATTTTAGCAGAGATGTTCTTAGATATGGCCACCATATCTTTGGCCTTCTCCATCAACTTTCTCAAATCTTTGAAAGCTACTGTAATGCTTTCATCAGTTTGTCTGTGATGCTCTTCTATACTTCTTTCAATACCTACTATTCCAGAGCGAATTTTTGAATTGACAGGTTGTACTGATGGTTTGGAAAACGAGTTTGTGCTGGTAGTACTGACAGGTGATACAGCAGGAGTCAGTCTTTCCCAAGCTTTGGCAGTGACAGCATCATTGAGTGCTTTGTAGAATGTTTGATCAATACCATCCTTAAAAGAAAACTTGATAAAATGGTAGGGGCTCACAACAGCTGGGCCTGGTCGCTTACCTGAATCAAAGAAAAAAAAAAAAAACAATGTGACGTGAAGCTACAAACGACAAATACAATATGCTTTACACTTATTAGCATAAAATACAATTACCTGGAAGTGTAGGTCCTAAATGCAAAATAATTCTTTTAGGGCCTCCAAGACCAAATACTCCACCACTTTCTTCTTCTATGCAGAATACATAATATAAATAAAGTGATAAACATACAAGCCCTTTAGGTATATCGCCTGGTTTTCCCCATAAAATCCTATGAGTAGTCAGCACTACTTCACCATCAGTATACTGGGTCTGAAACACGTTCACGTATAGTTTTCCAATATAGTTACCAATTTTTTAAATGTCTAAGTTACTTTATGAATTGTTGATTTTTACGAATCTAAACAACCTTATCATCACCATCATATATTTTAACATTTTTGTCACGTTTTAGGTAATCTTCACCTTCGAATAAACGCGCCTCTATGTATTCAAATCTATCCATTCTAGTAAAATTTCATTTAAGATACTTATTAAGATAAAGCTTAGAATAATTAAAATAGATTTCGGGCTTGATGACTTCAGACCAGAAAGTTTGACATTGACATTATTTTGACAACCAAAGTGACTGTCAAAAGTCAAAGAGTTAAGTAATCCTCGAATCCTCCATAGCTCTTTGACTTCAGTCACTTAAAGGCCCTATTCATCATCGTGCCTGACGTACGTCCCGCCAAGGACGCGGTGACCGACGTAGCATACACAGCATCGTGCCTGACGTACGTCCCGCCAAGGCCACAGCTCTTTGAAGGCCACAGTGCTGTTGCCAAAGCCATTTTCCTAAATTACCCCAAAATAATGGTCAAATTCCCCAGTTTGGGGAGAAAAAACCTGGAGTCGTAATGTAATTAATAAGGCTAAAAATTCCCGATTCCCCGCATTTTCCTCGCATTGATAGTCTCCCCATAAATTCCCCAATCAAAGCAAATCATTTATTATTTTGCAGAAAACACTGTTACAATGGTGTTGTCAATCGGTTTGAAATTCCACGCATTTTGGGGAATTCCCCACAAATTGGCAATATACTATTTATAATATACATAAGCATGTGGTGGGAGTACTCGCTGGATGCAGAACGGATCGTGCAAGTCCAGCAAGCAATTAATAATAATTATGACGTAGGTCAAGACTATTCACGATCGTTTTTCATCGTGCATCGTGCGTGTCCTTGGCGGGACGTACGTCAGACACGATGATGAGTAAGGTTGCCTGGAAGAGATTGCATGTAGCAGGCGCCCTTTGTACATTATCTGTATGTAATTATGAAAGTGTATCTTCTACTGTAATGCTAATGTACAAATAAAGTGTTATCTATCTATCTATCAAGGGCAGTGACCAAGCAATAGTGGGTTTCACAAATAACAATAATGATGAAGTTACGTGGTTTCAGTCTGGCCGATATATTAGCTCTTCAGTGGCAATTTGGCGTTTTTAACTTTTTACTAAGTTTTCCCATTCATGAGAGACATCTCCTAAGTTTTATTGTCTATTAAATTAAATATAATTATAGATAAATATATGAGAACTTTTAGCCGTTAGAAATTCACGTGGACGAAGTCGCGGGCAACAGATAGTTAGTAATATTTTAAATCTACATCACATCCAAAATAACGCAATAAATTAAGATCTAAGCGATTTTACTTAGGGATATCTGCAGACCAATTCGTAACGAAATTCGTATTGTGTGTAACCTAAGAGCAATTGTAACGGTATACAACACGTCATCGAGTAGCAACGTCCCCCTCCACCCGCGCGGACCATGGGATTGTCACGAACGAATTTGCCAGGCTATAGTAAACACGTTACACGTGCATCCCATTTTGTTTTTTAATAAAATGACACCGCGCGGCTCGCAGTGTTGCTACAATCAAAATTTTGAACCGGTTATATCGCCGAGGAATTTGCTCGGCGATGTTAAAGTACGCGTACTTTAGATGACACACAGGCAAAAAAGGTCGTCGAGCCACAAGTACGCCTCCTTACTCCTACGTCAGTCACCTGCTTTATAGGCTGGCCTTTCTATGAAAGAGCAAAATGAAATGTCCGAGGTGCATACCGGGTGCACTAAATTCTAACAAACTAAATTCTAAAAATCCAACAAACTAAATTCTCTTTAAAATTACTTCCATAACGGGAGGTAATTCCAAAAACGAATGATAACGAAATCGGTAAATACAGTTTGGTGTTTTAGCCAAATAGCTATTATCTTCATCCAAAATTTAATTACACTTCTGGATATCTAAAGCGACGCATCGCGCACTGTTGAGCGGGAATCGCCGCCAGTTTGAGGTCGTTTTGCTGTGTTTCGAGATTTCAATAATCATCATCAATACAAATAAATGAAATTGAAGTGTCAGTTTGTAATGTCAAAATAATAGTGGTTTTTATTTTAAGCTCATATAGTTATTTGAACGATATTTATGCCTAAAAATTAGTTTTTTTAAATTTTTGTCTGTCCCAGACCAAAGTTTTAAAAACTTATTTCGTTCCAGACAGAGTTCCGCGCAAAATATATAAATATGTGCACGTGAGCGAAGCCGCCCGGGAACTGTTAGTTTAGTATAACTTTAGACTCGGAAAAGCTACGACGTTCGTTTGAGTTTCGATCATCAGCCCTCGTTAAAATGTATCGATTGCGATCGAAACCATTAGTGTAAAATAGTTCCACGTACAGCACACGGCCGTATAGATGACACAGCCACACCCCATTTTTTAAATGATTAAATACTGGCTGTGCCCTGCGCTCGCGTGTAAGTACATATTTATATGTTTTGCGTCGAAACCTAATCCTTTTTCCTAAATAAAAGTAGCCTACGTTACTCGTTATAACACCAGCTATCTGCCATTGAAAGTCCTGTGGAAATCGGTCCACTAGTTCCGGTGACTTGCTTGAACAAACAGACAGGCAGACAAAAAATTTAAGTTATTTGCACCGTGTTAACATTCGGATCAATTTAGTAAAAAGATGTTATTATGACATTATAAATAGACTTCAATTTTATTTATTTGTTTAGATTGTCTAGTTTGAGGGAGGACCCG
The DNA here is from genome assembly GCA_963859945.1 of Euplagia quadripunctaria. Taxonomy (NCBI): domain Eukaryota; kingdom Metazoa; phylum Arthropoda; class Insecta; order Lepidoptera; family Erebidae; genus Euplagia; species Euplagia quadripunctaria. The sequence goes on along the minus strand of OY982565.1, from coordinate 9,378,214 downwards.
GTTTAAAATAATAATAATGTACTGGTAGCCCTAATCTTGAGATTAACCAATGCTGTCAAAAAAGACAGTCGGTGTGTTCCAGAGTTTACTTTTTGATTTTTTTATGCAATAAACTAATACACGAAAGAGAATCGCAGCTGTCATCTCCAAAGTAAGAAAGAGGTAAAAAACAATTGATGCATCTTTTAATACACATTTATTTACCGTCGTGCTAACTTAACCTCATAGTATGTAATGCAATCAGTTACCTTGCTGCATTGTAAAATGAAAGTGACAAAACCGAGAGTACTGTACTCGTACTGAATCACTTTTACTTAGAAGCCTTGAGCGGATGGATACGGATACACATTCACCATAAGTTCAAGTTTATAATGGCAGATAACCAAGAAATAATACTTATAAAAATCAAAGAGCAAGGTGATCTTGTTAGAAAATTGAAAGCTGCTAAAGAATCAGGAGAAAAGGTTGGTGTTATATTTATTTCTTTTATGCCACGAAAGTTCCATTGTTAAATTGTTACAGTATTGCATCACATTGTAAACTTAAAATAATTTACCTTATAGGGGAAGAGGAATAATGTTAAATATGATTTAGCAGCAATAGATAGACATTTTAGTCAATATAGTTACGTTTGTAAGTTCACTCCGTGTTATTGCGACATAGATTTGATGAGGAGTCTAAAAAAAATTAATTTAAGAAAATACAACAACCTCAAGAGGTGGTGGTACCATATGCAGAGTTTCACTGAATCTGAGATATCTTTGTTTCCTAAATTGGATCCTCCTAATGAGTGGAAAACCATGACGGATGAAAGTAAAATTAATCAGCAGGTGTGTGATGGTTTTTTTAACTGTTGTATTGGTCTGTATGTTTGTTGACATTATTAACTTTAAATTGGTTTGTGGTACACCCCTCTTCTATTAGTTTTCTACCAAACTGTAGTTTATTGTTGTTGATTTATACATATGGTGGTTTCGTCACCACTGTCTCCAACATTATTGCTTTTTTATTTTCTTGTTTAACATTTTAAAATTATATTAAAGTACATACTGTAAGTGAATTTATTATGATACAATATTTTTTTGTTTCCGGATTTAATTAGTAATGCTGTCAGTGGTGACGAGAGATCATATTGTTTGAAATTGTGAAGAGATATAATTAGTCAAGCATGTCTTACAAAGTGCTATGGTTTATTAAGAATCATGCAACTGTGATGCGATTACACAATTCAGTACTCAGCACCAATTTCACTAAATGTATTGCAACATCATCTCAGTGCAAGGTATTGGCCTATTACTGCTTATAATTTATAGGTAGTTATTTTGTTTTTAATTACATGGATTATTTCTTTTTTTTTTCATTTTATTAGAATAAAGGTTATAAAGGTTTACGTCTATTTTACAGTATGTCTGTTCCAAACAAATTTAATAAACAATAGTCTAGTAGTTTTTTAGCTGGTTTAACTTTTAAGATAAAATACTTATTACAATATAAAGTATTTGCAGACTGTAGTCAAATAAATAAATAAATAAATAAATTTTATTTTACTTGTCATTTGTATTTATAATTAGCTGCGCCCCGCGGTTTCACCCGCATAAGTCCTTAGTTAAGTTTTCTTAAATTTTCTACTTTTCCGTGCAACTCTCTTAATTTTTTCTTTCATAATAATCTTCTCCTGACAATAACAAATAAAAAAATAAGAATTCACAACGCGTGGGAAGTAGGGACCAAGGGCATTATGGACAATTTTTTTATATTTATAGATTATGATGCTTTTGGTAGAAACGTCACATAGTTCTATATAAGATTTTAACAGCACTCTAAAATACTTTTAAATGACTGCATAAAAGGGAGACTAACAATTAAAAAAATAAATACTTATGAAAATTGTCTTTTATTTCATTTATTTGGTACAGACTACATTAACGACTTTCGATTTGAATTTAATAATTAGCATGACAAGCAAATATTAGATTTTATAAATGCTGTAAAAAAAGTAAAAATCACATTTATGTCAATAATCATGACTTTTCTTAAATGTAGTTATTATTGCATTGTCTACTTGTTTTTTAGATTCAAGAAGAAGTAGCGAAGTTGCTTGCATTGAAGGCACAGATTACAACTGAAGATGCTGCTCCCCAAAAGTTTTCTCTCAAGACCCCTAAGGGTACAAGAGATTACAATCCCCAACAGATGACTTTGAGGAATGGAGTTCTACAAAAAATCATTGCGGTTTTCAAGAGACATGGAGCAGAGTGTATTGATACACCTGTGTTTGAGCTAAAGGTTAAAAGTGTTATCTAATTAGAATTAAAGTTAACAGTAACAACTTAGAACCAGAATTAGATTTTTTATCAATGTAAAGCCACCTCACCTCATCAGGGAAGACAAATTAACCAATAGTTATTGTTGTTTTGAACAACTGTAAATCTGTCGTCGCTAACGGTGAGGTATATCAATCACACTTGAACTGAGAGTCTTCAGGTATTCCGGAGTCTTAATGCCAGGACCTCTAGTGTAGAAAGCAAAGTGTGTCCTAGAAAGGAAATTCCTGATCCCGGCAGTCTTGGCCGCCTTTTGACTAACAAGAGGAGGTTGGAGACAAGACAGTAGAATACTATTTATCTTTCTGCTGCCTCTTTGCCATACATCACTTCGACGCTCAAGCACATGTTAGGATTTAGATTCACTAAGAAACCGAGTTAGCAGATCAATACTAATTGTGTAAATATAAATAAAATAAATTTTTGAATTACCTATAACTGAATGTGTTTTGAAATTATTAGCCGTAGTGTTACAAATTACTAAGTAGTTACAACATAACAGATAAATCACTCCCTACAAAAATATCGATACTTCCGTTTTAATTTTTCTTTCCAGGCTTTTAAATGTGTGTAGGGTTATCTCTTCAATAAAAAAAAAATACAATTGTTATGTAAACTAAATACTTACTTAAAGCTTACTTTTCATTTCCAATGTTTTAGTAAACAAAAATCCTAAATGTTTTATTTTCATGTAAAGATTAATAAACTTCTTCTTTTTCTAAAATCTCGATCATTAAACTGTATGGTGGTGGTCAATATTCTAAATCATACAAAAAGTTTTACAACCATGTCAATTTTCACTATGAGGTTTACAGTATTTTAATAAAATATATCAATACGATTTCGAATTACGTTTTTTGTACTTTAAGCTTGTCCGCGCGATGCAGCTGTCGGCAACCCACTGCGCGTGACTGTGTATAAGGTCCGCCGGCGGACGAGCGGCGGGTAGGTATTTAGCGCGCGCAAGTACATCGAGTGACATAGGCCTGGTAGTATCTGGTATTAAAGGCTTGTTTGTCTCTCAGCATTGGTTTTCATGATTTAACGTAGTATAAAAATTACAGGTTTGAGAAATATTAATTTTGATTTAGTCTTAACACACCTAATTTTTTAACTTTATCTAACACTTTCTAATTGCAGGACGTGTTAACTGGTAAATATGGCGAAGATTCGAAATTGATCTATGATTTGAAAGACCAAGGAGGTGAGATACTATCGCTGAGATATGACCTAACTGTTCCATTAGCACGTTATTTAGCAATGAACAAAATAAACACTCTAAAGCGTTATCACATAGCCAAAGTGTATCGGCGGGATAATCCTGCAATGACCAAGGGCCGTTACAGAGAGTTTTATCAATGTGTAAGTTTCCTATCAAAAATTCCTATCTTATGTATATTGTATATTATTATGTAAACTTCAAATGTCCCTTGCTAATCCTATAAAGCCTATAGAGATATGAAGATTTAAACAAACAGTTGTTCTTGAGTTTAAGACAAAAGGAATGGAGGACATCGGGATTTTTGTATTGTGTGTATGGTATGATGGACTGTACAAGTGTAATGTTAACAACTTGTAACACAATATCGATTAAAAATGGTAGCTTTCTGCACTTCTTCTGCATATAAACTTTAAGTATTATTAATTTCACATTCCTCTTTGTGTACGTTTGATGAAAAAGCGTACAATATACAGGGTATAGTTATGCATTTATACGGGAATTAATATAATTAATATACAGGGTGTAAGTGACACCGTACCGAATGTAGTCAAAAATCATCACAATCAGGAAACTACAATGTAATCAATCAAACAACATTAAAACATTTTATGCAATCAGCTGGTCGTTTAACGTTTAAGGTCGTCGCTGTTTTTAAACTTTTGCGACTATACATATTAGATGTGTAAATCGGGACTTAATCGCGGTTATAATTAGAAGGTACAATGCCTTTTTGGTTACCCGATGTTTCGATCGAATTGCACCGATCGTGGTCACGGGTAGATTGATAAAATTATTTCCGCTATTAAGTCCGGATTTACACATCTAATATGTATAGTCGCGAAAGTTTAAAAACAATTGTTGATATAGTCGTTATACACCCAATTATGTACTATGTAATGTATTCAAGTATGTGCTTGCCTCTAAACAAAGTAATCAAAACATTTTAGGATTTCGACATAGCAGGTCAATATGACCCTATGGTACCAGACGCGGAATGCCTGAAGGTAGTAACAGAAATACTGGACTCTCTTGAAATTGGACAGTATGTGCTGAAGGTTAATCACCGGCGGTTGTTGGATGGCATGTTCGAAGCTTGTGGCGTCCCGGACGACAAGTTCCGCCCTACATGTTCAACTGTTGACAAATTGGATAAGGTATTTTGAACAGTTTTATATTGCTGCAGTGTTGCTACTGTGCCATGGTATTTAACTCCAAATCCCAAAATTAAAAAATGTTTCACCTGACACCTAGCTGTAATGAATTAGACAGTTATGTCCCTGAATAAATGTATTAGGCGAAATATTTATTTACAATATTTCAAAACTGCAGGCCTTAGAATTTTGCGGACAATTAAAATAAATAAACCACACGTGTCGTTGACTGCTGATGATATGAAAATAAATAGCTGATAACGTATAATTATATAATGTGTATTCACTTGTTTTTGTCATATGTCAATGAAATTAACAACACGGTGCATCAATTACAATATACTAAGATTTAGTTGTAGAAGAAGGAAAAGCATTTGATAATTTCTATTATAATAATTGTGCAGTCACCCTGGGAAGAAGTGAGAACTGAAATGATAAATGAAAAAGGCATTACTCCCGACGCGGCCGACAGAATAGGCGAATATGTTCGCCTCAACGGCGGTGTTGAGTTAGCCGACCAACTCCTCAAAGACGACAAATTATCCAAAACTAAAGCTGCTGTTGAAGGTCTACAGGGCATCAAATTACTGTTAGAGTATTGTGAGATCTTTGGTATTAAAGATAAAATACTATTTGATCTGAGTCTTGCAAGAGGTTTGGATTATTATACAGGAGTCATATATGAAGCTGTTCTGACCAGTGAGTTTGATTTTATTTTGTAAATACATATATATCATAAAATATGTTGGTCTAGTGGTCAGGGATCCTGACTGCTGAGCCAGAGATCGTGGGTTCGAATCCCATTCAGAACAAAGAATTGTATGTCGATCAATTGTTCTGTGTTTGGGTATAATTTAGCTATAATCTTTATGTATTTAGTAATATATAAGTATGTTTATCCGCAGTTTGATTACCATAGTACAGGCTCTGCCTAGTTCAGACGGCCGGGTTTGGGTGTCTCAAGGTTGTTGATTTGCCCTTTTTACGTATTATTACAAGCGTTATGTTGTTATACAATATCGACACAATACAATAACAACACAATACAACACTGTTTCCGCATTTAGACTCATAAACGGTCCATTATGCGTTCAGATACAACAACAACACCATGTTCTGTAATTTAGACTACTGAAGTAATATGTCTGTTAAATCTTAGTCACCATGCCTGTTTCAAAAGTTAAAACTTAACATATGTAAATATATATCAGTACTTAGTTGGTTACCATCTGCCCCACTACTGGTCATGGGTCGGAGGCCCCTTATTTGATTGTCTCCACAATAGCCTAGAGCGGATTGGTGGAGTTCTCAAATCTTCGAGTATCGAACACAGTTATGCAGGTTTCCTCATGATGTGTCCTTTCATCATAAAGCATGTTATATTTGTAGCTATATACAGGATGTTAGTGAAACGCTGCCGAAAACGAAGGCAGACGATAGTACTAATGGTACTTTTGATGATGGGTAAAAAAAAAACAATCCCGATAATGATTTTTTTTTTAATTTTAATTTTAGCATTTTTCACGTTCCATCATGTTAGTGCAGCTAAATGAAACGATAACTGAATAAAAAATAAATCAAAAACAAGTGACGTTCAGGTCAAAGGAGGCGCGGGCCCAGAAGCCTTTACTTTTTTATGAAGTTATCGTTTCATTTAGCTGTACTAACATGATGGAGCGTGAAAAATGTTTACAAAAACTGTAAAAAGATAGTTTTTTTTTCATCATGATCGATTTTTTTTTCTAACCCATCATCAAAGGTATCATTAGCATTATCCTCTGTCTTCGTTTTCGGGAGCGTTTCATTAACACCCGGTATACCGGAAACGACAAGAATAGATTTCCGCATAATTTTCAAGACCATTGAAAGTAAGTTATGCGGTAAATGTAGTTAATACATTTAATTATTTATAATTATAGTACGATTTGTCTATGGTTTTACATATACATTTTGGTTTTACTAATATATCGATAATTGATTATTGAGAGATGGTGTTTCCTTTCAGAACCAATAAAAATCGGCAATGAAGAACAAACTATCGGATCGATCGCTGGTGGTGGTAGATACGATAACCTCGTTGGCATGTTTGACTCCAAAAATAAACAGGTAAATTATTTTTCATAGTATAACTTCTAATAGAAATTACTAACATATTGATCGACGTATAAACGTCACCTTCATAGTACATATTCAAAATTATTACAATTTATTTTGTCTAACTAACTAACTAGTACCAGACTAGCCCCTGAACTTTCAATTTCTTTATACAAATAAGTAGTTCTTTGTACTCGATATGCAGTCACTTTAAAACTGTACGGCAATTATAATTAATGACTTAATAGCGAGGAATGAATTATTAAATGGATTAACTCATTGAAGCATGAACGTATGTATGTATAAGAAGTTTGAAAATAATTGATGATTTGTGTCGAAGAACCTGAAATCAATATAATATGCGGATGCGATGGGTTGCACAATCTCCAATATTATCACTTACCAATTTGGAATTATTCCTAATGTAATTAACTCTACATAGTACAAAACAGTCGCTTCCCGCCGTCTGTACGCTTAGATCTTTTAAATTACGCCATTGCGTAATTTTATTTTAATTTTAATGCGGATTTCACCAATACGTAGGGTACACTGAAAGTTTTGCGTAACTCATTAATAAAACAATTTACATGTAAAGTAATATATTTACAGCTTTTCGAAGTATTCTCCATTACATTTTAAACACTTTCATTCCGTCAAACCATTTTTGAAAACATGAAGACCATTGGTCTAAGGGCATGTTTTCACGTGCTGGTTGAAAGCTATCACGGCCTCTTCCGGCCCCGTAAATGTCATAACCTCTCATCAAATCTTAATTTTTGGGGAAAATAAAGAAATCACATGGTGTCAGGTCTGGACTTTGTGCGGGGTGGGTCACTAGCTCTACCTTTTCAGAAGCCAAAAATGACTTTGTCTTGTTCGCGGTGTGCGCAAGAGCATTGTCATGGTGCAATAGGATGCGACTTCTTGGTCGTTTTTCCCTAACTTTTTCAAAGACACTGGGCAAACATATGGTGGTGTACCACTCAGCATTAACTGTCTTTTGTTTTTCAAGTGGGATCGTGCAGACAGGACTCGTCCGGGAGAAAAAAAACGCAATAATTTTTTTGTCTACGTTTCTCGCCTGCCCCAATTTTGTTGGTTTGTTCTCACTTTCGAACACCCATACATAACCCAGACTGTTGCTTTCTTTCCGGCATGTAACAATATATCCATGTTTCATCTCCTGTCACAATGTCATATACAGCATTTGAAAATCCGTGATCGTACTTTAACAACAATTTTTTACACCAATCAACACGAGTCCGTTTTTGTTCTGGGGTGAGTTCATGAGGAATCCAGCGGCAACAAAGTTTTCTAACTTTTAAATGTTGATGTAAGATTTTTTGAATTTGGCTCATACCAATCCCCAAATGTCCTCGAATCTCCTCATAGGTGATACGCCGGTTTTCTTCAATTAGTTGCCTGACAGTAGTCACGTTTTCCTCAGTGATCGCAGTTGAGGGCCGACCTTCACGAATTTCATCATGGAGAGAAACATGGCCACGATCAAATTCTGCGCGTCAAAAGACGTGCGGGTGCAAACGGCCGCTCGAGTTCAGCTGTTTTTGATTTATTTTTTATGAAATTATCGTTTCATTTAGCTGTACTAACATGATGGAGCGTGATAAATGCCAAAAAAAAAACTGTAAAAAGTTAGTTTTTTTTCATCAAAATCGATTTTTTTTCTGACCCATCATCAAAGGTATCATTAGCACTATCGTCTGTCTTCGTTTTCGGGAGCGTTTCACTAACACCCGGTATACAGTTAAGTATTAAAGAATTTTTAATTTGATAAAATTATTGTTTCTAAACTAGGTTCCGTGTGTTGGTGTGAGTATTGGTGTCGAACGTGTATTCTCAGTGCTTGAAGCTAAATTGGCTGCAGGTGACATCAGTGTGCGTACAAACGAAATTGACGTCTATGTTGCATCTGCTCAGAAGAACTTCCTCGAAGAGAGAATGAAGATCTGCACTGAGTTATGGAACGCTGGCATCAAGGTAATTGAAATTAACAAATAAAACGCGTGTTATTATTAAGCACTTAATAGTTATTTCACTTGTATGTCAACATGTCTTAAGAGTCGATTTAATTTTTTTTAAATCGATTTGAGACACATTATCTCTATATAGTATAAAATAAAGTCGCATCCGCCCTCTGTACGCTTAGATCTTATAAACTACGCAACAGATTTTAATTCGGCTTTCACCAATAATAGTATATTGATATGAGGATAATTATTCACCAATTAGTATCTACTTTGCACTCGTGCGATCTCGTACTACAATAATATGGTACCATTAAGCTTGTTATGATGTTGAAGGAGGGAAGTGAATAGATAAACTCATTCCTGTTCTGGCTTATTTGGTTGTTCCAAGGCGGAGTTGAAGTTACCAGATATGTCACGTCATAATGACCATAATCGCATCAGATAAGAATTAAACTAGCTTAGCCGTATCTTCAAACTCTTTTATGCATTCAAAATTTACTTAATAACTAAAGTTTTTATTAATACATATTATCTTTTCAGACTGAGCAATCTTATAAGAAAAATCCTAAAATGCTAACCCAGCTACAACACTGCGAGGAGAACGGCATACCCTTGGCTGTAGTGCTGGGCGAGTCGGAGCTCAAACGTGGTGTGGTTAAAATCCGAAATATTAGGACGAGGCAAGAGGACGAAGTTCCTAGGGAAAATCTCGTTCAAGACCTTTTAGCTAGAATAGCGGAACTGAGTGTCAAAAAAAATGGCAATGCGTAAAGACTTCTTCTTGTTATATTTGTAAATCAATCTCATCTAAAATCTCTTATTTAAGTACATTATACCATGACCTTGAAAGCTTAGCTGGGGCTTAATACATTTACTATCTATTACCTACACCTAAAGCACTCTATACCTGCTTCAATGAACACTTGTATATCATCATAATTTGTTCTTTCAAAGAATTTGGAGTCGAGTTTTTATACGTACATTTTTTCATGATAAAGTTGTGTCTGAGTATATTTATGATTGGTTTTCCAAGTAATAACTTAGCATAATATTAATATTATACTTAAATGTACAAGTGATTGACAAACGACTTACAGTAGTGAGACTTCAGACAAAAGTTAATTTTTGAAGTAATTGACTTAAAATACAGCATAGGTGCGGTCGGGGATAGAGTTTACGATCGCAAAATATATCTAGTAATATTTAAAACCTTGACATCTATATTTGTGATTAGTCTAGAACATAGTTCCTATACAAAATTCCAAAACTAGAAACTTGAGATTTTGGATCAGATTGATATCACTTATTGAGATAGTTACAAAATTTAACATATACGTTTTTAAGTCTTCCGATACTTAAAAACTTACCTGAACTGAATGGTAAAGTCGAGTACTGCCACTAGTATTACATTAAGTCTGTATTGTGTGGTTCATATTTATTATAAATAAGTAGCATACTGGATTAAAAAAAAAACCCGTTTATTTGGTTTGGATTCGTGCTTGAGACGATCTAACAATCCTGCTTTTTGGCATTTAGTATTTAGTGACGTATTGTGACTGTGGCTATTTATGAGTATGTTATTGGTTGGCATCCTGATGATGTAAATTTATTTTTTGAAATATTAATGTTAACATTAATTTTTATTTATGTTTGTTCAATGTGCTTTCACAATTACAATATGTATACATGTATATCACTTTTGCAATCCACGGGTGTACATCGGTTTTTTGTGTATGTGTTCTATTTTAAAGCCACTAAAGCATTATATTTAAAAAAATTGCTTGTCTGTAAAGTCGGTTTACGGACGATAATTTTACGTGATAACGTCATAAGTAGGCCGATCCTGCCTCTCTATCGCTTGTTCCGCGCTCTCACTTGCACGCTCGGCTCAGGCGGAACGTGACAATGAGCCATGCTATTTCGTGCGCGCAGCCGGCGTTCATCGATTTATAAGACGTTATCACTTCAAAAACTGCCGTAGGACTGCACTTCATAAATGAAAACACACATACACACATCTGTATATAATTATGTATATGAGCATGAAGGTCACGCGAGTTCAGTGCTTTTTTCCCCACACCAAAAGTGTCCAACGTGCCTAAACAAGTTTTCACTTCAATAACTTGAAAATACTTAAAATGTTTTTAGAAAATTTAGAGAAAATACGCTTATGTTAAGTGCGTTACAAATTAGATCGTTCATGATGAAAACAAAAGAAAATTGATAAATTTTTAAACGAGTTTTTTGTGCACAAAGTAAAACATGTTTTATAAATCACTCACGCTTGTTATAAATTGTCAGTACACAGTCATACACAGCCTTAAAAAATATTAAATAAAAACGATTTCTTTTTAACAGCCCAGTTCCCAGCCCAGTATGTTATGAGCATATAATATTAAAGAATACAATAAAATGTTACCGGTAGTTAATGATATTCTACTCACCTTCACTAGGTCGTTATATATCGTTCATTCGTGAATTGCAAAATTACGTAAGTACCTACACGATAAATTCCTATAATTTTGCATTTTTAAATTAAAATTACTGTTGGTAATCGGATTTTTTAGCTTTTAGCTAGTGTTATTTAACAACATTTCTGTAGTAATTTATTGTAGTTTTCTAAAATCTAAAGCTTTTCCCTTAGATGGGATGTCGCGTCTACAGCGTTCTATATGTCTTTCTATCTTTTCATGTGTCAAATGTAAAAAAATTACAGTATTTATGTTACCGTTTTGTTAATGCAAGTTTAGCTTCAGTGTTTTTTTTGTATATTTTGTTGAAATATCAAAGCAAATAAACTTAATAACAATTAATGGTTTATTTCATTAAAGTCTACTTGCTTGTTCGTCATTAAAATAAGTTATACTTACCGAATCTACCTGCTGCCTTTAATTTTGCATGCACCGCATTGGGGAGACTGTACAGGAGCCTATGGTTGGGAGCCCAGTTATGGTAAGTAATAATCTTTGAACTCCAATATTCCCTTCGGTACTGATGAAAAAACAAGTGGTGACCTGACCATAGCATATTAGACCGCTTTCCCGCAAAAGAAGTAACCATGAATGCCTATTTGACAGACCATGAGACTGAATAATACTAATAATCGCTACATCACTACTTATTATAAAAAAAATCTCCCGCCGCGTCAGTCTGTCTGTCTGTTCGCAATAAACTACTAAACGGATTTTCATGCGGTTTTCACCAATAGACAGAGTGGTTCATAAGGAAGGTTTAGGTGTATAACTTGTTAACGTTTTGTGTAAATTGGTTGAAATATGGATGATGATTATTGAAGATGTCTCTACTACTCGTGCGAAGCCGGGGCAGGTTGCTAGTATAAGAATAATGAAACCGAGTAGGTTAGCACATTGCAAGGTTAAGTATTACTAGCCAGGTCAGCCTTAGGATGGGTGACCATTCTTAATACATTGAGACCCCTCGGTGCCTTGGAGAGCACGTTAAGCCGTCTGTCCCGGTTGCCATACGAACATCTGTGGCATTCAATACAGGTAGTTGGAGCCCTAAAAAGCCCTGACGACCTGGTTTAACTACAGAACTTCGATATCGCCTAGTACTTGGGTTGTGGAGGTCTGGTGGCGGGCGCTTCACGTAAAATTTCGAAGTTCGGCCGTATCGTAGTTAGACCGAAAGCCGACACAACTTAGTTGGGAAAAGGCGCGGATGATGATGATAAGAATAATGAAACCACACCACATAAATGTAGTTTCCGTACCATGACAGGTCAACATAAACTGAACTGGACCCCTGTAGCTTCTTGTAGTCGTTGTCACAAAAATATAAAATTTCCAAAAAAAAATAATAAGAATGTCTAAAACTCGTCAACAGTTACTAATCAAAACAAAAGAATCGGTTGACAAACATGGAAGAAAATGGTTTTTAACGGTTTTGTCTTGCCTATTGGTATAATATCTTATTTACATTATGAAAAAAATATTACGATTTTACAAAAACCTACCGAGCGAAGCTCGGTTTCCCACGTACTAGATATTATAAATTAAACCACACATCACATAAACGCAGCATGTAGGTATACTGTCAATATCCCGCAGCCATGTGATATGGTACTTGTACGCTGTGCACAATACGCAATGTACAAGAAATGGGAGAGCCATGCTTCGGCGTTTCGCGTGAGTGAGGTTACCGGAGGCCCTAACCCTTCCCTCTCCCTTATTCCCGTCCTTCCCCTCTCCCCCCTCTTCCCACTCTTCCCCCCTCAACCTCTTCTCCTACTCATACCTTAAAGGGCGGCAACGCACTTGTGACTCTCGAGTTGCAGGTGCCCATGGGCGGCGGTAGTCATTTACCAGCAGATGTTCCGTCTGCTCGTTTGCCCCTATACAATAAAACAAAAAAAAAAATGCAACCCTGAGCCATTGAAGTATAATGTTCGAATGACTTATCTAATGAGGTGGTTACTGGTCATATTGGCACCTAGTGTTGCCATATAATACCATATGCGCCGCAGTACCTATTAAAATGAGATGGGGCTCATCCTTAACACACAAGGCACAGACAAAGCCACATAGTACCGGTGTAGCTTTATTATAAGAGTCGAAATCTTTGACTCGTAAGAAGACATAAAAACTTTTTGACGGACTCAGTAAATAACCAGTAACATCCATGGTCTTGTATGTGCATATAGGTTACGGTGACCGGTTTCCATTGGGCGACCTTCATGTTTGTTTATCACTTTAGTAGTAGGTATAAAATAATATAATGCAATCAGATCAAAAATCTTGTAGAAATCGATGTAGGTAAATAGCACCACAGCATAGTGTGCAGGTCTGCTAGAGTCACCAGATCTATATGAAGAAATGGCTAACAATCTGCAAGTGCCGCTGTTCCTATGACTATTGATTATCAGGTGGCAGGTCAAATGGCCAGTTGATGTTCCTGTCCTAGTGGCCTCTCCAATCACAAGACGGACATTCGTCTTCGAGCTACTGCAGTCTCAGTCCTGTTTCCCCATCCGGGATTTGTGGTGTCTCTTACCCTAGCTCCCTCGCTCAGTCCGTTTTCATTACCCCAATTTACCTCCTTACTTTGACCCGTCTCAAAATTATTACATTCCCAAAGAGGGTGGGCGTCAGACAGGCGGCCAGCCATAAAAAAAACAGCTAAAACCATTTGCAATGTCACCTACACATTAATTCGACCCCGAATAAAGTTAAGAATAGGAGAGGAAGATGATGCTACCTGTGTTCTTTTAGCCAATGAATGAATTATCTTAGGTACTTTTTAGGGTTCCGTACCCGAAGGGTAACCAACGGGACCCTATTACTAAGCCTCCGCTGTCCGTCTGTCTGTCTGTCAGCAGGCTGTATCTCATGATCCGTAATAGGTAGACAGTTGAATTTTTCACAGAATGTGTTTTTCTGTTGTCGCTATAGCAACAAATAATAAATAAAAATCTTTTTAACAACAAATTAAACCGACGAAAATAACTAAAAAGCAAAAAATAAATAAACCTCTTAAGTCTTGAGCTTATTTACATAAACTATCAAATTTTATATAAACTTATTTTGAGTCGGCGCCAAACAACAAACTGATTAAATATCTAAATTTTATATGTACCTACGTAGAAATGGACATGGCTATACGTAGGTAATTAATCATTTTATTATTTGGCGCCGACTCAAAATAAGTTTCGGGCAATAAACGATATAAAATTTGATAGTTTGTGTAAATAAGCACAAGACTTAAGAGATTTATTTATATTTTGCTTTTTAGTTATTTTCCTCGGTTTAATTTTTTGTTAAAAAGATTTTTATTTGATGATTTTTTTTCATCATCAGCTCAGCTACATGATGTGATGATTTCTGAACGCAAATACCTGATAAAGTAATGAAAAGTAAACAGAAACTCTATTCGTTTCTACAATTTTCGAGGGTTTCTCTCAATTTTATCAGAATCCCATCATCAGATCCTGACTTCCTTGACATGGGACCACCCTTTAGGTATACCCTATCTAACAAAAAAAGAATAATCAAAATCGGTTCATAAGTAACGGGAGAGGGCTGAACAAACATAAAAAAAAATAAAAAAAATTACATACGAATTGAGAACCTTTTTTTTCGTCGGTTAAAAAGTACGTACATAGTATTAAATCTTGTACGATGGTGCGGAACCCTTCATGCACGAGTCTGACTCGCACTTGGCCGGTTTTTTTTATCATTACATTACACAGGTTGATTAATTTATTTTCTAACTTTTTGCAATCCCAGAGGGTCAACGCGCATGTTGCTGACAATGTACAATACTTTTAGAACTACATAGTGTAGTTAGCTTAGTGTGTCCTTACTCTTGTAGGTATATGTTTTCACTGTTTATGTTTACGATCAACATCGTCGTGTTCCATAAGTTTTTCAACACTTTTTCAGCACTAAATGTGTGCCAAATTTCAATCAAATCCGTTCAGCCATTTAAGCGTGAAAGAGTAACAAACATCCGTCTGGTTAGGAATTCCAAATTCAAATTAATTTGAAATTTAGGCTTGCGTATTTATGTTTCTAATTTAGTAAGTCGTTTGTTTTCGTGCCATTTGATTTTTCTTTGATGTCGTTCCAACAATCGTCAAAACTTTGAATATCGCGTTGTTTACGAATACGAGTTCTGCCGTGGAACTAGCGCTGCCGAAACAGCTCCAAAGATTAATCATGTGTATAGGGAAGCTACTGTAAAATAAAACGCGGTATGATTTTGACTCCAACGTTTTAGTTCTGGAAATTTTAACCTACAAAGCAAACCTCGTGGACGGCCGGAGACCCTAGTTGACAATGAAGAATTAAAAGGGATCGTAGAAGCGGATCCGTAGAAGAGAATTAGCGGCAGGCTTCAGGGTGTGTTAAAAGAAGTGTTATAAGAATTTTAATTTACTTAAATTAGAATAGTGGAAAAGCTAGAAAAAATGGTAATTGAGGGAAGCACACCAACAAACACGCGTTGTGTATTGCGTTACATTACTCAACCGTCGCAATAACGAGGGGAATTTGGACCGTAACTTGTGCTGAAAAATGAATCCTGTACGATAATCGAGAACGCTCACCACAGCGGTTGAACCCAGGAGAGCCGGCCAAATCTTGCCTCAGGCGAAAGTTGACTCAAAAAAAGGTACTTGTGAGTGTCAGGTGGACCAGTGCTGGTGTTGTTCACTATAGCTTTCTATAATCTGGCCAGACTACTCCCCGGACCTTGCTTCAAGAGATTACCATTTGTTCCGGAATTCTGCCAATTTAGAAAAATTCTAATTTAATTTTTTTTTATCCCTATGAAGTCTAAACCGCCTTCAAAGATTTCATTGATTCTCACTCTGACAATTTTTTCAGCAAGGGAATTAATGAAGTTCCTATAAAAAAGCGAAAGTGTGTAGATAACAATGTTACAATTAATCAAAGTAGATTAATTAAATATTTAACATCATAAAAAAATCGTTTTACTTTTTCCGTATAAAAGGTGAATTTCATATCAGACTAATATTTTTTTCTTATGTTCAGTTATTTCATTGCTGACCGTACCGACCGTTAAATAAACAAACACGATTTAAAACAATAGTACATACGCGTAGGGTGAATCAATGACCTTCTAATCAATGTTCCCGTTCAGTTTCCATTGACCTCGATCGGCTTGTCCTACAGTGTGTCCGCATGCTTCTAGTTCCATAATGTGATGTCACGGACGCACAAGCCACTTGTTCGACTCATTGTTCCTACCGCTGCTTCTGTGGTTCCTGTCATTGTACCCTAATTCGCCATGAAGTCAAACACGATTGTCATCGATATAAAACTATTTACACCATTCAACGCCCGCTTATTATCAGTTTTACCGGTTTACTATCAACATCTATCGCTTATTCTACGATGAAATGATTCCCCGGCACAAATACTGTTTTAGTATTTTAACTTGTGTAGTCTTATTATTATCAGAACTGAGTGGATCGGTAATAAAAGAAGTGTTAGAAGAAAATTTGAAAGATATTGCACATGATGAAGGAGCAGAATCAATCAAACATGATAAACACAAAGGTGAAAAGGTGATTCAAGAACAAAGCCAAATAAACGACAGCCATAAAAACCAATACTCTAAAGCTAATGACGAGGCAAAATATTTGAAAAAGGAGCACGACTCAAATTCTGCAACAGAAAACGATGCGTATAAGGGATATAATAGCAAGCAAGACAAAGCCGAAGATAGTGAAGCAAAAGGTTTTAAGCGGGGTCACAAAAAAGGTCACCATAACCAAGGATTCCAAAATTCGTATCATAAAGACGAGTCATCTAATAAAAGTACTTTTTTTGATGATTTCAATGACGAGGGCGACCAAGCGAAATACAACAGTAGGGTAAATTCACATGACAATCATGGTGGCCGAAATTATCATGGGTCTCACAACAAAGGTACGGAACATCTAACAGATAATTATCGTAACGGCGGTTATAATAAATACGGTGACACTGGAGTTAAACATGTTGGCCATCAAAACCACGGAAAAAAATATTATTTGGATGATACTTTAGATCATGATAAGTATCGTAATGCTCAAAATAACTACGACAGAGGTAATATCCGAAGCCGTCATGAACATCATGTGCCGTCAGTTCCTCATCCTGAACCGGGTTGGGATTGGCAGAACCGGGAAGATAGGAGAGGGTGGGAACGTCCAGGTTGGCAAAGAGATCACGGTTGGCAAGCAGAACCTGGTTGGGAAAGAGATCCTAATTGGCAAAGGGATCCTGCTTGGGAAAGAGGAACTGATTGGCAGAAAGGCAATGGCTGGGAAAGAGAACCTAACTGGCAAAGGGATCAGGGCTGGGAAAGAGAACCTAACTGGCAAAGGGATCAGGGCTGGGAAAGAGATTATGGTGGTCCCGGTTACTATGATGATAAGGGTTTACGCCATGATGGTGGCTATGGTTATGGGCCTAATCACGGTTACGGCTATGGTTACGGAGAATCTCAAGTAAGTCCAGTTGCTGAAATACCTAAAAACGCACCTGTTGTAGCTCAGAGAAAACAGACTATAACTATATATGAAGATCCGAGATATGATGGTAAGGATAAAGGTCAATTGAGACGAGAGGAGGGGGATTACTTGCAACTAGATTATAAACCGAGTAGTCATCGATACGCCAGTTACGACGATACGTACTATAACGCTCCTGCAACTCGAGGAGGAGCCGTAGAAGCTAGTAAAATTAATAGATTGGTTTATAACTACAGGAGGCAGTGAAGGTAATCGGAGCCTTTCTGTAATATTCAAGTCGAAATCCGAAATTCAGGTCAGGTATATCTACCGGATCAAATAACTTATATCAGAATGGAGTATTCAATTAGAATAGAATATTGTTAGATATATTTATTTTTACTTTTGTTAATATACTTGGTGATAATTATTGTCAGCGAATCTCATAATATTTGAGAACTTTATTTTAATGAGTTCGTTGTGAGATGGATCAGGTCAAAACTTTAACGGTTGACTTTTGGGAAATGTCGTGGATAAATTATTGAATAGCTATTTGTAAAAGGAAATTATAAAGTAGTATCTTTAGTAAATAAATAACATTAAACCATATAAGTAAGTACATTGACTACATTTATTTAATTTCTATCTTTGCATCGGCGGACCGAGCCTGAGTTATGTGGATATTAAATTTATGGCTATTGACAGGTTTCCACTGAAGCGTGGAAGGCAAATAGGTAACACTATGAAGGGAAGATTCCTTCGGGCAGTTGCTACGTGACGGTTGGATGACTAGTCAGTCGGGCGCCATATTTCAATATGCTACAAGTGTCACAGTTGAGTGGTTAGAGCTTTCGGCCGTGACGGTGCTACGAGCGTGCAAAATCGGTGTCATTGGTCCGGGAAAAAACTTTCAACGGGTTAGCTGTATATTGATCGCTCAGTATAATATTTTTAAAAAGAAAACTGACCGTTAATTTATGTAACTGAATTTAATGAGGATTATATTTTAATGCTTAGTTAAATGTTGTTGCAATTGCGCATGGTTGCCGCGCCAAGTATTGCGGATTTGATACCTACACGGGACAAAAAATTGTGTGATCCACGAATAGTTGTTTGTGTGTTGTTTCTGTTCGTAAAGTCCCCCTCAATGCAGAAGTTATTCCTAATGCGAGAGTTGTCTTAAAAAATAATAAAAGGAAATTTTAAAAGAGATGAATGAAAAATCCTAGTAGAAGGCGTTGGTCGCAACGTCTTAACGTAATATGACTTCAATGGCTTGGTTTTTCAGCATTTGCAATTCTAAATTTTAGTACTAGTTTTTTTATGACCCAATTTACAAGTTAAGTAATTCTTTTTTGTATGAAAGTGCTTGTTTCTACCGTTACTGACGTTACAATTTGCTTAATGCGTAAACTCGTACAAAACTCTAGGGTGTCTTTCACGATAATTTCAACCAAGTTTCTGAATTAAGTCGTTCGTGTTACCCCTTCCGCTTTAATTAAAAGACATCGTTATTGAGCCACTACCCACTCGTAGATATTTTTCAGTGCTTTTATTTGTAATTTAAATTTTGCAACCCTTAGTCGCGGTTCGGCTTTAGGGGGATAAACTAATTTAAACGTTAAGCTCCGGACAAAGTCTCGTTTTATAATATGTATGGTCTGGGCAACATTTTAAAATTGGATTAGAACAGAGCGCATTCGAAATAAAGAGGTGCTTATTTTTATTTTTTAAGAGATGACTGTTGTTTTGTGAAAGAGGTTAATTATGAAAAGCGGGACGTAGATTTTTGGAAAGCGGAGTGGAACAAAGACACTGAATTTAAAATATCAAACAGATTTATGGCGAGCCTTTCACAAATGTAAATTCTCTCTTTTGCACATAAAAGTAAGTAAGTCATGTTAAATTAGGATTTCGGAATATGGCTTATACAATTTATAGTTGAGAATTTACTAGCCGAAACAGCCCTTTCAATTAATTCTAATTATGATGTGATACACAAATCAAAATTTTGCGAGAAGTTTAGGTACTCATGCATTTACCTGTTTATTACAAAACAATGTAATAGGTAACTAGTAGTATGTACCTACAGATATTTTTAGATTCGCTATAAATCAGAAACATTATAAGTGGATTTATCAGAGATATGCATATTAGTAGCCAATCTGCAATTTAAAAATATAACCAAACACTCGTGTTACTTTGTGGTGAAAATGAATACTCTGTGCGTTTAGTTTATCTTGCCTCGTTGAATTAATGCGAGAGCTTGGTTTACATAATTCTCTTTGTTTGGGAATCTGAGCTTTGGTAGTTTCAATTTCTGAATAAATAAATAGACAATAACTATTCTGTTACAGTTAGGGTATTTTCGGTAGGTATATTTTATTATCGTAGCTATTTTTTTAAAGACTACTCGTAACGTTTGTTATTATTACTCGTTCCAGCTAAGCTAAATTCTCGTGTTACTAGTTGATTCACGTCATTAGTGTATTGGATGGGATTCAACGCATAACTACTTGAACACAAGTCCGACACAACAGCCGTTACTATCGCCTCTTAATTAACCTTGTACTGTGTTGCTAGTGTGTGGCACGGCACTGTAATGTTAATAAGGAATTCATTAGTAGGTTTTATTTTAGTTTTAGGGGACAAACGAGTAGATAGGTCACCTGATGGTAAGTTACTACCGCTGCCATAAACACCTGCAACTCAAGAGTCGCAAGTACGTGCCGGCCTTTGAGGTTAGAGTACGCTCTTTTCTTGAAGGTTTTCGGGTTGTATTGGTTCGGAAATACCGTAGGTGACAATTTCTTTCACAGATGGGTTAAGGTGTATCCCTTTTTATAGATGGAAAGAAAAAGAGCTCGCAAAACTGAACCGTGAACAATTACCTCGGGTCTAATCACCAAACCCTCACTTTTTATTGTACTTGCGAACGACTTGTAGACAGTAAAGCAATTTCAAAATGGCAGCTGAATAACACGCCAATAATCGTTAACAGCGATTGGAAAACAAAACTGTGATTATAGGGTATTATCTAAACCTACCTTTCTCTTTCTAGCTCGTTAATAAAAGTAATGTTGTCTCATTTGTCTCTTGAGGGGCTGGCGAGATAGAGTGACATTACTTTAACGAACTTTCGATGGTCCACGATGGGATGGGGCTCTGAATTTTCTAGTTAGCTTTGATCAGATAGAGCTTAGCTTGTATAATTGCTTACAAATTGGTTTTGGAAGAATAGTAGGTACCTAATATTTACTGGGTATTAAGATTATCGAAATTTATATACTCACATCGGTATATACCTATATTTAGCTTTTGGCTGAAACACTGTATTGATATTTTTTGGATAATAATAACCGTTTAAGCCTAATTTATTCTAAATAGCACTGCTTTTCTTTTTTGAAGCTTAATATTATCATAAATAGAGGACTGTTAAACATACGCTATTTAGGTTAAGCCATCGGAGACCGCTGAAAGCCACATAAAAGCTGCTAAAGCTGTTTAATCTAGTTATGGTCGGGGCATTTTCATCTTTTGGCAGTAGTTAATCACTTTTTTTTCTGAAAAATAGTGATAAGTAGTGTAGGGACACATATATTGTGAGAGTGCACGTGCAAGCGTAAGTCAGTCGGTGCAGCACTCGGTTCGGACACGCATGTGTAGTGTACTGCTAATAAAATTTAAAGTAGGTATTGTTCCTAAGTTATACTGAAACATGTGTAACATTCACATTTACCTAACATATTTTTTGTACGACTTGGACCTAACATATTAAAGAGGAATATATAAATATTTTGCAACAATTAAATAAATAGGTTAAATTAAGACACGGTTACGAATGTATTTTAATGATAAAACACGTGATTAATTAAAGATATCACCGTATTTTTATTTATAACCCGTAGTTATTCATTGTAGCTTGGGTTTTTATATTCCTAAACAGAACCTTAATAGCATTATATTAACTGCGTGCTTACAGAACTGCTTTCCCAAATAGGTTCTTTTTAGATCAATTTAACCAAATAATAGCATGATAAAAGGTCAGATCTATTATCCAGCAACAAACTAGGAAACCACTGTTTGAATAGATTATATTCAACATAAACATAGCCAATAAGTAGGTAAGTACATAGCTTTTCGATAAAAATATACACGCAATATCTAATCAAATATTACGTTTTATAATTAGAAACACTGTTAAAACGCTTAGCTCGTATTAAAGCCATGTTGTTTTAGCACGCTAAAACTCAAAAAAGTATTAAATTTTTAATGCTACTATACAAATTAAAGCATTTTATTTTGTGCCCAAATTGTTTGAATAACATCGGTGTAAGCGCTTATACAGATATTAGGTAAGTACCCAGCGAACTAGTCAGCTTAAAGTTTCTAGAAATGCTTTTTAACAAAGATTCAACTTTTTGTAATCAGGCGTTTGTCTAAGTCAACGTCAAGTTAGTTTTAATTCGGTTACTATTTTTGTATCGAATAAACAGGAATACACAATACTTTAAAACTATTAATCTCAAAATTATAAAAAAAATTTGGAGACCCTCCAACAAGGCTTTTCATTTGATACAGTTTACCAAATTTCAATTTAATCTATCCAGTGTATTCGAAGCCAATTTACTCCGAATTTACACAATCTATAACTATATATAACTAGAGTGGAGACCGCGAATCGGTAAACGGGAGGTAGGTCGCCCCCCAGTCAGATGGACCGACGACCTGAGGAAGGTAGCTGGGAGGGACTGGATGCGGCAGGCGGAGGACCGGGTGCTATGGCGCACTTTGGGAGAGGCCTATCTCCAGCAGTGGACTAAAATAGGCTAATTGATTGAAGTGATGGCGTTGATACCTATCACAATAGATTTAGAAATTTGAATTAGTTCAGGCAAAGTGAATGTGCTTTTTCCACAGGATGAAAACGATCACAATCAAATTTATTGAAATTGGACAATATCTGATCTGCTGAGTAAGCTAGCAGGTACATAATTTAAATAAAAAATTACAGTGTGACCGAATTAACATGTATTATTATTCTGCGAAGGGATTGTCGTTGTGTTTAAAGCGTGTGTTCGTTTGTCTTCTTTATTCATGTTTACCAAGCCAAACCCCAAACCAAGCCCGTCAGTTTTACGCACACCCTGAAGTACAGATGAATGAGAATGAGAGAATGGTCACCTGGCAAAATTGCTTAACCTCATTTCATTACGAGTTTCTCATGCACTATAACAAAGTAGAGTCACTTCATTCTTATTAAATTATTATCGCTTCAGACACAAATCGTAGCGCAAGTTACTTTCTAAGCAGTCGGCTCGGCGCCCACAAAGTTGTCGCAACAATGCGAACTCGACAACTCCGTTATCTGCCAATGTTTATTGTCTGAAGTTAGCTGGGTGGCTGTTTTGTTACTGATTCCCTAGCTTGGTTTAGATGAGCAAGTTGCACGACGTTGGGACCTTTATAGTATACGATTGGAGTTCCGATTTTTTGGACTTATTGACATTAGCAACCCATTATAAACTATTTTTAAATGACCCCTCATTTAAAAATATTTTAGGATGGGATGATTTTTCTTACACGGGCTTCCTGACACGCGTCTTTAAATTTTAAAAAGATATGATAAGTCCTTAATCTCCTGAGAATTCCATGTTCAAATTATTAATTAAAATTAATTTTAGGCTGCCTATTATAAAAAAAAACGATAGTATGGCTATGACATTTATAAAACGAAACAGTTTATTTGTTTGAAATACCAATATTGACCAGGTACCACAACTGAACACAGGGTGCGCATTTGGTTTTATCGCGTCTATTCTGGAAATTATGATCACAGCAATGAGTGCCCATGGTGTCAGGTGGTCTGTTTGTCGGGCATCCCGGAAATACAAACAAAAAAAGTTTGTAAAAAAAAAAGAATCTGATCGCAACATATAATGATATCATCTAAAGGGGTATTCATTCACTCGTGACGAATCCACTGCCTGTAGCAAACTAATTGCTATAAAATGAACCGCTCCCATGGGAATGAGCCCCCGATTTTGTTTTAATCGAAATTTTCTGCACAAAGTGTCGGCTGCGGGATGAATTGTCACAATTCTCAACATCCAATTAAACATTACGGTTTGTTAAACATAATTTACGATGGGTGAAACAAATTTTTCCTTGTTTTTTATAGGTTTAAAGAAAAAGTTAAAGAAGAAACCATCGACTGTCAAAGGGGTTGTTGGCTTCGCTCTAAGGTTTCATACATTTGTGTGAACTTTTTCTTTAGAATTGGGTTGCCTATGTTTAAAATAAATTATTCCAAAGTCTTCATGAAATTAAGTCTTATATAAGAATAACAAAAAATGGGTCGTTATTATTTTCACATTTATTATTATTTTTAAATTTAAACCCACACACTAAAAATGATTTGACGATAACTACGTATGATGTCAAAATTATTTTTTTATACAAATTTCTATCAAAAGCACCGTTTTGAAATTTAATGAAGAGTAACTGATTTGACTTGACAGTCAACTATTAGGCGTCCATTAGACGCTCATGCAAATGTCAATCATTACCAAAAGTCATGATTGACGGATGTTCGTTGGTGATTGATGAAATAATATCGACGTTAATATCTCATCATGCAACCGTCAATCACTGCATTAGACGATAGGTTATTCGTCAATCACCGTTTTGATTGTGGCAAAACCTACCATGTAATGGGCGCCTTACGTATTAAGGAATATCATTACATTTTAAAATATATATTATAGTATCTTCTTGGGATGGGTAGTTACTATCGGTATACGACGATAACACTTCTCTACATAGTATAAAACAAAGTCGCTTCCGCCGTCATTACGCTTAGAGCTTTTAAACTACGCAATGGATTTTAATTCGGTTTTCACTAATAGATAGAGCGATTCAAGATGAATGTTTATAGGTACGTATAGTTTCATATTATTTTGTGTTAATTTCTATAATGATATGACGATAGTTCACCACATTAGTATCTACATTGCACCCGTGCGAAGCCGGGGTGGGGCGCTAGTCTAACCTAACACTTACTTTTTTTCAGAATAAAATACTCTCTTTCATTAAAGTTTAATTTGATTTGATTGCCCTCCTTCTGGGGCAAAAGCTGGTCGAAAAATGCAACTATTATCAACTAACTAAGAACCATACAAATCGAGATCGAATCCAAACGGTGACAATTGGGTAGATGCCTATGCTCAAAATAAATTATTTCGCCAAGTGTCGCAATAATATAACTTAAAATACTGTGAAAATCGTCATCCAGTTTTATTTTAACGTTTTTAAATAAGATTATAATTGTTAAATTAACATTAAAATAAATGATTTGACAGTACTAAGGTTAGTTTTTCATACAAAAATGTACGGAAGCTACCGTTTTGACGTTTATTAAAAATATACTGATTTGACTTGACAGTCATCTACCCTATTTGCGAGTTGACCACTACGCCCTTGCAGTCATACCTTAAAATTGAACAAACTAGCAAATCAAAGAAACTAATAAATTATCATTGTGCTCCAGTGGCGCCACCTACGTCTGAAGTGGTTCATAACTTAGGACTATAGTTGCTTTACTGGTGTTTGCGAATGGCGCGGCAATATGTTCCACAAACAGCCTTCAGGTAAGTTATGGCGGCCCCTGTGTGTAGTTTTGCTTATTAACGAGACCAACATGGCGGGCGTTTGATAAGATTTCGGTTTGTCTTGGCATTCGTGCCTCGAGGCAGCCTTCGGGTATTTGGAGTTGAGACCACTGAAGGTGTATAATGCAAAATATGAAAACGTGCTCTACTTCGAATAATAATAGAATATTTAATACCGATTCTGAAGTTATAAGACCAGTTTAGAATTATTATTAATTGTAATATATTTGTATTACAGATACGTTGAATAATTTCCTAGTTTTTAACATCCTCAATCAATATTATAGATATTAAAATACTGGAGGAAACTGCGTTCATTATGTTGGTGGTTTCAATTATTAATTTTTATGCTGTTACGACGATTGCAGAATATGGGCATGAAGTCGCTGGTAAATATTTTTGTAATATATAGTAATTAATCTATCAAAGGGTCAGAAAATATGAGTGAAACCTGTGATGAAGCAAGGGAATGGTGGCAATCTAGTTTCCATAGAGGCATCCCTTCCGTAAAATTTTGAAATCGCATTAATGTTTTTCATGCTTACCTATTTACTAGAAACATGTCAGTATACTAATAATCCTGTTCAAGAGAGACTTTTTATAGGGGGAATATACTGCCCAGGACTTCGGTTCATTTCGCTAGTTAAAAGTATAAAAAAAAATATTAGGCATACAACTTAAAATAGAGCATCTGAGATATCACCTAGCTAAGAAATGTGGTTGCAGCGTGTATGGCGTGCGACGCATAGCTAGAGCGAGGCGCAAATCGCCCGACTGCCTCGGATAACTGGCGGCGTGATATGCATACATGAATACGCTATAAATAATAACACTGTAATAATTAATGTACCTACTGTATTGTACAGTGCTTGTCATGTTAAACTTGTAAAGTCTTCAATGATTTCAAAAGCAAAGAATTGCGTTCCCGGTGGGCAAAGAAGGACTTACGACATTCGACGTGGTACCGCCTTAAGATGTTCAGGGGCCTAGTTATACTGAATTAGACAACGTTTGTTTCTACATATAAAGTCATTAAAGTATATCCCCGTCTGACGTTAATTAAGTAAAATTCAGAGGAGATTCTATTGCCATTTATCGGGAACGTTTCCAAGTTCTGTGCTGCTGAAAATTTAATTGTAGAAGTTTATTCGAAGCAGGAATCGAACCCAGGATATAACTAGTTATGTTATATTATTATGTATAACGGTGTAATTATACAAGAAAAACGGTTCCGTGTATTTCAACTTTTAACAAGTTTCTAACTTTCTGCAATGTTGTTAGCAATGAAATTTCCTCAATTATTTCGCATGTACATTTAATTGGCGGTTTAAAATGAGCCTTGGTCACCACCAACTGTACCATGCATGTGAAAAAAATAAAACAATCTTAGTTTAAATCTTATCTTAATAAGAAACGTATAAAGGTAGCACCCGATTTTTTTTAAATTACCGTTCTAATTTTTTTAGTGGCCACCATTTCCGGACACCCGTTCACTCGGAAGAAAGCGTACTCTCCTGCGGTAAAAAATATCAGTTTTTAACTTTAAGTGGCTTAGTAGGAGTACCGGGTCACGTTTCACAAGCCGCTTAAGGAGTGACCTTAAAAGAAGGAGTTCTTTTAAGGTTACTCCTCCTTTTATACTGACTACTATTGTTTAACGGTTTCCTTTCTCTTTGAATAGGTATGCTTAAAATATCACATTATTGGTTTAATTAGTAAAGCGATCACAGTTTATTTTTACCAAGTCCCTGTTATCAAAATATTTATTATGTACATTGAAAATAAAAAAACCACTAAACATCACCAAAAAATCGATAATCAATTTCTTCGTATCATAAATCATAACGGCTTGCGTCGTGAATGTAAATAGCATCTCAAGCCGTTATGATTTCAGAACGTTCCTTTTTTAAATATTCATTAAGTAGGCACACGAAATACAGGTCACAGATTTTTTTTTAATAGTAAAATTTCAGCATGTATCGTGAAAATATATTGTTACATGGTACGGACTGTTTGCTTGATATTGCTTTTAATAGTGAAGTCACGTTTCAATCACATTTCAAACTTAGTTTATCCCACGCGATATAAGGAAGAAGTGCGTGAAATTTTCTACCCAAGTAAATTATTCAAAATATCCATGCGTGTTTACCATGGAAAACAACTAATAATAAAAAAACTAAGGAAATCAAAACAAAACACAAAAAGGTAATTTTTGATAATGTGTCTGTTTGTGTGCATCAGTCCCTTACCATCTAGCGACTTAATATTAAAGCTCAAGATGTAAGTATTTACCAATTGCAATGATGTTTAGTATAAAAGAAGTAAGCCTGTTTTAACGGAAAAGCGGTAAATATAAGCCAAATACAAAACAAAACTATCTTGTGAAACAGCAATTTTATCAACATCACAACCAAAACTAACGAGTCGAATGTATGTTTTCTTAACGTACAAAGCACCGAACGACAGAGGCGACAAGACCGCTGTATGAACCGCTACAACAAAAGGGCTGTTACATTTTATGGCCTGCAATCGGCGCCAGTAAACCTCCTGATAGTACTCCAGCCAACAATTAAAGGGAGAAGATAAAGCCGACGGATTTTCACGACTCCTTTACTTTCTACAAATATGTATAAGTACAAAGTTAGACGATTTAAATAGGAATATCTTGCAAGGTCGTATATATTATGTTATGGTAAAAAGCTTCGATTGTGTGATAGTTATTCAGAAATCTCAAAAGAAAACTATTCACTTATATGGTTTTGTTTCTTTGACTATGTACGAGTAAGTATACTTATTTGATGTTTAAGTGTTAAAATATAATTTCCTGATGACTCCATTTTTTATGGTACCGCCAATCAGTACCGTAATTTATTATATGGTGTCGCCGCCGTTTGACACCTGTAACTGAAGAGTCATAAGTGTGTTGTCAGCCTTTGAATTGGGAGTACGCTCTTTTCTTGAAGGTTTGAAGGTCGTGTCGGTCCGGAAATACTGCAGGCGACAATTCAAACAATATGCTTATCAAATCAAATATTAAGTGATTACTCAATAAGTAAATTATGTTAGCTTTAATTTAAATGAGATGTTAGAGATTAGTTAGAAATAAATGTTTTATTTTCTCCATCATAAGTTTTCCTGTAAACTGTTATGTAAGTGGTATTGGGACTGGTTATTAGTTATTCTCAAATCCACAATCCCAGCGTATCTCTACACAAATGATGCTCAAATAATATGTATTTTATAAAACAATGTGACCTTACGTAAAGAACACAAAACATTATTTTTGTAACTAGGTCAGTAAAATTTATAAAACCACAAAGCCAAAGGTATTTAAGGACATAATCGAAGGCATGTTTGCTTTTATTTCTTTGTAAGTCTGTCGTCCTTCTGTCAGGTGTTGGTTTTAGGTAGCATCCATCCGGGTGATGGTTAGTATCCAATATCCAATACGCACGCGATTGGGAGTGTAAACAGCACGCTAAGTCATATCCGTAGTTAACTCCTGAGAAAGTTACAAACGGGCTTACTACACATACTACAATACATTACTACAATATTTTTTATAAATTCATGTTACGTTAGAAATAGAGGAAAATTCAAGCGTGTAGGTGTCGATTTGATAGGGCTTTGTGAAAAAAATATCCCGCTCTATATGCGGAACGCATCGCAATCAGATATGAGGCGTGCCTCACAGTTGCGAATAGTGATGATTTATTTTTACACTTTTTATTTTAACATCGATACTTTTATTTCAATGAAATCCCTTCTATATAAAAAATATATAAAAATTACAATATATTTGTTTCGTGTGAAAAGACACATGCAATAGTTTATACCAATTGAAATTCCATACTTGCAGTAGGTACAAAAAGTAGAAATAAAATTTAATTCACAAAACATTGGAGAAATCTTAGGTAGGTATGCAGGTTAACTTCCCACTACGCTAAATATTAATTATTTTCTAATATTCATATTAACTTCAAAAAGTCACAGGAACGTGACCGGGAATCGTAGCACGAAGCCAATGGTTAGAAAGAAAAAGGTCCACCAGGTTGTGCGAAGCGCATAATTCCTAGTTCTGTGATCCATTGTTAACAATGCAAAAGAGGGGTATCGATAAAATTACGCATCATCACAGCACTATCGTGAATAAAATCGAATAGAATGAATGAATACCGCGGATTGGTATTTGCACTGGAACCAGGGTTGCTTCTGCGTGGGCGACCGCGTCCGCAATCGCTTCGCGCTGTCAACACGCCCCGTGCACATTGTTTCATATATTGTATATTTTTGAAGTTATACTTCTTTTGGCGCGTTAGGGCAAAATGATGAGAGTAAATTTTTACGATGCGCGTGCACTGTCACGAAAAACCGACACCCTGAAGTTCTGAACCAACTTCACGATATTTATTCAAGTGTTTCTGAACCTACAACACGTTGTTTGTATCAGTCCGAATAAAATATACAAAAATATATATTTTTTCAAATGATATATCGCGGTGACTGATATTTATTAACAATTTATTGATTTAAAGATAATTTACTGTGGTTATAAGTGATAAAAATGGTTTTTACATATTACTTTGAGTACGTTTGTAGGATTTGAGGTTAGTTGACGGTATGTATTATTTATTGTGATATTTGAATAAACTTTATTTAACTAGATAATGCGTTATAATAACACTTTCAATGTATTAAATACCTTTTTTCTACAAACGTAGGATAAGGCGAAGGATAAAATTTTTAGAAAGATTTTTATCTTGTTACGCCAAAGAAGTATAACTTCTTACGTGCGTACATAAGTACACATGTTTTTTTGTCTATGAATAAGTTCAAATACTGTAATTATCTTATTATCATTAACTTGATGAGTTTGAGTGACTTCAACTTTTTTGTTCAGATTCATATTTGGTCTCCGAAAATATGATCACGTTTCTGAATTCCGTTAAAAGCTCATGTGGCTACCAATTCGTTCTCACTGGAGTATTCACATCTTCATTTTTCTTTACAATATAAAATTTGTCCAATCACAATATTAAAATTTGTCGAATTTACGATGTAAATTTTGCCTCTTTTTGTCTCCAAGAATGGTTCAACTTCCTTCCTGACACACATGAAAAATGTCTAAGGTAATATGAAGATTTGCTGCATCCTACAAAATTGAATGATCAATCTTTTACTGTTGAAGCTGTACACTCGTCGAATGCGATGCCAGTTTACATTAGGCGAGCGTAACCATTTTTAAGAGAAAATATTATGTTTCAATTTAGTTTAATCATTTCCGTACTAATGTATGCTGCACACGATGTATTGTAAATGAAATAGTTAAGTAGGTATAGTTATGTTTATGTACATATATAATTATATAGATAGATAAGTATTATGATATGTAAAGTAGACCAAATATACAGAATATCTGTATATAAATATAGTTTTTCTAATTAAATTAAATACACCTCCAACTCTCTCCGAATCATTTTGATCCATCCTAAGATTGCCTGGAAGGATTGAATTTAATTTTACCAATATGGCCGCCCTTTGTATGTTATCTTTGATACTTCTACTATAACAATGGTGTAAACAAATAAAGTATTATCTATCTATCTATGTATTATCTAAGAGCATGCTCAATTTTAAGCTATCGTTCAACTTGTAATAACAACCATTAATAGCAGAGTATTGAATTGGTTTGGAGATGATTAATAAATTAGTGCAAGAGTTAGAGTTGGTAAACAGTAATGCATTTTTTCTTTATATTTGCAAATGTATTATATTATAATAAGGATGTGTACAAGACCACCAGGTATATACCAGACAAAGCGTAAAGTAAAAATTAAGGCATTTGTAATTTTACCGCTGTTGTTCATGTTTAGCGACATTTCTGTAGGTACCGTGAATTTACCAAGACATAGGCAATTACATTGAACATTAGTCTCAGGCTCCCAGAGCCGCAAAACACATGAGCATTCAACAAAAACAAACGTGAGGATTGCCTCAGAGCAGCGATAATTTGTCAGGTGCTCCGCACTCAAAGAGTGGTGGTAATTCAAGCAGATACGACATAACCTAAAAGAAATGTTCTGTGATAAAATACTTAAATTTTATAGATATATGTATTCAACAGATACTGGCTTTTATACTGACGGATCTTTTAATATATATACTTTCAGCCCTCAAGTCTATAGTATAATAAATATACTCTCCTACAAAAATCGCGTAAAATAAAGGCTCTCGATAGTTCCACATACTATAAGTGCATGCATTTAATATGCCATAATATTAATAAACCAGATCATACCATGAATGTTCCTGTGAATATATGTCGTAATATGTTGATACAACAAGTGCAATGTGTAGCGTCTGTAGGTTACTTACTATAGTGGTACGTATTCTACACGCACATTCGCGAGAGTGAAAAGGACAGATGCTCAGGCTACGTATTTCAAAAATAACTAACTTTTTAAACTATCATTTGTTACAGACATTATCTATAATATTTATAAAAATAAGGTTATCATATAATTGTTATACTTATCGAAAGTGCGAAGTTTCATGCTTTCTTTGTATTTCTAAAGCACAGTTTCAATTTTATTTAAGCACAGTTCAGGTGGTTCCATTTTTTGAGTGCCGATCAAACTATCTATGGTATATTTGATCGAAGATGGTTTAGTATTTATTACTTTAAAAAAAATAGTACAGTGGCGATGTTTAATGTTCCAATTAATTAGTGTTATTTTCTTAAAAAACATTTAAAAAAAGTAAAGTTTAATGACGAGTTTAAACTTCAAAGGTAAAGAAGTTACTATACATTATGTTTAACATATCAGCAACTAATGTGATTGCATCTTTAAGTAGAGATATGCGCAGGAGTTCATTATACATAACTTAAAAAAAATACATATTATGTATTTTAATTAGTAATAGACTTTATGGTTTTATTAAGTGTGATGTTATAGGTAAGAAAGTAGAGCCGAGTTGTTCTTTGGCGCGTTGCGTGGGAAGTATCCACACCGGTGGCGTGCTGTTGGCCCCGCTAACGTCTTCTTCAAGGGGGATGAAATATCTAAACGCGAGTCTCTTAATGGCTCTCATTTATTTCTCTCCCGAATCTCGTACTGAACGTTGGTAATTATTGCGTTTCCAGTAGGGTTATTAAGTTTTGCTTCGGTTAAAATGAGAAATGGCCGCATTTATTCGATGTTCAACTTGATACCTTTTACTGAGGAAGGGCTGAAAATTTAATTTTAGATGATGATATTATGACGTAATTATTTTAATTGTGGCGCACGCAATGGTATTAAAATTGTGCTTATAATTGGAAATTGTCACGGAGATATTTTCAGTAAATTACTGGAAATACTTACATATAATTTGCAACGCAATTTTTTTATATATACTTTCCTTTATATTTTATAATTCCTATGTTTAGTAAGAGTTTATATACTATATATATATATAATCAATATAAAATGAAATATACACTTGGTATTATTACGTATCTGTTCTGGTTCGAATAAAGTGCATGTTTTGTGTAACGTGGGACATCCAAGTTCTTCCTATTAACATAGAAACGACTGTTAATCTTTAAAGGCACCTTAAAAAAACAAAAAGGTAATCTTTATTTTTTTTGTTCCCTTCTTCCGAATGAAAAAAAAAAACCGAATTCTTATAGGATCTCGTGCGTCTGTCTGTCCGTCTGTCACAGCCATTTTGCTCCGAATCTACTGGATAGATTAAGTTGAAATTTGGTACTCATATCAATTCCTGTGACCCAACAACAGTTACTGTGTTTGGGTCACAACAAGTCATTTTAAAGCCCACATTATGTCTACATTATGTATCTCCCTAACATTCTCGACGGTTTGTGGCTTAATCTGACTGGCCTGTTGGCCTAGTGGTTAGTGACTCTAACTGCTATGCCATAGGCCGTGGGTTCGATTTCCACCCGAGTCTGGGTGTTCTTTGTGTCCGTTGTTTGTATGTTTGTAAAGTTCCCCACGACACAGGAGTAATTCCTAATGCGGGAGTTATCTTTTAAAAATAAAAAAAAACTGTCGCTTGAACCCTCTCATGCTGAGAAAAGGTTTAGGCACAGCAGATGGAAAGTTTTAATACAGGGCCGTGAGCAAGACTTATCATCTATAGAAATATCGTACCCTCTACTCGTGACGTATTACGGTGTGTTTTGTGCGATAATATAATCATATCAGTATTTCACTGCCAGGAGTTTCAAAGTTCTAAAGCGTTACCGTACTTTGCGAAAGCTCGAGGCGCAAATCGTGAACTTTGTAAAGATAACATGTTTCAGCTAAGCCTACCGTACTAAGCCTCTCCTCGGAGGCTCCAGTGTTTACAAGGCATCTTGTTGCTTGAGAGTATTATATATTTATTATTCTCTTGATACACATATTCATTTTATATGTTTATGAAATCGTTAGTAGTTTAATAAAATCCTTAAATTACAAAATGTATTCACGTGTGTAATTTAGGGATGCCTGACTAGCTTCGGCCCCAACGGGGCCCTTTATCGGTAGGTTGCTTCACTCCTTGAAGTGACCTTCCGCGTCGGTGTCAGGCGCCAAACTTCCTCTGTACAATGTACTTGCTGTTACATTTTAAATGTGTAGCGTGAAACCAATTTATCAAAGATACGATTACTAACACCACACGGAGTGCTTTTTATTATCTTTAAAACACATTAACATAATCCTCAATTGCAACCAAAGCTAAAAGAAAAAAAGGGGTATCATTTGAGTAACATAACATAACCCTTGCTATAATTGTTTATATACATATAGTTTACGTTAATGATGATTGTTGCCGAATTCTAGGTCCCTGAAAAAAGACTTTCTAAGGTGCATTTAGTCACAAAATGTACATGTACAGTACAACTTACACTCTGTAAGGTGATTGTGGATCGCTCTTTATATAATTTTTGTATACTCTTTGTGTTGTCAAAATCTCCCTGAGCTTGATAAGACAAAAATATTGAGGTGGATACGTTTTCTTAGACGACTAGACAGGCTTCATCAACGTTCATAATATGGATGATGAGCTCGAAGTGAGTCGTCTTCAGTGGTATCATATCTAAAGAAGTGGTTCATACAATTTGTTAGAAATACGTATGTGTGGAGCTAGATCACTTAAGCGTATGCTCAGCAATTTTGAGGCTTAGTAGGAAAAACCAGAATAGCTTTCCCCAGCGGCTTAGCTTGCGTAAATGTAGCCTTGGTCAAACAATTCTTCTTGAAGAGTACTATTTTCGAGATGAAAAGGACATAGGGTGCCTATGTCCTTTTCTTAACTAATATAAAGATGATTAAATTCGAAAGATAACTTAAAAAAATATACGGGTTGACTTGAGAACCTCCTCCGTTTTTTCGTCGGTTTATGGTAATCCTGTCTAGTCTGTATTTAAAAATACATACTATAAAATGTAATTTGTCGTGTAAATATAACTAGAGGGTAAATAAGAATTAAAGGGTTGGCTTTTAAAGTCTTCGTGGCACGTCAGTCTGTGTTGCCTGTCGCGATAATCGCACTGGCTATAATTATGCTTGCAACAATGCACAGTTCGTTTAAAATTAGCCGGAAATTATGTTTTCTGAATTTAGAATTTATTTTTAAATTTCTTAATACTTTTTGTTTACTTTAGGTAGCTACCGGTACGGCGTGTACCTTTAGATTTTCCTTTCTTATTATAATGATGTATGTACTTAATGGTAAATACGATCAGGACAACAACCCTTAAAAATGTTGTGATACAATTGGGTAGTTGCCTATGTTTCAATTGAATCATACCATAGTTGTACGATCTCACTATCGTACATACAAATAGTTTTTACTTTTTACATATAGATAATTTTATGCACACGTTGCGACCTAGTCTTGGCTGCGCGTTGTTATTATTATAAATACATTAATTAATACTTTATAAGTTAGTACGCTACCAACTATTATACCTACAAGCACTATCAAGGAAAGATTCGCTACTCCATACATTTTTATAAAACTTTACTAGAATATACTATTTACGTTTGGCTGTCTTTCCTGCGTACTCAATTAACTACTAACTTAACCACTTAACAACTATCTTACAGTGTACAAGCTAACTGGCCTGTACAATAGTCTTCATAGAATTGAGTCTTAGGTATATTGAGGATTTCAAAAAAATGATTAGTTATTAGTTTCACGTGTTATTATTTTTAAATGAAAACCCAAACATAAAAAGAAAATTATTTGACAATAGCTAAGTATGAATGACGTCAAAAAGTTATTTCATACAAATCATTATATTAATACGTGAAGAGAATTCTTTGTTCCCCTTTTTAGAAAGTTTCGCCCACGTAGTAACGTGAATTTTGGAATATTTACAGATTATATATAGAAGAAGTGCATAAAGCTAAAATTTTTAAACAATATTTGCCATAAAGTTGTAAAATGCAAAAACGGGTACATAAAGCTATAAGTGTCCAGTATAGATTTTGGCCCATCATGGTACAAAAGTCTATACAATGACAGGTCAAGTAAAATTGGCTTATGAAATAAACTATGGAAGAAATTCAACCCCACGCGATCTCTAGTTTCTATAGAACGTTCAGTGTTGACATTTATAAAGAGACGGATTTGACTCGATAGTCAAATACCGTATTCTGCTCAATAAATGTAAGCTCCAATTTTAGACGTGGGCGTAGTACGTGTTGCGAGTGTTTTTTTTTAAATTTTTTATTTGGTATAGGGGGCAAACGAGCAGACGGGTCACCTGATGGTAAATGACTACCGCCGCCCATGGGCACCTTTAACTCGAGTCACAAGTGCGTTGCTGCCCTTTAAGGTGGAAGAAGGAGAAGAGGGGAAGGGGGGGAAGAGTGAGAAGAGGGGAGAGTCGAGAGAGGGGAAGGACAGGAATAAGGGAGAGGGAAGGATTAGGGCCTCCGGTAACCTCACACACGCGACGAAATGCAATGCAATTTTTGCTTCACTGCTGGTTTTCTGTGAGGCCGTGGTATCGAGCGGAGTCGAGCCGGCCCATACGTGCCGAAGCATGGCTCTCCCACATTAAAAGTGTTGTAGATGAGCTGTGCATTTGTTTACTAACATTGTTGTATAAAATCAAAACGCCACTTATTAGTCACGAACAAAGAAGGCTATGAAATACCTACAGTTACATATATCAAAGAGGCAATTAGCATGAGCGTGGACCAATGACACTAATTCCACTCTCAACGGACGTTTAATAAAATTTTCCCAAACGTCGATTTCCCTTTTTGAATTTTAATGAGTACGGTCAGACTATAATATACGGGACAGGTCAAATAAATGTAATTGATATCATTTATATTAAGGAAATCACCACTTATACAGTATATTCGGATGGAATAAGTATGGTCAGCAATGAAATGAATCTTGGACACCTGCGAGTTGTAAACATCTTTTTTGTTTTTTAAATCATAGGGGGCAAACGAGCAGACGGGTCACCCGATGGTAAGTGACTACCGTCGCCCATGGACACCTGCAACTCAAAAGTCACAAGTGCGTTGCCGGCTTTTGAGATACGAGTACGCTCTTTTCTTGAAGGTTTGAAGGTCGTATCGGTCTGGAAATACCGCAGGCGACCATTTGTTCCAGAGATTGGTTGTATAATATGTTGCATAATAATCAATTAACTCAGATATGTAACTCAGGACTAAATCGTGATAATATTTGAAAGGTACAATACCTCTTGGTTACCCGACGTTTAACGTTTACGTTTACGACTTGGTTACCGAAGTCCACTCGTCACCACGATCAGTGCAATTCGATCGAAACGTCGGGTAACCAAGAGGTATTGTATCTTTTAAACAGATATGTATCAGAATCGCGAAACTTTAAAAACAATTGTCAATGGCCTCAATGATGTCAGAGCTAGTGTCCTAACTCTCCTTGATTAATTCAGCCATGAGATATTTTTAAATGAATTTTGTTGCATACACAAAAAAAGTTAATGGTAAATTTGGTTTGAAATAAATTAAATTGCATTCTTTGCCTGGTTTGTGTGAAATAAATAATACTATATTTTTTAACTACATCGAAGGTACAGAATAAACATTCTGTCAAAAAAGTACCGGGAAAAGCTCAATAAAACACAAAATGTTAACTGTTAATCCAAATTTATTGTGTCGCCTTCAAAGTAGGCCCCTTCAGATATAATACACTTATACCAACGAATAATCCAGTTATAAAAACATTTTTTAAATGCATTTTCCGGAATCGACTTTAGTTCTCGCCGCGAATTCTCTTTGATACCTTCTATCGACTGAAAACGGGTACCTCCAAGTGGAAAGAGAAAAAAGTCGGCCGGAGCATTATTTTTTTTTTTTTTATGGCATAGGGGGCAAACGAGCAGACGGGTCACTTGATGGTAAATGACTACCGCCGCCTATGGGCACCTGTAACTCAAGAATCACAAGTGCGTTGCCGCCCTTTAAGGTGGGAATAGGGGAAGAGGATGAGAGGGGAGAAGAGCGGGAAGATGGGAGAGGGGGATTATCCGGTGAATATGGTGGTTGTTTGATGGTATTTGTTCAGTTTTGTGTTTGAGTATACAATATTCGTTATAATATAATCTAAAACATAAACACAGACGTTTGAGCTTGATTTGAAAAGTTCCGAAAAAAGTAGATATAAATTAGTATGTTCAGTATAGTAACAGCGATAACTCGCATGCGGGCTAGCGGTACCGAGCCTTTTTCTCCAACTAAGTTAGGGTCGGCTTTCAGTCTAACTACGAAACGGTCGAACTTAGATTTTTTTAATGTAGCCATATGCCATCAGACCTCCACAACCCAAGTACTAGGCGATATCAAAGTTCTATCAGTCTTAGAATGGTCACCCATCCTAAGACTGAACCGGCTTATTTAACCTTGCAATGTGCTAACCTATCAGGTTACCACTTAGCCACGAGCCCCCTATTCGATCGATTCGATTTAATCGTTCATTGCTTATTTATCTCTAAACTATTCTTTAACTTTGATCCGGAAGATGGTTTAGTTATCATAAAAGTTTCAACTTTTAAAGGCTGTAACTTCTTCTTAGTTACGTTCGTTAAGGAGTACCATTGTTTATCTCTGGACTTCATTATCGCATCATTATCACATTCGTATGGATGATCTCGTATACAACATATTATACTACATTGGTATCACAAACAAATAAAATCCCGTGTGGGAGAACGGGATTAAATGTCCTTTCGACACCAACAGAGGATCCTCCGACCAGGCTAGATAGACGGCCCTTTGGCCGATGATGTTGGGGAGTTGTAGAACTTTCATTGCTCAATACAAAAACGGTATATAAAATAGTACGGGTTAGTCTTTAAATCAAAGCATCTGAGAAACCTCGGAGTTCGAGTCGACAACAAATAAAAAAATCGACGGATTGAGAATAAAAAGACTTTTTTAAGTTAATTAGAAACCGCATCCAAATATATTGATCAGTTTTGGAGCAATGATGACTAAAAGCTACAGACAGACAGTATAAGCGTCAAACTTTTAACACCCTTCTTTTTGTAATAATAAAATCAATTACCGTTTGTTTGCAATACTATATTATCTTTTTCTATATTATCTTTTTTACCATTCTCTTGCACGCACCTATGTAGATATATGTAAAATCTTTATATTTATTCATATTGCACACAAGATATTAAATACATTATATGACGTATAACTTTTTTTTTTTTTTACGTGTGGAAACCCCCACGGGTCATCATCTCACCGGGGCTAACGGTAAGATGGTATGTCGGACTCGAACCGACTAAAACCACACTGTGTTCCGTCACGGGGTCCTGATGCCGGGGACTCAGGTGTACCCTAGGAAGGAAGTCCCTGTGAGCCCCGGCATATATGACTTATAACTACCAAGATAATAGAGTAACAATATTTACATAGAACTAGACTAATAATAAATATGTGTGCATATATTTTTTTGTAAATTAAACATATCTACCAAAAAAAGGGAGCTAACCCGAATCCATCCACATCCACACGTAAGGCTTGTAAAAAATTATTGTTAAAAACGTTAGCGACAAAAAATAAACATTATTATTATTATCCATGACTACGATCAGTGTATTTCGATAAAAATTTCACCCTGGTGATCAAAATGGTACAAACTTAAAAATATAACAACGATTAAGAGCAATGTACATGCATGCCGCAAATGCATGCATGCATGCAAGTAGCAAAAGTTTAAAAACAATCTGTTAATCACTATCCATCTCCTGACTCCATCATCAATACGTGCTAAAAAGGCAAACGGATTTCGATCCTCTATGTGTTACAAAGTTATTGTATTGGAAGTTCATGTCATTGTTGGGGTGAGTGGCGGCTTTGTCATGTTGTCACCGTGAAAATCACTCATTAGGAAAACCCACAGGAAAATGAAGGTTTAAAGGGTTCCTCGCTTCACGTCTCCTCTTAATTGTAACACATTTTTCAATTGAGTTCACTCCGTTTTTGGAGATGAAATGATTTTGGTTTGTGTAAATTGAGGACAATGATTAGAGGATGAGACAATTTAGAAAGATTTAGGGGTAAAACAATTTCGACAATTATTCATTTTTACTATTATAATAAGTATAAACTCTTATTATTAAGGGTTTGAAATGAAACCATTTTCTATGGTATGTATAATTGGAACTGCCTGACTGGAGAAGAAACTACAACCTACAAAGGATTGCGGTTAATCAGTAGCAGGGCCACTACCCAGCGTAGTGGCCCTGCTAGCCTGCAGAAAGACAGCACGTCTTTGTGCAGGCTAGCAGGGCCACTACCCGGTGACCGTAGAGCTCTATTAAATTGGCTGGTAACGCAGCAGTGCTACCACGTGCATTGCTGGTATTTATAAGCATCCATAATCGTTTGCCGTCCTGTGTGTAGAAAGTACACACAGTTATCAGACTACAAATAAATTAGCTTTAAATATTTCAAAAAAATAATTGGACAATTAAAAAGTCCGGCTTCTGAAACCGTAAACAATCGCACTACAAATTATTTAAAAGAGGATTTTTAAATTGCTTGACCTCACGCGAACCTCCAAAATAAGTGTAAGTGTAAGATCGAAATCGCAGGCAAAATCTAAAATGAGTATTGAACAAAAAAATTAAGTTCGTGTTTATTTTACTGCTTTTTGTATGAACTCTGTTCATATAAACAATGTTCTAAAATGCTTCACAATATTTATCAAAGTCGTGGTCTATACTGTGTCGTACTGTGTCGTGCTGTGTCATACTAAGAGTGCAAAGCTCGGGTATAAAATACAATTATTCAAACAACGTAAACAAAAAAGTTAAACGACACAAAATGCAATAAATAAATAGGAGAACATTTCATTTAGAACGAGTGAGCCTTGATTTTCATTAACATAAAGGGTACAACATAGATATATTTA